>JASPKZ010003071.1:0-600000 GCA_030220185.1 Diploptera punctata | reverse complement strand
GACAATATAGGGGTAACATGTGGTCAGCATATCGGATTCACCAGTCGCTATAGCTAGTTTTCTCAACCTGGAGACACTACTTATTGTAGCTACCTAAATGCCTCATGTTGCTGGGTGGACATCGGTCTAATACAGGCCAAAATTCCATGAGAAAATGTATTCCCCAATGGAGACTCGAACCAGCACAAGTACCGTAGCTCTGCGCCAAGGCGTCTTACCTTAACCACTCGGATACGTGGCGGGACTGTATGTACATAAGTATACATGTAATCCATAAGTCCATCATGTAGACATGAGAGCTCCCGAAGCGGGAGTTTCTTGACCAAGCTAATTTAGTTACGTACGCTTATTTCCCTACACATGCCAGTGAGTGGCATGGGTAGCACATCGCCTCAATGAGACATCTAGTAGGCAACAAAGGTATTACTTAGATGGAGACAGTTGGTTCAATTTTTTAAGACTCGGGACTCAAATCCCTCCCGAAGGACTTGTCCCTTGATTTTTTCCATCTTAAAAATGCATCTATCCGACCTGGTTTTAACCCGCGATCCTCGGGACTAGAGGCACTTGACCATCGAGACCGGTAGAGTAAAAGAGATACCTTGGATAAAAAAGTGACAATCTTTCACTATAAAAATACAACAATGAGGGAAGAGGTTCCAATGTAGTAAAATTCTCAGTAGATAAAATATTACGAGTATTTGAGAATAAAGAACAGGTGAATGGAGAAAATATAAAATAAAGAGCTACACGATCTCTAAGATAAACCTGATCATTATGATCATCTTCACGGTATAGGCTCCATGGCTTGTTCCACCTCAATACTCCATCGTTTTCTTGGTCTGCCAGGATCTCTTCTCCCTCGTGGTTTGTATGTCCAAGCCTGCTTCGGAAGTCTGTTGTTATCCATTCGTTGCAGGTGTTCAGTTATCGCTTCTGTAAATGTAGATTTGATGTGTAATTATGTCTCTTAGACAGTGACGGGCGGGACATGTGGCACGAATGGAGAATTAAAAAGGAGCATGGAAACTGCATGTAGGAAAGGAGATAAAATGCGGAGTATGTAGATCTAAAATGAGATGGAAGAATAACTGTAACCATGATTTGAGGGAAGTGAATTATACAGCGAATGATTGGAAAATATTAGCTCAATATACAGATGCATAACGTGGCTCCGTGGCGCAAGCGGTTAGGACCTCATCTATCATAGCCGGGGTCCCGAGATTGAGTCTTGGTCACTCCATGTGCGTTTCGTGGCGGACGAAACGGAGCTTGGGCAGATTTTCTCGAGATTTCCTCCCGTTTTCCCCATGTCACAATTTTATTCCACGATTCTCCACACTCATCTCATCCATTTCGTTTGATTTCGTTCATCTGCCCCCGTGATGGTGTGTCAGACGTGGTCGGCCGGCACTCTTGTCATTCACAGACCTCTATATAGGGGCTTCATTTCATCTCATCCCTCGACCCGACCCTGAGTTGGACACGAGTTGAGGATATTTTTTATTTATATAGATGCATAGCTCGTGTTAGCGTGACCATGAACCTTTTGGTTGGATAGTGTCAGTGGGTTAGTTATAACTGATTAATCTAAATTTCATTAAAATACATTAAATTAACCTTCACAAACAGATTCTAATTATAATTTGCACAACTTCAATTAACACACTGACACTTTATTTTTTATTTCTGAAGTGTCACCTGGTTAATGAATTCTACGCACAAGATACACGCGCTTATTAATTTAAAACACGTTTTTTAATAATCATTTTTAGATATATGTTGCATAAATACTGATGAAAATTGTTCAAGGCGGTCCATTATGCGATTAAAGAATTTAAAGAAGGTGACAGCAAGTGTTTGGAAATGTAGGTAAATTAGAATATAACGACAATGTGGAATTTCCAACAAACTTTAATCGCAAATTTTGCATAAATGGTATCTACATTGCAGAAACATGCCGAAAGAAAACGCCAAGGAACAAAACTGAATCAATTTTTACAAAATAAGGAAGTATTATTACTTTTAAAACTGATGCAGACCACCGTTGAGGTTACTGATAAAAATATTAAAATTTTAAAACTAGTACCTGATGTACTCGTATCAGTCGTCCTCAACCAAAACAAGTTTCTGTTTAACAAATATAAGGAAGAATATTGAGGAGTTGGGTGGAAAACGACCCGAGTCGAAAAATTAGTTCTGAGAAAAACGTGATCAAAGTATTAACTTATTTCCCTTCAAACCATATATTAACTAACTCTAACTGACGGGCACTATCAAACCCGTAGGTTCATGGCCACGTGGACATAAGCTCTCCATACATCTCTGTCCTGAGCTAATGTTTTTCAATCATTTCCTGTATAATCTACTTCTCTCAAATCTTAGTTAATGTTATTCTCCCACCACATTGTTTGTCTACCAACTGGACGTTTTCCCTCTGGTTTTCCTACAAGAAGCTTCCATACACGTCTTTCATTCCTCATTTGCCACATGTCCTGCCCATCGCAGTCTACGAGACTTAACTGTCCTTATTATATCTGGCTTCCTACAAAGACCACGTAGTTCACTGTTAAGTAGTCTTCTCCGTTCACCTGTCTGTTCATCTCTCTTTGGTCTAAAAATTTTCCTAAGAACTTTATTCTCAAATACTTTCCTCCCTTAAAGTAAGAGTCCATGTTTTGCATTCATATAATATAACTGCTAAAATAATAGTTTTATATATTTTCAGTTTAACGTTTTTTGAAAGGAGTTGGGAAGTCAAGAGTCTCTGTAATGCATAATAACACGCATTTCCAGAATTGAGCCTATGTTTAATTTCTTTGTGCATCTCATTCCTATTTGTGATTATTGTTCCTAGGTATTTGAATTCAGCCACTTCCTCAAAATCTCCCTCATTTGTCATTAGCTGTACATTTCCATTTATATAATGTATTTTTACGTGGGACTATATATTTAGTTTTATTGATATTTACTTTCAGTCCCAATTTCTTAGTGTTATTCAATAGTGTGTACGTGTTAGCCTTTAGTATCTCCTCGCTATGGCCCAATAGTACTACACCATCAGCATAAACTAACAGCATATTAATACCATTGAGTTGTAGGCCTTCTTCATCTTCTAAAGATTTGATGGCATGCTCTAGTACAAAATTAAATAGTAGAGGAGAGAGCGCATCTCCTTGCTTCAACCCATTGTGGATTTCAAAAGTATCCGAAAACCGTTTGCCTACACGCATCCTAAACCATATATTCTAGGATTAAAAACCTGCTAACATGACCATAAAGCTCATATCCTCTAGATTTATATTTTATATACTAAATAGTTATATATTTGTGAATGTTAACGTTATGAGATATAACTAGAGGTGGTGTCAGAGGTTGTTTTTCC
Organism: Diploptera punctata; assembly: GCA_030220185.1. NCBI lineage: Eukaryota > Metazoa > Arthropoda > Insecta > Blattodea > Blaberidae > Diploptera > Diploptera punctata. The sequence goes on along the minus strand of JASPKZ010003071.1, from coordinate 596,615 downwards.
ATAAACTATCCTAAACATAAAGATTATTGAAATATATAGCATAAATATGAAAACACTTGTTTATACATTTTTTACTATATACTTCTTCTTCCTTCCAAGTATTAGGCCAAGGCCTGTTACGATCCTATAGAAAATTTTCCCTCCAGCGTTTCATAGGACGGCCCACAGATCTTCGTCCTCTTGGTATATAATTATAAACAGCTTTGGGGATCCGATTTGAATTCATTCTTTCAAGATGGTGTTTCGAATTTAGTTGGTACTGTTTAATATATTCCAAAATTGGCGTAGTCTTCAATTCTTTTAAGATATCGGTGTTCCTTTTCCGATCCCATCTGGTGTAACCCGCTGTTCTGCACATGAATCTCAGTTCACAAGCCGTTATTCTGCTTTCATGTTGTCTTTTTAGTGTCCATGCTTCACTAGCATAGGTCAACACTGATCTAGCCAAGATACTTATGAAAATAAATAGTTTTAATTGCCTGTAATATAAAAATGAAGAGAAGAACATATTTTATGTTAATGTCGTGTTCTTTTCAGAACTCATGTCTTTTAATGTCAGTAAGCATCATCGAGACTTCGTATTGGTTACAGATGCTGATAAAGAAGCACACACTTTACAATATTTGTATAGGCAGTGTAATTTAAAAATACAACCTGGAATTTATTATATTAAATTTCCAATATTGGTGGTCTTTAGGTTTGACTTACCTTCAGCTCGTCATCTTTTCTTCCATTTACTAACGTCACGGTTCTTTTCACGTCCTACATTCACTAACCTACGTTCTGTAGGATCACTATCTTCTTCTCTCACCGAAATTTCATCTTGTTCCATCAAGTTTACATTCATATCGCTTTCTTCTTCCAGATCCACAATAAAGCTTCTTTACTTATTAAATTCACGGTTATAATAATATTATAAAAAACTAACAATAATTACTACCAAATAACACATTGATAACTCAAACATAACCTAATAAACACTATCACAAAGTGAAGTAAGACTTCTTGCAACAGCTGGGTTACAGGTTGGTACACTCAGCTGCATAAAAATTCTCATAACTAAGCCAACATCAAATATATTGAAATGAAACAAACGCTAAAATACTCGTGCAAGCATGGTGGTTAAAATAAAGAATTCTGCGCAAAAGGACCTCAGCCGTCTTGGGTCGTTTTTTCCCCTAGCTCCTCAATTATACATTTAAGAGATAGTAATCGATTATTTCATTATAGGAATACACATATATAACTTCAAATTTGGTAAATTATTATTTGGACACATAACTTGAGTACTTACATTACGTACCGAGATGTGTTCAAATAATAATTTACCAAATTTATACTAAAAATTCTCTTCTACGTCTGTCTAAGAACGTAAACGCTAAATAGTAATTTTTGCATGGTTTTAAAACATATAATCTGAGGGAAGAAAATAAACTTAAATATTTCGAAATGAGATACTAAGGTGAATATTCGGATCCGCAAGGAATGTGAATAGGGATTAGAGGAAGCTTTAAAAAAATAACTCATAATTTAAATCGTTCGCCTACTTTAGTTAGGGTTATTAAATTTATCAGATTGTGATGGACAGATAACGTTGTTAAAATGATTGGCAGGAGAAACTCTTTTAAAATTGTAAATGGAGAAAAAAAAAACATTAGGAAGGACAAGACGTAGATGGGTGGATCATATTAACATGTAGACCTATCTTAGAAAAGTAGAAATGTAACGTTGAAACTGAATTCAGTTAACTGGGAATAGGGACCACTGGAGAGCATTAGCGAATGTGAAATTGAGTACATTTCTTCCATAAAGTATAATATTATTTACTTTAAGAACTCATGGGATATTATGAACAGGATTCGAATTTATTCATTCTCTCTCTTGTTTGTGAGGTTTTTTAAAGTTTATATATTCTTTAAAGTTTATATATTATTTAAAGTTTCTTCTTCTTATTATTATTATTATTCATAATTTGTAGGATTTTTATCTATTATTCATAATTTGTAGGATTTTTATCCTGTTTGTTTCCATAATGACTCCTCGGAGGAAGACGTATTGGACGTGCATTCACTGTCTGTCCATCCCTTAGCTGGTCTTCCTCTTGTTCTTCTCCCATCCATTGGTCTATCATCTTTAGCTCTGTTTGCAAGTTGGTTGTCTTTCATTCTTTCTATATGACCTTTCCAATATTTTCGTCTATTTTAAAGTTTGTACGAGTAAATTTCAGGAACAGAGAAAAATTATATCTCTTATTACATAATGGGAAACAAACATAGGTCTACCGGTAAGTAAAATGTAAAACTAAATGTTTCTCAATTGCAGTTTATTTCCTTTTTTTTTAAATTTAAGAGTGTTAAAACATAGTAAATAAAAAAACATAGTTAATTTAAGTTACTAATTTCTTCTGTATAATGTTCATCATACACAAAATAGACCTACTAAGGAATCAGAATTTCCATAAATTATATTTAATAAAATAATGTTCAGAACAGCCATCATTAACTGGTGAGCAACTCTGGAGCATAATTCCTCAATAGGCTTACTTGCGGGATAAGAGAGCACGTGAATGAGTAGCTAAGGGGAAATGTTGACGTCATGTATACCTTTCCTCCCTTATCAGCAAAATGGTGGATCGTGTCCTTAGTTCATCTAACATATATAAATACATAACAAGATAATGCTCCAAATAATTTAATTTGTAATAATACTAACAGCATAAACAGGCTTACTTTTAAATTCATTTTTGTTTTTATTAAAGAAAAATCATTTTTGTTAAGTTTTCATTATGAAAAATTTTAAGCCCAACAATATGAAATAATTTCATAAATAGGTAATATTTTCGTTCAAGGTACTTCTAATGAAAAATATTTCTATTTTTATGATAATTACTCTCATCTATTTGGGCAATTTTTAGAGATACATGCATATAATAATAATAATAATAATAATAATAATAATAATAATAATAATAATAATAATAATAAAATAATAAAATAATAGTAAAATAATAATAATAAAAATAATAGTAATAATAATAATAAAAAAATAATAATAATAATAATTTATTTATATACAGATTTTTAATGTTTACATATATTTCTGTGCCTAAAGTTTTATTTTCCTTCTCCACTCGTCTTTATCCATCCACTCCTTGTCCTCAGTCTTCTTGTTCTCATTCCAGTTCTTATTTCTTGCATCCACGAGTTTCGAGGTCTTCCTTTCTTTCTTCTTCCAGGTGGACACCATTCCAATGTTTTCCTGGGTAACCATTCTTCTTGCATTCGTCGTACGTGCCCATACCAATTTAATTGCTTATATCTTTTATAATCTACTATTGAATAATAATAATAATAATAATAATAATAATAATAATAATAATAATAATAATAATAATAATAATAATAATAATAATAATAATAATAATAATACCCATACCAATTTAATTGCTTATATCTTATATAATATACTATTGAATAATAATAATAATAATAATAATAATAATAATAATAATAATCACCATTATCATCATAATAATTATACATTAAAATCAATTCGTATGACATAATTAGGGCCTATTTCGGCGCTGTTCCAGGAACCGCCACTGTCTTCATGTCCCCTGTCTGTTGCCCCTCGCTTTACCAAGTTACAAAATTATACATAATACTTCGGATTACTTGGAACTTAATGCAACTTTTATTATAAAAATGCAACGCAATTAATCAATTTACAATGTGTAACAATTTGGCGAGATGTGATTTTTATGCCGAGTCGAATTAAATTAATTCTTGATTATAATTAGACATTATTTAATCGTATTTACTGTCGTCCTGATAAAATACTTCTAATTTTAAGTCAGTTAGGTCTATCTTATTTAATAATTATATTTATAAGACCCCGACAAAGGTTTGCACTTGATTCTACAGAAGCTTAACTTATAAACTTACTAACTCTTCCCGGCTTGTGGCTATTTCGGCTTCTGGTATAGTCACATTTTTTTGCCTTAACAAAATTAAATCATTTTACAATATTTCGGAGTCACCTCTAAAAATCAATATTTTACACTATTTCGGATTGGCTGACTGATATATGTTTTCCTGTAATTGGACAAAGTGACCACAGATAAACAATGTGATGCTCGCCTTCCTTCAGTTGTGGGGTTTTACATATATTCAATTCACCATCCTAATCAATCGAGATTATTCAAACGTGTTTTGGAATTTCTAGTCATTTTAGAATAAAGTATCTAGTAGCTAGGATTTTTATATATACTAAACGTTAAGATTGCAACATAGTATAATGAGAAGTTAGACTCATGACTGTCTTTTGTTTTGGTTTCACACACAAACAGTTGAAAAGTATTATGAGAACTTAGACTTATGATTGTCTTTTGTTTTGATTTCACACACAAACAGTTGGAAAATATATACTACTAGCTGGCCCGGCGAACGTCGTATCGCCTTTAAATATTTTTACGTTAATTTTTCCGATGTTTTAATAGTTATCTGCTATTCGGGGCGGAAACAAATCCAACAAATCAAAGATCATAAACATCGGTCCAGCCGTTCTTGAGTTATAAATAGTGTAACTAATCCGACTTTGTTTATTTATATAGGTTATATATAGAAGTCCCGGCCACGCGTTACTGAGGCTAAGGTATACGTTAAATTATGTTGTAGTAAACTAAGTGAGAAATCTAAATCAGAAAGTTTTTGTTTTACACAATTTTTTTAGTTCTGGTACGTTAACTACACCCGGTATAAATATGGGTGGTGGTTTATGTGGAAGTGGTTTTGTTCATTGAGATGAATTTATGTTGTCTGCATTCTCAGTATCATCCATAAGTTTATCATAAGGATTATATAAGGAATATATATGATGGAATATTTTGAGGAGGCTTGCTGATTTCATTATACTTTCTTTTTTTTTCTACGAACTTGTTGGCAGTTTGGATTCTCATCATCATCAGAAGTCTCTGTATAGTAATATCATTTTGTGATATATTATAACCATCTTGTTTTTCATTTAATTGAGTCATGGAGATTGTTTCTGTAAATATTAGGCATACTATTATAAGTTTATAACTAACAGACTTACATACAGTTCTGTTATTCCGTTCCTTAAGACCTTCATATGTTTTTAAATTGACATTCTTCTTAAATGTAAGATTTATGTCACATAGGCCTATACCAATTAGCGGAAATTCACTTGATATCTTATCATTCATGGTCTCTAGAACTGATTCGCCATATTGTTCAATGTCCCTTCTCGGTCCAGTTAAATTTAAATTAAGTTGCTGTCTTTCAGCCAGATTACTTAAAATCAATACTTACACACGAAATTAATATTATTATCAATAGATTGAAAATAAAATAAACACAAACACACTTAAATTATGAAATAATCAATATTTGTAATTCAATTGAAATTCGCGGTTGCAACAAAAAGCACAGCCACCTGGCTAAATAATAAACCAATTACCTTACACGATCATCTGTTAGAATCGTATGGAACTCACAGATAATTATAACTCTTTGTTAAATAATTAACAAATAATTTGCAATAAAAATAATGTGACTATAAATTTAGTTATAAACTTCCCTAAGTCTCAAGTTGGATCAAACTGCACACAGTGTGCAACATTTTATTAAAATCGGTTCAGTAGTTTAGGATTCCATCGCGGACAAACAACGTGACACGTAATTTTTATATATTAAGATCTGTATTGCAATCTTACCTTTTATTATATAAAATCCTTAGGTCTAGTCATCTTTGGATATATAATACTTTTGGCGTTGGTAATTTATTCCAAATTCTATACAAGTGTAACATTTGTAATGCGACAAAATCTGTATTTCTTTGTCCTAAGGGTGCAGTACATCGAAGAAAAAACTATTTCAGAGATATTTAAATATTATTACAATGGGAAGTATCATTAGCATATAGCCATTTGTAAATTTACTTTGCTTTTCTATCATTTAAATAAATTCCATATCAATATATACACACATGTGTGTGATATTTTAATAACGTAATATAAACTCTACTCACGATTCTGGTTGGTTAATTAGATACCCTAAGTGAAGTGGAGGAATATCGATTACTTTTGCAATTAGTCGAATAACTGTAATATTATTCGTAAAAATAAATAGAGAATTCTTTACTATTATATTACTTAGGTATACATATAAATATAAATATACTATCAACTAATCTGAAAAAAAATTGTATTGTAGTATCTGGGTTTGATCGGAGTTCCTGAAACTTGGGCAATTCCGATCACCCTATTGAAAGCTAAAGAAAGAGCTGAAATACACAACAATGCAATTGTTACTGTCTTTGCAAACAAAAATCACACCGTAATTCTTGCATTCTGCATGAACCTTATGAACATGAAGTGCACCTGCACCACAATTTGCTGTCCCGGCCAACATCACAACAGGTATCACTCATCAGGTGCTTAATTGCGTTGTTTAAACGTTAATAATAAAAACATATTCAAACAATGAGGAGTCACATAATTGTAATCATTATTGATCGGAGTTAACCCAACATGCTATATTGGAAATAATTTGGCACCATTTCGTATTGGAGTTATATGTTGAAACTGTAAGTAAATATTTCACATTAATATTTACTCTGTTATCACAATCTAAAAAAGTAATGCATTTAAATGATAAATACCTAACTTACCTGGCATAAATAAGCTTAATGTCCTTACAAGATAAGTATACGGAACACAAAATGTCCACCACATTGCAGATGTGCTGTTCAACCAGCATCGACATTATGCACAATGCTTGAAACACACTGTTAAATAGGCCAGCAATATGCAGAACCGGCTCTAATAGTGGTTTCTGAATAAAATCGTGATCGGAATTACCTCCATCGGAATTCCCCCATTTTATTCCTATTCTAATTCCCGTATAATTTAAACAACAGATCATAATTAATATTCCTTAATTTATATTAATTTAGTGGAGTACGGATCGATAATATGATAGTAATAATGAATAAATTCTTCTTCTTCTTCTTCTTCTTCCTCCTCCTTTCATGTGATAGACCTAGTGGTCTGTTACGGTCTCAATCCAACGTTTGAAGGGTCTGCCCAAAGATCTCTTGCCTGGTGGCTGGTAATTTAAGATCTGACGTGGTATTCTTGTTCTGCTCATTCTTCGTACGTGAGATTTCCAGTTGTTTCTGTATTTTTGTACAATGAATAAATTATACACAATAATAGTAATTTATTTTACTTTTATGAAATTATAAAGTCTTCTATTCAGACAGAAATTACAAGTATGCCCATTATATTACGAGAAATTGCAATTACAATTGAAACACTAAGTGAACAATAGAAATATTAATAGTAAATAAGTAAACATAACATGGAAGATTGAATATAAAATACAAAAATAATGAAAATAAATCTAGAACTTGATTATGCATTATATTGTCTAAGAAGGTTTATAAGCCAATTTTTATAACTGTTTTTGAATCACGGGTTTCTTGATACGAGAGAAGGCAATTTCAGAAACTAGACTCGAAACAGCGATTATATAAAAAGTATAGAAGAACAGAACAGTCAGAATGGAAAATTAAATAGAGATATACGAGAAGGACATAAACTTATAAAATAGGAGAGTGTAAAAAAAAAAAACTAGGTCTGGGGTGACAAGATGAGCGAATAAGTGTATGAAAAGGAAAACTACAGTAAAATAAAGTAACAGTAATTTGAATGAGAAGAAAACGCCCATCAATACGACTTACTGTATATGAGATATACATATGAATCTGTCATCTTGATGAACCTAATGTTAACAAGTTCTACTTAAATCAGCACTTGAGATTACGGTCCACTTCATCAAGTTATCTGAAGTTCTGGCCCAGGATGTGATCAGTCCAAAGCTGTATGATTGGTCATGTATCCGCCTTCTTGAGGTATGTACAAACCAATTTACTATCTAATCTGCGAAATATTTTCTAATAAAGTAAAAAAAAAAAATGTTTTCTATAGTATTCTAATTGCAAAATAATCAAATGAGAATACTACTGTCTATATATTTTTAAATTCCACAGTAGCAAATGCAAATTTATTGGTTGGTATTTCTACGATCCATTTGATCATCAATCATATTTTTATCTTCTTCTTCTTCTTCTTCATAACTTGTAGGATTTTCATCCTGTTTATTTCCAAAGTCACTCCTCGGTGGAAGACGTATTAGATGTGCATTCACTGTCTACCCATCTCTTGGCGGGTCTTCCTCTTGTTCTTCTCCCGTCCAATGGTCTATCTTCTTTTGCTCTTTCTGCAAGTCGGTTATCTTCCATTCTTTCCATATGGCCTTTCCAATATTTTCGTTTATCTATAATAAATTTGGTTATGTCTTCAATACGACACTTATCCCTAATTTCTGTGTTGTGTACCTTATCAAATAATGTTTTCCCCTGAATAGTTCTTGAGATCTTTTTTACATGTTCTTATTATTTATTTAGTTTTTGTTGAATTAGCCCTAGTTTCTGCTCCATATATGATAACTGGTCGAACTATCGTTTTGTATATGCGGATGTTGCTTTCTATTGACATATGTTTGTTGCGCCAAATTAAATTTTTAATATATCCTGATATTTGTGCCGCTTTATCAGTTTGTTTCTTTACTTATGTTATTAAATTTTTAGTGTTTCTTATTCCATCCATAGTAATTCTGCCCGAAGGCAGGTCCTTCACTGCAATTATAGCATTTTCATGCTATGCTTGCAGCTTTACTAGGGAATTGTAGGTGTGGTAGCTTCCCGTTGCTTTCCACACCGGTGAAGGATGATGATGATGATGGTGATAATGATAAAGATGATGATGGCCATATGATTTCGGGGACCGTTTGGGCCTTAAAGTTTTCCTGACATTTGTCTTACAGGTGAGGAAAAACCCCGATAAAACCTCACCCAGAAAAACTACCCCGACCGGGGTTCGAACCCGGGCCCGCTGCGTGACAAGGCAGCACGCTACCTCGAGACCACAGCGGTGGACTGTTTCTTATTATTACACCAAAATAATTAAATTCTAATACTTGTTCTATAATTTTTATTTCCACTTCTAATTTGCATCTAACTGGTTCCATAGCCTATCCCAAGCAGGTTGAAAAAGGGTGAGGGGGAGGAATAACACATCGTAAAAAAAAAAAGAAAACCTTGGTTCAGCTTGCCCAGCTGATAGTACCTTGTGAGGGCCTCTTCCAGGGTTACGGTCAAGACCTCAACGACAGATATGGCGGTACGGTGTACCTGGCGGAAGAGGCAACTATACATCTAATGCCTTGTAGATTGACAAACGGGCGGATGGGGTTCGTTAGTCCTGCAAGACAACCCATCTAGGAGAGACAACTCCAAAATAAAACGGGGTAGGCTGAGCTCTGGAGCTGGGTGAAGGCAATCGGCCTAGGAAGGAAACCCCGAATAATAAACCCGCCATGAAAACTGGCTAGCTACCCACTTCAAGGTGTATCTTATACATTGCTCGCTGTCCCAAAAATCAAGCCTCGGATCAAAGACGGAAACAAAATACGACAAACGCTGGGAAAAAGACTACGATTTGGAAAAAGAAAAACATATTAATAATTGCTACTTTGAATGTTATGTTCTAGTTTAAAAGGAAAGAAGAAATAGGCCCTAATACGCGAAATAAAATTAAAATATATATAAAAATATGTGCATTATCAGAAACAAAAAAGAAAGGGAAAGGTATGACAAAAATTTATGATTATATATTTATATACAGTGGCCAACCGAAAGAAAATAAAGCACAATCTGGAGTAGACACGTTGCCCCTACACCAAATGTTTGAAAAAATTAGAGAAGGTGTTGATTATATAAATGATAGAATTTTACATGTAAAAATTAAGTTACAAAATAATATTATACATTTTATAAGTATATACGCACCTGATATATCTAAACCTCTGCAATGAAGACAAGCATTCTATGAAACTCTTCAAAATGTCGTAACAAAAATAAACAATAGAGAAAAATTATTAGATTCGAAGACTTCAATGGAAGAATAGAGAAAAACTGTTTACCAGGCATCACACAAAAGTTTAATGAAGATGTCAGAAATGAAAATGGAGATATGCTCATTACATTTGCTGCAACGAATGCTTTAAGAATTAATAATGCATTTTTGATCATCCAATGGAATATAAATACACCTTCCATAATAGTAGATCACAGGAGTCAGTAATTGACTATATTTTAACAAATAGAGAAATTTATTTTGATCAGATAATTGATGTCAGGACACTTAATTCCGCTGATATAGGTAGTGACCATAATTTTATGCAAAATAAGAATACGATTACCAAACATAAAGAAACGAAAGTCAACGTATATAACAACCTTTAATATTGAATAATTATAAATGAAAGCACAAGACAACTGTACCAGCAAAGATTAAAGGAAAAACTTCAACAAATCCAAACGGATACACAAAATAGTGTAGACCAACAATGACAACAAATAAAGGACAGTATATTAAACGCAGCTAAGGAAGTAATAGGACTAAGACAAGTAGATATAAACAGCAATAAGAAGAATACTCCAGGGTTTGTACCTGAAATTAAGGAAATAGCCAAAAAGAGAAAGGAATCATATTTACATTTTTTGAAAAATAAAACCCCTGAATCTTGGAAAACATATACAACAAAACGCAATATAGCAAACGCTAAAATTAGAAAAATTAAGCAGGATTATTGGGAAAAAATATTCGAAAGATATGGAATATGATATATATATATGGAGGCCAACGAAAAATATGGGGAACATTAAGATGAAATAAAATTGAAATTAGGGATAGTATACAAACAAACAAATTGGCAATGCAAGAATGACATAATTATTTCCAGAAACTATATAAACAAGAAGAAAATAACCAGGATATTTATGAATATCAAAATCAAGAAGAAATGACAATAAATTAAGTAATTGACACGGTGAGGAGATTGAATAATCGAAAGGCTGCAGGTCCTGATACGATAACAAATGAAATGTTGAAATATGGGGGAATACAACTGATAAATGAAATACAGAAGTTATTCCCCCACTAGAATGGGAATCGAGTATAACTATTCCAATATTTAAAAAGTTGACAAAACTAAACCAGAAAATTATCGTGGAATTACACTACTTAATAGTTCTCTAAAAGTATTCACAAAAATATTAAACAATAAATTAAATACATTAATCCATATTAAAGAACAACAAGGATTTCGGAAAAATAGATCCACATTGAATGCAATTTACATAGTTAGACAAATTGTGGAAAAACATGAGAATTCAATAAACCAGTATTCTTATGTTTCATAGATATGAAGAAAGCTTTTGATACAGTACAACTTGAAGATGTACATATCTGGAGAGAGAATGAAATTCCTAATGAATTGATGAAATCAACAATATCAATTAATACACGCTGAAAAACAGTAATCAAAGTAAAAGAACAGCAAACTGAAGAAATAACGCTCACAAAGGGCATCAGGCATATTTTTATAATTTTTTTAAAATTTATGAATATCGGAATGCCTACATCGCTAATGTTAAATTACTGCTAAATTATTGCACGCTATCTCCTGATCTATTGAACGGATATACCTCAAAATTTGGGGAAATATTTTCAAAACCTGCATCATTTAATACAAATACGTATTTTTATTAATAGCAAGTCGGCCATGAACGAGTTGGGAGAATAACGTTAATTATGATTTCTCGGAGGTAAATTATACAGGTGTCCAGGTTAAGGAGGTAATCGGTACAAAGTGATCCGTGCTTATTAAAACCTCCTGTAGCTTTTTATTTTATGTGGAGCTAGATTCCACTTTAGGCCTGACGAAATTAATGAATATATTGACAAAGTAAACACTGACCTCAGGCATATATCTTTATGGTCCAGACAATATGGGCTGAAACTAAATGTAAACAAAACGCAAACAATAATTATCGGACATCCAAGGCTATTACACCTCATAAACAATGGCAATATGCCGGCTGTCATATTAGATAATGAACAAATTCCTTATACCGACGTCGTTAAAAACTTGGGATTTTACTTAGATTCTAATTTAAAATGGCATGAGCAAGTAAAACAAACATCTAAAAGGATCTTCTCAATAATGCATTCCCTAAAGCGACTTAAACATTTTCTTCCTACAACTCTTAAAAGAATTTTAATCCAAACTTTAGTGATGCCCCATTTTGACTACTGTGACGTTCTACTAACTGACATAAGTGACGGATTGTCGGACAAACTGCAGCGTGTCCATAATATGTGTATCAGAAATTTATTTAATGTTCGAAAATACGATCACATTTCTCCATTATTCCACGAATTGTCATGGCTACATCTAAAAGAGAGAAGAAAATCGCACTGTCTAATTCTCCTATTTAAGATCCTACATACCTCGATTCCCAATTATTTATAATCCCGTTTCCAGTATCTATCCTCAAACCATAACTTAAACACAAGATCACAGCATAGTCTCTTATTTAATATACCGCAACATAGGACATCACATCACTCAATGTCATATACCATCTCCACTTCTCGCAACTGGAATTCCCTACCACAAGAAATAAGGGGCTGCCGGACAATGGCATCTTTTAAAAGAAATCTAAATTTATATTTGCTCTAAACTCGACTTCATTATTATCCAGTGTAAGATATATATATATATATATATATATATATTAATTGGTGTTTCCCGTATAATGTATCATATTTATATTATTATTATTATCATTATTATTATTATTATTATTATTATCGTTTCATTATTGTTATTACCCTATAAAATGTTGTTTGTACATGACATTTACATTGCTACATTTATTGTATCTTTAACTGTTTATAATTAGTATAGTGTATATCTATATTTGTCGAATATTTATTTGTATTTGTGCTGGTTGAGTGGAAGACAGGGCCTTATGGCCTTAACTCTGCCAGAATAAATAAAGTATTATTATTATTATTATTATTATTATTATTATTATTATTATTCCACAATCAGAACACAAGAATTTTAGGTGAATATTTATTACACAACGCGCTAAGTAAATGCTTGTATTATACATTTCAAACAAAGTGGCTCATTTACAGAAGAGCAACACAACAGTCCGTCTCATGTGGCGGTCGAATATTACAGACGTTTGCGACGCCTGATAGGGAGAGAGTATGATGCGATAATTACCAAAGCAAATGTGCCCACCTATAAAATATATAAGCCAATTTGAGTAAATAAATATTAAAATTATTGTGAAGTGAATTAAAACAATTTAGCTTAAAAACTCAACACAGAGGATGATTGGAAAAAATTATCTCAATATAGGGATGTAATGAGAGCTAATGTCCGGGCGGCTATGAACCTCGCGATTCGACAGTGCCAGTGAGCTAGGTACTTACCTATCTTAAGAATGATGCAGATAAAGTTATTTCGAAATAAAAAAAATGCTATAAATAATATTTGCATTGCATATGTAGACCATGAATGAACATAGTTATGTTGAATTACATCAAACACCTTTATAAAAGATCAGAGAAAAATCACTCCACTATTATGAACAGATTTTGGAAATATTTTATAAGGATTTTAATATTAGGTATAACCTATTTGTTTATAATTTTTAGGGCTTAAGGTATCAAACATCTAGAGAGTTAAAATGATTACCAGAATTTATAAAATTTAATAACAATATAAAATTATAACATTAAATCCTCGCATTACGTTAAGACCTGAGTATTAAAAAGTGAGAAAATCTCTTAAGATAATTATAATTAAGCTTTGTTATAACAAAAAACTAAGTGATCGAAACAATTGATAACAGAAATAAGTAATTAACAATATATATAAGTATTGTATTGTAAGCCCATGTTTTCCCTTTACAGAGATTTAGGCGCTCTCCCCCTACAGGGAAGAATTTGAACCATATTAATTTAGTTACACTTGTTTTCGTATAGATGTCATTTTGAGTGGCCCGTGGTCAGCGTTCCGCCTCATACTGACATCTAGGAAACCAAGGTAGTACTAGGACGGGAAAATTCGGTAAATTTTGCTTAGAGGCCTTTTCATTCAGGCTTAAGGATTTTTTACGAGCCTGAAAATCTTCGGGACCCACGGCTTAAAGTTCCTCCCGGAAGACTTGCTCCTTGGATTTTTCCGTCCTAAAAAATCTATCGACCCCGGCCGGGTTTGAACCCGCGACCCTCGCGAACAGAGGCAAGGAGCATAACCACTAGTCCACCGCGGCCGATTTATAGATAAGTACAGATGCATACAGATCAATGAACTCCTTGGAACAGATGAATGAATATACACGATTGTTATACACAGTCTGCCATCTCGGCATACGCGAGGTTAGCGCGCGCGGTTGCCTCGCCAGGGATCCCAGATTCGAATCCTGGCGGTTCTAGAGGGGTTTTGGTGGTGGGCCATACCGGCATTTTTAGGTTTTTTCACACGATTCTCCCGTTTCCCGAATTTCATCTCACCAATACTCTCCATTCTCCCTTCTTTCCCTTCATGCCATTTAATTTATCATTAATTTACTTCATATCGCTCGTCACCTCATGTCAGGAAACGTAGTTTGGTTGGCAGCCACAAGTATTGAAAATATGTGGTTGCAGGGATCTAGTGGGAGACCCACTCTGACTCTGACCAATAAATAGGGGCAGAAGAGAGTTGTAGTTCTCCCTCATGACCATGGATTCAACAACAAAAAAATGACGGTATAGCCACGAGAGAAGGACCTGCAGTGCCGGACCGGGAAGACGACCTACAAGTTACATTGCACCGTAGAGCAGAATTTCATTCCATTCTTACATATTACAGTGGGATAGCGCAGTAGACCTTTAAATCGCGATGCTCAGGGAAGTCTCTCCGCTAGTCTGAATAAAGACCTAAAATAACTATACACAGTAAACATACAGATGCTGTAGTACGAATTTCAATGACACTTTCTTTCATATTGGTCTACAGTATCAGTCTTATGTTCTTATAAGTCGGCCATTTTTACTTTGTAGACCATATCCATCCATAGTAATTCTGCCCGAAGGCAGGTCCTTCACTGCAATCATGGCATTTTCATGCTATGCTTGCAGCTTTACTACGAAATTGTAGGTGTGGTAGCTTCCCGTTGCTTTCCACACCGGTGAAGGATGATGATGACGATGATGATGATAATAATAAGGATGATGATGAAGATGGCCATATGATTTCGGGGACCGTTTGGGCCTTAAAGTTTTCCTGATATTTGTCTTACAGGTGAGGAAAAACCCCGATAAAAACCTCACCCAGAAAAACTGCCCAACCGGGGATCGAACCCGGCCCGCTGCGTGACAAGGCAGCACGCTACCTCGAGACCACAGCGGTGGACTGTAGACCATATGCTCCTCTTAAAATGGACGTGCAAAAGCATATATTGGTTTCTTGAAACCTACATTCAGGGTGTAAATGAATTCTACTTACCACACATTTTAACTGCATAAATAGTCGCTATTCTCACAGGAGCGTGCGTCATAAGCAAATATATATTCAATTGTTTCTAAAATAAATTGATAATAATGTAAGTAGGCTAATCATTCTACTTTTATGAATAATATAGGTCTATTCAAAAAGAAGGAACATAATTCAAGCATTTATTTCTTCCAAACTACAAAAATAGAAACAAAATTGCAACATTCCTGGAAAGAGAAAAGTTCAAATTTTACTATTTTATGCATTCAATATGAGCACCATGTGTCACACGACAAATATCAAAACGGTGGCTCATTTCTTGCCATACACGATTCAGCTGGTGTCTAGTTATCGAATTCGCAGCTTCAACAATTCGATGTAGCAGAATTTCAAAAGTGTCAGGTATAGGCAGGGGGGATAAAACACGGTCTTGTACGTAAAACTCACTGATAAAAATCACACGGGGTTACGTCTGGTGACCTGGGAGGCCACAGGCGATGAAATTGATCTTCTTCTCCTCCTATTCCAATCCAACGTCCTGGAATGGTGTTATTCAGGTAACGTCGGACGTGGTTAGAGAAATGCGGCCGTGATCGGAACTTCAAAATTTTCTCTTTCCAGGAACGTTGGAATTGTGTTTCTATTTTTTTGTAGTTTGGAAGAAATAAATATTTGAAGCTGTTCCTTCTTTCTGAATATCCTTATATAAGAGAAGCATTATTATTACATATCACAGTGGATATTGAAATAAATTGAACTTTAAAAAAGATGTGAAAATTGTATTTAAATTCTGGATAAAAAAAACTGCATTATTACGAACTGCTAGTTCTCTTAGGGTTTAAAGGACCTTCGGGACTTGCAAAATTTTGGTAGCATGAGGTTCTAGCCGAGCGTTAGTATGTGGATGTATTAGTATAAAGGCATACGTGTTTTTGAACATAACTAAATGGATTCTTAATTTATCTATTTTATTTATAGAGAATAATGATTACAAAACCCTAAGTATACTAACTCTAAATAACTAATCTAAGCTTATATTAAGAAAACCTACATTCGAACTTCCTTAAGGTTTGAGAAAGGGAGATGTGGGTTTTATAAATCTACCTTAATCTACATTTTAAAAGTTATCTACTAACTCTTTAACTTAGACACATAGTATGAACTATTTGAAATACTTCAATTATTTTTCTAATTGTCCTAGTAAATTTGTTAAGAAAAATGGTCGGTAGTCTTACCCATAGCTACTGCATCCACTGACTCACCCGAGTCCCTTACTTTGCCAGGGTTAAATACTAAGCTTGACCTACATCTCCACTGACTTAACTGTACTCACATACCATAGTCTAAATACAGAGATTTTACAGTTAGCCTTGAAAACTTTGTTCCTGCCATAAGTCAAAATTCTGTCCTGATATATAATATGTCTAAGTGCTTTATTTCAACAACGTTTTATTTGAATAATTAAAATAATCTATGAATTAATTAAATATCTATGTAGAATACTCTATGTATTCATAACATGCATTAAAAGCACATTCTATGTTATTGTGAAATAAATCATGTTGATCAGTGTTAGGCCTATCTCTACCTGGTAGTGTAGTGCCTTATCTATAAGCACGCTTGAGGTTTCATTAGAACATGTTACTACGAACACGCAAGTATTGTCATATTTTCCGAAGATTAACGGAAAAATAAAGCAGTAATGTGACCTGATAAACAATATTGATAGGCTACATGCTTATCTCTGAGCACTGATTTTGAAAACATTTGTCATACAATTAAGTTTCAACATTACAATCATACTGATGCATTATACTCGTAATAAATTGGACTGCTGCACAGTAATCACTTATCATCAAAATACGTCAGAATTGTGTTACAACGTATTGTGAAATAACAAAAAGGGAAGTTCCCCAACTCGATGCACATCACATAAATGCTAACAAAAACATTCAAATTTATAAAAATAAAATTGACAAAGAACTCTACCTATTGGAGGGACCTCCTTTCAGTGCCTCACACCTTCGCATAGCCGGGCCCAAGCCGGATTTATAGAGGAGGGTGAATGGCTGGTTAGTGGTCTTGGGATGCATCTATGCCGATTATATATACATAGCCTTAGTTGGCATGCTTCAATCTGCTTATCTTCTTGTATCTTGTAAGCCCATGTTTTCCCTTAACAGAGATTTATGCGTTCCCCTACAGGGAAGAATTTGAACCATATTAATTTAGTTACACTTGTTTTTGTATAGATGTCATTTGAGTGGTCCGTGGACAGCGTTTCGCCTCATACTGACATCTAGGAAACCAAGGTAGTACTAGGACAGGAAAATTCGGTAAATTTTGCTTAGAGGCCTTTTCATTCAGGCTTAAGGATCTTTTACGAGCCTGAAAATGTTCAGACTCGGGACCCATGGCTTAAAGTCCCTCCCGGAGGACTTGCTCCTTGGAATTTTCCATCCTAAAAAAATACATCGACCCCGGCCGGGATTGAACCCGAGGCAAGTAACATAACCACTAGTCCACCGCGGCCGATTCAATCTGCTTATACAACTAGGAAGTCCTATCCTTCAGGGAAGGGCGAAGGAGAATACCTGGCGCCATAAAACGAGGTTTTATCGGCTAAGGTATGGTAACGCTAGTAGAAGAATTCCTAATCCTCCATGTTGGGATTTGGGTATAAGGCTGACAACCTCATCAAACAAAGTTGAGAAGCCTAAAGATGAATGCCGGAGATAAGAATAGGCATTTGTCTTAAAGGAAGCCGAGGTCAAACTGAAAGGACTGTAGTGCTGAGAAAGTTAACAAAAAAAATATGCTAGTGGGAAATTTTAATTAGATTAATTCGGGATAATAAGCTGCATTAGAGGCATTAATGCATTTTATTGTGGAAAAATTCATGTTGATTATCCTAGTGTGTCTTAAGTTTTCGTTTATTTTAAATAAAACAAAAACTAATTATTTTTGTAAAATGGAGTTAGGACCATGGAATTCAATTATAATAGTTCTGTATAGCAGTGGCGGCTGGTGGATGAAAAAATATGTGAAGTGATGACACATTTAAATGTAGTACAGTCCTAATGACGTCTTTAGATTTGTCGATTCAAAGAAACGCATTCATTAAATCGAAGAGTAGATGGCTTGCATTTTCCCTTAGAGTATCTGCGATTGTATCACAATTTTTTCGAAAGTTTTCAGCTGCAAATGTCACTTCATATGCTCCTCAGAATCATTATGCGTATTTAAAGCACGCGCTACATTTTGAAAGTCACAAAACCCTTGTTTATTCCAGACACCAAATTTATTACTAGGCCTAAACAAAACACATGACCAACGAAAGAGTTTTCGCAATGTCACACTGCATAACCACGAATATTGTTCAAACAAAGATTTTTTTAATGAAGATTGTATGACTTGGCAGTACTATTGAACGAGCTTGGTGTAATGAGAAGTGATATGCTATTTGTGTTTTAAGAAATCAAATTAATTTAGGTACAAATTATATTTGAAGAGAAAGATATATGCTCATACTCGGGGGTTGAACCCAGGAGCTTTGGTTTTTTATGCCGCGAGGCTACAAAAATGCTCACCATTGAGTCAAACTAAAGCGAAATCTGAAATGTAGATACTGTGGTGCCAATTGAAGGCAACGTGCTAAACCAAAACACCCTTATCGTCCAACACAGATCAAATTTAAGCGCTGACGTGTTTCGTTAAACGTACACTACGTCTTCACCCCCAGTCAGAATTTTAGAAGTCTAAACCGGTTCTCTATGGTCTGCATATCCTTAATATCTGTTTACATTACGGTTGTCATAGCAACCGTGAGAAGGCAAAATTGTTTTTCCAAAGTTGTTAGGTGTCAAAGATTAGAATTAGAATTAGCCCATAATCATCCCATTTCGGGCAAGGGCCTCCTGCGACTGCAGGGTGGCTTACGTTATATCCCCGGGTCAGCCAATCCCTTGGGACTCTCCTTTTTTATGGATTGCTTCCATCTTTGTCTGTCTTGAGCTATTCTAGTCCACAATGTTCCTAGATGACACTTAAAACACTTCACTCCAACGCCTTTTTTGTCTTCCCACTTTCCTTTTTCCTAGTCTGGGTTCCCACATAGTCACTCGTTCTCTATGCTGTATAAGTCCACTTTTTTGGATCCATTCGGAGCACATGACCCCTCCCCCCGTTTCCATTTCAACCCCATTGCTGATGTTGCTACGTCTTTTAGCCTCGTTATCTTGCACATGTCCTCGTTCTTGAAGCGGTCCCTTCTTGTGATATTTATTAGCTTCCGCTCCATTTTTCTTTGGCAAATCTCTAGCATGGATATTCCTTTTTTTGTTAATGACCATGTCTGCGAGCCGTAAGTTAATACGGGTAGTACACATATGTCCATGACTGCTTTTTTAATTTTTAGGCTGATGTATTTTTCTAACAATATAAGCTTTAGAGCCCAGAATTTTTTCCATGCTTGTGTGATTCTCCTTTCTATTTCGTTTAGAGTTAGTTTGCTGAATGATACAGCTTGGCTTAAGTAAACATATTCATTGATGTAGTCGATTTTATGATTTTCGATCTGGATTATATTTTTTGTATCGTTAGTCATTATCTTTGTTTTTGAGACATTTATTTGAAGTCCTGATTGTTTATTGTATTTGCAGAGTTCTCTTAGCATTTCTTCTGCTTCCTCGTACGAGTATCTTATGAGAGCGATGTCGTCTGCAAAGCGGAGATTGAATAATTTCCTTCCGTCTATATTTATTCCATAGTCTTCTTTCATCTTGCTGAAGATATCCTACATTAGGGATATGCAAATGTTTAGGGATATTGGCCCCCCCTGCCTTACTCCTCGTTGTACGGAGATTTCCACCCCTATTTTGTCCATTTTAACTCTTGCTTTGCTATTTGTGTACAGTTTTCCTAGAAGTCGAATGTACTTGTGTTGTATCCCGTGGCGTTCTAGTGCTCCTAGTAGAACTATATGCTCCACCGAGTCGAAGGCTTTTGCAAAATCGACAAAGACCACACATAAGTTTTAGGTTTAATTCATTCGTCTTCTCGATTAGTTGTGTTAGCACTTGTAGTTGGTCTATGGTTGAATAACCTTTCAGGAATCCTGCTTGTTCGTATGGTTGGTTTTCTTCTATCTTCAGGCTTATTGTGTCAAAGATATAATCCATTACATTTTAGTTCAGTTCACTGTGGTAGGAACACTCTAGCGGACACAGTGTGAACTATTAGCAGCCACTGTTCTTAAGTAGCTGACGTAAAATACATTCTTTTGTCAGAGGAAGATAAAAATAAAATACAATAATTGTACTGTTATATAATTAGAATATAGGTGAAGTGGCACTTCACACACTTCTCGTGAAAAGTCGCTACTGCTGTATGGGTCTAAATTAGGTATAGTGGATGCAGCTATGGCTATAATAAAATATATGTTTTACTATCACTCATTGAAACTGGGGCATTATTCTTAGCCTTAAGAAAATTAACTATTCAATTTCAAAATATTACTTTAACTAGTGAGAATATGTTCAGATACAAAATAAATTGAGTTATGTAATGCAATTCAAAGCATAAACGTTACTCAAAGGCAACTCAGTATATTTATGTCAAAACAACTTCTCACCAAAAAGATATACTGCACAAGGAAGTAGATGCATTTTGTTACGTAACAAACATTCCATTTCGCTGCAAACACTATCCGTGATTTATCAACTTAACAAATCTTACAGCTTGGTTACTGTCCTCCCTTACCCAGGGATGTTACTGGATTCCTTCCTGAAGATATTTATAGGAGTGAACGATGAATGTTTCGAGATAAGAGTGAACAAACTATATGAGTTTAGATGGCTGGTCAAATATCCATAACGAACCGATAGTTTGCGTGAGAGGTGACGTGAATGTTTGTCTTTCACCTTATTGATGCCAAAAATATCGGTATGAGTAGATTCCCGGATAAGTGTAGCAGCACACGGCGGGCATTCTTTTACGGATAGCTCATAATAACCATTTTTGTTTTTCAGCTCATTTATTCCAAGAAGATCGCGAAATGCCGGATAATCAGCACGAGTATCTAAAAATAATTAGGATATAAATCTATAATTATTTTTGTACTTATTCAAGTAAAAATAAAAACACGTTTCATTTATTTAGACGAAGCAGCGCACGCCGGGTATTAGCAAGTTTGGAACAAAAATCCTGTGTCATTTGTGTTTTTATAAGATTCAAGTGCTATGTCACTTTATATCACACAATTCTCAATTTTATGTTCTGATACATGTAACGGCACTTAAAAAATAACTCTTTCAAGTTTCAATTAAGTGATTATACGGATTATCATTAATGTAGTAGCACTTTTAATCTTTTTTTTTTTCATCACAAAGTTGCACATTTCACAAGTTTGAAGCCATTAATTAGGTTAACTTGTAATCAGAGGGGACATCCAAGGACACAAAAGATAGTAGAAAATATACTGTTGATATCTTAACAAGTTTCATAAACAATTTTAATCCTTTTGTTTCAGTATATTTTAATACCCAATAGAGATTAAAGGAATTTGGTTTCAAAAGGGCATGAACATCAAATATTACTTTCCGATAACATTTGACATGATAAAATACTCTCTTTTACATTATTTGCAAGTGATGCTGTTCGTCTGGCTTCTAACCCAAAGCTTTAGAGTTCAATTGTAACAAAGCCCGATAAAAATTTGTTTGATAGCAAAATTTTCGGATTCCTTCTTCTTCTTCGGCTTTCCCCCACTTATAGATTTGCCGTCTTCACTTTCCATTTATTTCTATCATTCCAATCTCCTTCTTCCAAATTCCTATCATTCATTATAGTTATGACATAAGTTTTCCATTTACATCTTGGTCTGCCACGTTTATTTCTTCCATGGGGTGACCATTGGTATATATATTTTTGATCATCTTTCATTTTCCATTCTTTGTACATGGCCATACCATTTAAGAGTTTGATTTTCAATCCTCTTAACAACAGATATGATGATATTCATATCTCTCCAAAGGAATTCATTTCTTATTTTATCATGTGTTTTTTTAAGGCTTCTTCGGATTCCTTCAGATTAAAAGTCATCGGCCTCATATAAGAAAGTGTGAGGAACATTAATGAATTCTCAGGGAATTCTACGACATAGGTCATGCCGTCATCCCAATTAGCAATTATAAATTATAAAAAGTACATGTAAATCCAGAAAACAACAAGTTTTTAATTTTTATTCTTATTTTATAGCTCATTTAATATCTAAGACCATATCGTGTTTAGAGTCTTTGGTTGTTTGCGGTTAATATTATCTTCCCACCTCATTCTTGGTTTACCTACTGGGCGCTTTACCTCTGACTTTCGTAAGAGAAGTTTCTTTGCTCTTCTTTTAATCTCCATTTATGTCACATGTCCTGGCCATTGCAGTCTACAAGACTTAACTATTCTTAATAAATAATTAAAAAATAATAAATTCAATAACAGAGGAATCTACAAATGAAAGTGTAAA
Source organism: Diploptera punctata (assembly GCA_030220185.1). Classification (NCBI taxonomy): domain Eukaryota; kingdom Metazoa; phylum Arthropoda; class Insecta; order Blattodea; family Blaberidae; genus Diploptera; species Diploptera punctata. Next base: position 573,611 of record JASPKZ010003071.1, on the reverse strand, counting down.
GACTGCAATAAATTTTACATAGGTACGACAAGCAGATGCAAGGTACAGAGAACACCTTAAAGATTTCATCCACGCGGGAGGAAAATCAAGCTATGCAAAACATATCATTTACGCAGGCCGCAGCATGGATAGAAAACACCCTTACGATAATCCATAAAGAAAAAACCCAGTCAAGATAAAGCTACTAGAAGATCTTGAAGTTGTAAAGGAAGCGAACAACACTTTGATATTTAATTAGAATACACCCCATTCGTATAATCCATTATATGAAAATGCATAACACTAGTCAGTTATTACCAACGACGCCTTAAGACAGTCAATATCTAAAGCGTCGCACAACAAAAAGAATTATTAAGCACGTATTTTTTTCTGCTGATGATGGAAGCCGACTACCGAAAGACCTACAGTTACTAATTTTAAACAATTTTTAACGCAGTTGAGAACGACGGCACCTGCCAAAAGGTGTAAATATTTTAACATTTTACTTTGCGACTACTACCTCAACGGGATTTAGTATGCATTTTATTAGTATTAGCTATTCTTATTGTTTCTGATTTCCCATAAATATAATGTGGCTCATTGTTATGTAGCTTTCTCCTTTCACCTGCCTGTTCGTCTCTCTTTGATCCAACAGTATTTATAAACATTTTAGTGTGAAATACTCGTAATCTTCCACCGCGAGTCTCAATAAAACTACTAATTTCGGAGTCATTAAATACTTTTAAGTGTACATAGTAAGTGGCAAGGATAACATCGAGTAATTCGTTTTATAAAGCAGAGTTAATAATAATACGATCTATCATAAGAGGGTCCACTGCTGTGGTCTCGAGGTAGCGTGCTGCAGCGGGACCGGGTTCGATTCCCGGTCGGGACAGGCTCCTGTGTGAGGTTTTTCGGGGTTTTTCCCTTATCATTCTTCGCCATCATCATCATCCTCATCCTTCACCGGTGTGGAAAGCAACGGGAAGCTATCACACCTATAATTCCCTAGTAAAGCTGCAAAGCATAGCATGAAAATTCTATGATTGCAGTGAAAGACCTGTCCTCGGGCAGAATTACTATGGGTGGATACATAAGAGGAATCAGGGCATCCAACTTAACAAAGTAGTGCTAACATTCCAAGTTCTAATTGATCTTAGTTCCACTAATGCAGATGTTACCATGCTCGCCTATGAATGAAAGGTTCGCGCATTCAAACTCGGCAGGATCGATTTTTTTAGTAAATATTTGTTGTGACTTCTTTCTGAATGGAAGTAAATATATGGTTCATCGTCTTCTTAAGGGCGTATCTGAAACATACAGAAACAATCTTCTTAAGGGCGTATCTGAAACATAAAGAAACAATATTATTAAGGGCGTATCTGAAACATGCAGAAACAATCTTTTTAAGGGCGTATCTGAAACACACAGAAACAATCTTCTTAAGGGCGTATCTGAAACATGCAGAAACAATATTATCAAGGGCGTATCTGAAACATGCAGAAACAATCTTCTTAAGGGCGTATCTGAAACATACAGAAACAATATTCTTAAGGGCATATCTGAAACATACAGAAACAATATTCTTAAGGGCGTATCTGAATCATACAGAAACAATCTTCTTAAGGACGTATCAGAAACATACAGAAACAATCTTGTTAAGGGCGTATTTCAAACATACAGAAACAATCTTCTTAAGGGCGTATCTGAAACATACAGAAACAATCTTGTTAAGGGCGTATTTCAAACATACAGAAACAATCTTCTTAAGGGCGTATCTGAAACATACAGAAACAATCTTCATAAGGGCGCATCTGAAACATACAGAAACAATCTTCTTAATGTCCATCGGCCCATTGTGCACCTTAGAAAATTTAGAAATCAACCCACAAGATCACGGAAAATGACGTCTTGTTAGTACAAACTGAATTAATTTCCTCAATAATTTCATCATAAGTAATGCCACGAGTGATTTTCAAATTATCGATAAATTTCCGACTCACGAAGTGAGGAGAGAATTTAACTAGAGAATTTGGAAATCAAGAGTGGCATTTGTTAGGACTATTTAACAAATAAAATTAAGCTGTGTACTCACAAATCATTATTTAACTATATTTATTTTAAAATATTTATATATTTAATGTAAACGGCGATGTTTGGAAACAAATGAGAAACGGTTGGTACGCTTCATTTGTTCAGCACTGCAACCAGATCATATTATTTATTGCCAAAGGATCGCAATATTGTAACAATGCATCCTAGTGGAGAATATTAAAACCAACATTATAGGTATTAATTAATTTCTGATGTTCTATGATGTAAATATGTCAATTATATTTTTCTGCAACGTTATTTCCTGGGATATAATTCGTTTAAGAAAGTGCAAATAGTGGTTTCTTTTTTTTGTGGTATAATCAATTGCTACAATTGTTTTTATATTATCCCTTCCAAACACTATGTGTTTGCATTCGTGCATTATATATACAATCTGGTAGCCATATGTGGTCACTGCAAAATAATGCTATGACCTATTCAGAATGTTAAAAAAGAGGAGTTTGATTTTAAAGTGATAAAATTAAAATGATAAAAACGAGGTGAAAAATTACTGTGATTGGTTGTAAATAAAAAATAATTGAAATGTGATTGGTCATTGACTCCTATTTGGGGCATGAGTTAAATAGTCAAATAAAATGTAGGGCAAACACTTAAATCTTATATTAAATTAATGTTGGGAAGTAAAAATTATGAGGTATAATCATTCAAATTCATCGGAGAACATATTGTTTAAACAACTCACCTCATAGGATTCATGCTTCCATGATATCGCGATTTCAAACACAGTCGTGTTCATCTTCAGCCATAACTCCGACTGACGAAATTCTTCGGCCGTCAACTGTTCTATTGTCGCCATCTTCAGTGCTGCCATCTATGGTTGAATTTATGAACTTCGAAATCAAAGTAATTTCATTAGGGATATCAAAATTCATTGATCTATTTTTGTATTTCTGAATGTATATTTTTTCCCAAACTGTCAATTCCAAAGGTTTCTCTACTTGTTTTAAAAGTTTAGCTTCTCTTCCAAGTACCAATAAAAAAGTCAATGTTCCAGACAGTAAGACATCTGGAATTTATCAAATAAATTGTGAAGATTGCAATAAAGTTTATGTACGAAAAACAAAAAGGAATTTGGAAATTCGGACAAAAGAACATTTCAGAAATATTAAAAATTGTGAAATTGAAAAATCTGCAATTGCTGCACATAGTTTATTAGAACATCATAAAATTGGAAGAGAAGCTAAACTTTTAAAACAAGTAGAGAAACCTTTGGAATTGACAGTTTGGGAAAAAATATACATTCAGAAATACAAAAATAGATCAATGAATTTTGATATCCCTAATGAAATTACTTTGATTTCGAAGTTCATAAATTCAACCATAGATGGCAGCACTGAAGATGGCGACAATAGAACAGTTGACGGCCGAAGAATTTCGTCAGTCGGAGTTATGGCTGAAGATGAACACGACTGTGTTTGAAATCGCGATATCATGGAAGCATGAATCCTATGAGGTGAGTTGTTTAAACAATATGTTCTCCGATGAACTTAAATCTTAACTGAAGTAAACCTAGGTCGTATAATAAAATACGAGTGTGAAGATTCCACCTGTGACACAAATTTTCTGGATTCTGGTCCCAGCAATTGATCCAATATGTGCTGTTGTTAAGCTATGGGTCTAATGACATAAATTTATTTTCTACAATGGCTTAACAGCACGACGTCGGACCTTAGCCTCTCCTTTGTTAGGAGTTATTACACCAAGTTAATTTAGTTGGGCTTATTTCCTACAGATGTCATGAATGGTATGTGGTCAACATACCGACCCAATGAGACATCTAGTAAGCAACTAAGGTATTACTAGGATGAAGAAGATAGGCAAATTTTGCTTAGAGGACTTTCAGGCTTAAGGATCTTTTACGAGGCTGAAAATCTTCAGACGCGGGACCCGCGCTTTAAAGTCCCTCCCGGAAGACTTTTTACTTGGATTTTTCCATTCTATAAAATCCATCGACCCCGACCGGATTTGAACCTGCGACCCTCGGGACCAGAGGCAAGCAACATAACTATTAGTCCACCACGATCGCTCGTAAATTTGTTAAACATGAAACTCAAGCGTCAATAGAGCTCTAATCAAAATTGGCTGGACCTTCAACGGCAGAATCGCGATTTTAATTACGTAAGATGTTAAAAAGCACAGTTAAATAAATGCAGTACTGTACCACTTTCGAGATGATTCCAATTATAATATAAACAAACCAGATGTATGAACTGCATTTTAATTGGTCGAATCATGTTTTACCTTTAAGCGTGCAAGAAAATGTACTTCCCTCTCTTAACACTCGAAATAAATAAATAAAATAATAATAATAATAATAATAATAATAATAATAATAATAATAATAATAATAATAATAATAATAATAATAATAATAATAATAATAATAATATGTATTATCTAGCACATGTCTATATAAGTTATATAGGATAATTTTAAAATAGGCCTATATAACTACAGTTTAATAGATTAAATAAGCATTGTTTAATTCTTACGCATGTGCAATGCTGAAAACGTTGGAATTTAATTGTTACAAATTTCTGGTTCCCCTATACAATTTTTGAAGCACGAAAAAGGGAAATCTTTGAAAAGCGGAGAAAAACGAATTATTTTGAATGTTTTCAAACAGTTTAGTGAATAATATCATAGATTATTCATCGAGGATGTGATGAAAATATCAGAATTTATAGGTGAGTCAGAATGTGCCATAAATTCTGCTGGCAATCAAATTTTAAATAAAGGATAACTATCGACATCATGGAAAAAAGAGTAAACGTCTGATTAGTTTGGCCCATATATACTTCCTTTTTGTCATAAGTAAGAAATGTAAGTTAATAATAAATTATTGGTACCATCTTATCTTCTATCCCGTCCTATTTCCCTTAAAATACAACGTAGCGTAGCGTAAGAAAAATGTTATCATTGACACTTCCATAGACAATTCAGTCATATGGCGGGTAAAAGTAGCACCACGATTCCTCCAATAGACTGAGTCGGCGGAGTAATACCTTATGCAAGTTTGTTTACAGTACAACTGGAACTTAGTGCGGATATAGTATAGCAACGTGTCCTCAATAGTTACATAGCTGTCTTTTGAGAATATAAATTTTAGAATTCCATGTAAACTTACAATGTTCAATCTTAAAAGAAAAATATTGTACAGAACGAACAATTATTCAATATTGTACTAGAGCATGCCATCAAATCTTTTGGAGAATGAAGAAAGCTACAACTCAATGGTATTAATCGGCTGTTAGTTTATGCTGATGATGTATTATTATTGAGCGAGGAGATACTAAGGGCCAACACAAACACTCTATTGAATAACACTAAGAAATTGGGACTGGAAGTAAACATCAATAAAAACTAAATATATGTTCACGGATAAAAATGCGTTATATAATGAAAATGGACAACTAATGGCAAATGAAGGAAATTTTGAAGAAGTTGTTGATTTCAAGTATCTAGGAACAATAATTACAAATAGGAATGAGATGCACAAAGAAATTAATCGTAGACTCAATTCTGGAAATGCATGCTATTATGCATTACAGGGACTCTTGTCGTTCCAACTCCTTTAAAAAAAATGTCAAACTGAAAATATATAAAACAGTTATTCTACCAGTTATATTATATGGATGTGAAACATGAACTCTTACTTTAAGGGAGGAAAGAAGATTACGAGTATTTGAGAATAAAGTTCTTAGAAAAATGTTTGGGCCAAAAAGAGATAAACTGACAGGGGAATGGAGAAAACTGAAAAATAGTGAGCTACATGATATGTATAGGAAGTCAGATATAATAAGAACAGTTAAATTTCGCAGGCTGCGATGGGCAGGACATGTGGCACGAATGGGGAATGAAAGAGGTGCATGGAAGCTTCGGTTAGGAAAACCAGAGATAAAACGCCCAGTTGGTAGAACAAGAATGAGGTGGGAGAATAACATTATCCATGATTTGAGGGAAGTAGATTATACAGGGGATGATTGAAAAACATTAGCCCAGGATAGGAATATATGGAGAGCTTATGTCCGCGCGACCATGAACCTACGGGTTCGATACAGCCAATGAGTTAGTTGGATAGAACGAACAATTACCCGAAGATGAAGCAACTGAAACAGGTTTACAACTCCGATTCATGTCGAGGTCATTATACATGCCTGACCTTACTCAATTTAATGTCATACAAGGTACTTTAGGGGCATGATGAGAAGAAGAAGTCCCTGTAGGATGTATTCGTGCTCAGACACTTGCATAACAAGCAAGTAAATGAAGGTTAAATGAATCTGTTGTTTCATTTGAGGATTTAACTCGGTATAACAGGAAATCATTGTGCAATCGCGTAGTTCTTGATATCAGCTACTATTATATCTGGATTGTGATGGGAATTCCATTCATCTAACAATGTTTTAATGTTTGTTTAAAGTATTTATTTCTGAGTGTAATTTCGAAACCAGGTATAAAGTTATGAACTCTTAGCAGACGCGGCCGCAATATTTCTATACAGAGTGAGTTTTAATTACACCGACAAACTGCAGGGATTGATTCCTGACTGTAAATGGAGGAAAAAAACGTCCTATGGATAAGTGTCCATAAGTGCATCGTTGCAACGGTAGATGACACTGACAAATGACATTATTCTCTCGGCCCTGTTGCATGGCCTGCTATACTTACTCACTGGCACAATCGAACCCGTAGGTTCATGGCCTCACGGACATAAGCTCTCCATACTCCCCTATCCTGAGCTAATGCTTTCCAATCATTCCCTGTATAATTTACTTCCTTCAAATCATAGTTAATGTTATTCTCCCACCTCATTCTTGGTCTACCAACTGGGCGTTTTCCCTCTGGATACACTAACATATTATATAAACTTAAGGTTTATGGCCACGCAGACATAAGCTCTCCAAATATCCCTATTCTGAACAAAGGTTTTCCAATCAACCCTTGTATAATTTACCTGCCTCAAATCGTGGTTTAATTAACTATCTAAATAATTCACTGGAACTATGGTGTTAAATGCTTAAATAATAAATGTATGAATAAGGATTAATATTTTTACAATGAAATTAGAGTTTAGGCTGCGCAGACATAAACTGTCCAAATATCCCTATCTTAAATTAAGGTTTTCAAATCAACCCTTGTATAATTTATCTCCCTCAATCATTGTTAATGTTACTCTCCCAACCTCATTCTTGGCCTACCTACTGGGTGCTTTCCCTCTGGTTCTTCTACAAGAAGTTTCTACATCCCCCTCCATTCCCCATTCGTGCCATATGTCTTGAACATCGCAGTCTACGAGACTTAACTGTTCTTATTACATCTGGTTTTCCATAAAGATAATACAGCTCACTGTTATATAGTTTTATCTTGAAGATAGGCCCTATTTATTATAATTATCAGTTCAGTAGTTTTCTAAAAAAAATCTTCTCCTTCTTCTTCCTCTATGCATGAAAACTGGCAGCTTGGTGCATGTTCATTCACTTCAGTTCTGATGTATTGTGACATCCTTCCATCGTAGTTGTGGTCTTCCTAAAGGCCTTTTCTGCTAAGGTGTCTTCACGTACTTTCTTCATTAATCTACTGTTCTCCATTCTATCTATGTGATCGTTCCAATTTAGTCTTCTATCATTTATATGGATGTTTATAGGTTCAATTTCACATTCTTCTCTAATAATAGAGCTGAGAATTTTCTCTCTCAGCGATTTTCCTTAAAACTTTTATATCGCTTGTTTCATTAATTCTTGTTTTTTTAATTTCTGTTCGGCATTCGCAACCATACCTTAAAACTGGTCTTATGACAGGTTTGTAAATTCTTACTTTTCTATCTATATTTAATTTTTTTTGTTTTTCCAAACAGTATTGTTTAAACATCCCAAAATTTTATTTGCATTATTTGCTTGATGGAGGATATCTGTTATTATGTTGCTACTATTAATTCTATTTCTAAATATTTGAATTTCATAACCTGTTCTATACTTTAACCTTCTATTTCGAATTTGACATGGGGCGAGTCCATGGATATTGCCATTGATTTGGTTTTGTTTATTGAGATTATCATGTTATACTTTTATAAGATTCATGATATGTTCCGTTGAGATATTATTCAAAATTAAAATATAAAATTATGGAATATTCACCTGAAAGGTCCGTCTCCTCAAATTTATTAGTTATTTAACTGTAGCGCTTTCGGGACTAGTCCCATCATCGGCAGGATTCAAAACTGGTGTTTTACTGAAGATCTAGTAGTACATGTACTGGATTCGTTTTCGTTTTATCAGATGGTCGTTGTTGTGAACTGCTTTCATAATTTCCATCTCCTCGAGTATGTTTATCTTCGCTGGATTATTTTCTCTGTGCATTACTGTTAGGGTGTTTTCAATATTTAACATCTTTAACATGCCTGTTAAATACATGTAACCCCCTCTACCAGATCTTCAATGAAACACCAGTTTTGAATCCTGCTGATGATGGGACAAGTCCCGAAAGTGCTACAGTTAAATAACTAATAAAGTTGAGGAGACGGACCTTTCAGGTGAATATTCCTTAATTTTATATTTTAATGTTATACTTCGTTGCAATGATTCTAAATCTGTGAAACAGCATTTGTAAATCATCTTCACTTTATGCAATTAGAACTCTGTTATTAGCTCAGTTTATTATCTTCAGCTCTTTGTTACCTATTTTTATTTTACATTTATATAAACTATGGAATTATTATTTTACATTTATATAAACTGTGGAATTATTAATGTGATACTCCGTCAGTCTTACATTCCATCTGGAACACAGTTGCTAAATGGTGAGGAAATATAACTTCTGGATACAAGTGGATTAATTTATTTGATGAATTTTAATGTAGACACTTTTAGCCAGAAATGCTAGTTGTAGGAGCTAAAACTTTGACATTCAAAGATAATGATAAAACAATGTTTCCTTAATTAATAAATTGAGTTAGTCTTTACGATTCACTTTAAAACTCACCTCATAAATAATGAGATGAGTCATAAAGCCTAACTCAATTTATTAATTAAAATAAACCTCATGGTGTCATTTCCTTTCAATATTAATGAGAAAGTTTTTCCTTGTTCTGACGTAGACTATATTTTGATGAAATCATGGTGGTTTTAATGTCAGTTTTAAAGTTGCCTAATTCTATTACGAATCTAAAAGCGACGAAGGGGTCACCTCCAAAATTAGAAGTATTACTAGTACTTCTGGAACGTACCACATGAACGTGACACATATCTGGTGATACAGGATTGTGAACGTGACACATATCTGGTGATACAGGATTGTGAACGTGACACATATCTGGTGATACAGGATTGTGAACGTGACACATATCTGGTGATACAGGATTGTGAACGTGACACATATCTGGTGATACAGGATTGTGAACGTGACACATATCTGGTGATACAGGATTGTGAACGTGACACATATCTGGTGATACAGGATTGTGAACGTGACACACATCTGGTGATACAGGATTGTGAACGTGACACACATCTGGTGATACAGGATTGTGAACGTGACACACATCTGGTGATACAGGATTGTGAACGTGACACATATCTGGTGATACAGGATTGTGAACGTGACACATATCTGGTGATACAGGATTGTGAACGTGACACATATCTGGTGATACAGGATTGTGAAAGTGACACATATCTGGTGATACAGGATTGTGAACGTGACACATATCTGGTGATACAGGATTGTGAACGTGACACATATCTGGTGATACAGGATTGTGAACGTGACACATATCTGGTGATACAGGATTGTGAACGTGACACATATCTGGTGATACAGGATTGTGAACGTGACACATATCTGGTGATACAGGATTGTGAACGTGACACATATCTGGTGATACAGGATTGTGAACGTGACACATATCTGGTGATACAGGATTGTGAACGTGACACATATCTGGTGATACAGGATTGTGAACGTGACACATATCTGGTGATACAGGATTGTGAACGTGACACATATCTGGTGATACAGGATTGTGAACGTGACACATATCTGGTGATATGGGATTGATAGCGATTTGACTTTTCCTCTGAAACAGCATTCTAGAATTTTTCTCGTACAGAAAAATTCTATCAACTTGAAACAGAATCGAACTCCTCCTGATGAGGATGGACCAACTCAAGATAACTTACGCAACTCTTGTTACTACCAAGTATCACACTCAAAACATTTTGTAAATACTCGTTTCTTATACTTACTTACTTACTCACTGGCACTATCGAACCCGTAGGTTCATGGCCGCACGGACATAAGCTCTCCATACATCCCTATCCTGAGCTAATGTTTTCCAATCATTCCCTGTATAATCTACTTCCCTCAAATCATAGTTAATGTTGTTCTCCCACCTCATTCTTGGTCTACCAACTGGGCGTTTTCCTTCTGGCTTTCCTGCAAGAAGTTTCCATGCACGTCTTTCATTCCCCATACGTGCAACATGTCCTGCCCATCGCAGTCTACGGGACTTAACTGTTCTTATTATATCTGGCTTCCTATAAAGACCATGTAGTTCATTGTTATGTAGTCTTCTCCATTCACCTGTCTGTTCATCTCTCTTTGGTCCAAAAATTTTCCTAAGAACTTTATTCTCAAATACTCGTAATCTCCTTTCCTCCCTTAAAGTAAGAGTCCATGTTTCGCACCCATATAATATAACTGGTAGAACAATGGTTTATATATTTTCAGCTTAACGTTTTTTGAAAGGAGTTGGGACATCAAAAGTCTCTGCAATGCATAATAGCATGCATTTCCAGAATTAAGCCTATGTTTAATTCCTTTGTGCATCTCATTCCTATTTGTGATTATTGTTCCTAGGTATTTGAATTCAGCCAATTCCTCAAAATTTCCCTCATTTGTCATTAGCTGTCCATTTCCATTATATAATGTATTTCTACGTGTGACCATATATTTAGTTTTACTGATATTTACTTCTATTTATATAGGCCTATGGGGCACGCAGTAGTGTAGTTGGTTGAGGTGATACGCTAGAAACGGAAGGTCGAGGGTTCGTGTCATGGTGGGGTCAGGATTTTTAAACTGCCCCAAACGTTTTAGTGGCACCATGACCCTGGGGTGACTCAGCCTCTAAAGAAAATGAGTATCAAAACTCTTTTTCTGGGGGTAAAGGCGGTCGTCACGCAGGGCTGACAAATCGGATGATATAAAGTGCCGATTGTCTGGAAAGAGTGGGTGCCTTAACCTGCTACTACCCCACGTGTCTCTGTGATCTGTAGTGGGATCACTTTACCTTTACCTATGCACATAATTATATTAATAATGAGCATCAAGGATTATAGCTTAAGTTCTGTTTCGATTTCATATTAGGATTGCTCTGTCCATCTCTTAGTGGGTCTTACTATATTTCTCATCCGTGGTCTGTAGTGAAGAATCTGATTCGAAATTCTGTTGTTATCAATTCTATTGATGTGCTCCATCCAGTCGTATCTGTATTCTAATAGCTTGGATATGTTTAGTTCAATTTCGTACATCTTCATTTCGTTTCCGATCTTCTATTATATAGCCAGCCACACCCCTCAATAACCTAATTTCTGAAGTGTATATATATATATATATATATATATATATATATATATATATATCTCCATCCACAGTAATTCTGCCCGAGGGAGGTCTTTCACTGTAATCATAGCATTTTAATGCTATGCTTTTCGCAGCTTTACTAGGGAATTATAGGTGTGGTAGCTTCCTTTTGGTTTCCACACCTATGAAGGATGATGAGATAATGATAAGGATGATGATGATGATGGCCGGATGATTTTCGGGGACCATTGGACCCTAAGCTTCCTGACATTTGTCTTACAGGTGAGGAAAAACCCCGAAAAGAAAACCTCACCCAGGAGCCTGTCTTGACCGGGAATCGAACCCGGGTTCACTGCGTGACAAGGCAGGACGCTACCTCGAGACCACACACACACACACACACACACACACACACATATGACAATTATTTTGAGACACAATCGTACATGTTTCTCATTGTTTAAAATTGAAAAGTACTACTGCTGGCATCCCAGGATCCTGGGTTCGATTCGCAGCTATACTATATAGTTTTATTTGAATATACGGTTTGGAATAGTATCCATTCAGTCTCGTGATGACTGCTAAGAATCTATTTGAAAATAGGAATACGTAACTCCGATTAAGGAAATTGAAAATAAGGTTGATGGACTTAGTCATGTTAACCACAAGATTCTCTCTACCACCATCTGCTAGCCAATAAGAATTACTAATTAAGTTGGACTTGACTCTTCGCAGCTATCTTGCCATGGATTTTTTTTTTACATCTTTCTTATGTTGAACGTTCCCTGTTAGTTTAATGAGGTTAAATTTAAATGAGAAGAAAGAGAAAGTAGACAACGTAATCTGACAAGTTGCCAAGATGCTACTTGGGATTCCCCTATAACACTTTTGTTTAATGCAAGGGAATACCCACTAACTCCAATATCTGAACGCTGAAAGAATTAAAACTGTTTTTGAGAGTGAGGCTTTATAAATTACTATATTATTAAATAATCTAATATATTCAATATATTCCGGGTAAATGTCATTTCAAATTCTCTTGATGTTCAAATTCTATATATAAGGACAAATCATGCGGCTCATAATTATTTTACATCAAGATGTTTATATATTTTTTGCGCGATAGTGCGTTTTGTCGTACTTATAACAATGGCGACCATGATTGAATGTTCAACTTCCTACATTTCTGGGTTGCCAACCTAAATAACTTTACTGTAATATTTCTTTAATGCCACCAGTTTTGTCCTTTTAGACATTCCTTGTATTCTCTCCTGGCAATGGCGTAATTGTAACCCACTTCTGAGGTTGGGACGCCTGGAAGGCGAGGTTACGTTGCTCCGATGATATGATGGATGATGATGGTGCGCCAGGAGAGCCCCTAATCCTAAATTTAATCTAAGATGAATGTGAATGATGATTGCGATGGCCATATGCATTCGGGGACCGTTTGGGCCTTAAAGTTTTTTCTGACATTTGTCTTACAGGTGAGGAAAAACCCCGATAAAAACCTCCCCCAGAAAAACTGTCCCTACCGGGGATCGAACCCGGGCCCGCTGCGTGACAAGGCAGCACGCTACATCGAGACCACAGCGGTGGACCTATACTGTAATATTACATATTACAAACCACACGTGGGAAGTAAAACCACTGCCTTCTATGTATACTACGTGCAATGTATATACAAAAATATATAAAAAAAAAGGTAGTGTTAATATACATTATACGAAATAAATCACTGCATTTTAAATGAACTGAACTTTATTTGGTACAATATAAAACAATAAATACGTACTTGCGGGCATTTTATCAATAATGATGGTCTCACGGCCTCCTGTACTTTCAACTAATAAACTGTCCACACTGTTAACGTTAGTCAGTTGTTTATAATGAACGCAAATATTTCCAACAAAGATACTATTTTACTATTATTTTTTTTTGAAAACACGATCGCGAAAAAAATTATGTGCAACGTAAACGAAGTGTTTTACAGAATCTCGGAAATTAAAAACCTCGCTATCGCTCAGTTTTTAAACATTTTCCTAGCTTCTATAAAAACCACTTGCCAACCTCGCATCGTAATATACTATTATTTGTTAAACCAATTTTTTATGTTAGATATGTTGCTACTGGGAAGCTTACAGCTGACGTAAGTATTTTAAATAATACAAAAATACTGACATTGATTAATGTATTATGACATCACAACAGAGTGTCAGTCTTTGTATATAAAAGTGAGAGTGAGTCTCTCTGCCTGTGCTTTATGGACTCAAAAACTACTTGACCGATTTGAATGGGTTTTTAACATCATTTAGAGAACTTTTCTAGGACAATTAACGAACATAACATATTACCGTTCATACTATAGACTAAATGCATCGGTGCATTAGAAAAGGCTTTTCGGACGCTCAAATGGCTTACGGTACCTAAACCATAACAAATTCACCAAATTAATGTATACTGAATATCTCAAAAAAGTCCGCGACAGCATATGTCTATCTTTTACGCAAAACTCACAATAACCATTTTTATCTTTCACCTTATTGATGCCAAGAAGATTGGGATAAATAGATTCTCGGGTAACACCGCGTAATCAGCACGGGGTATATATAAATAATTACGATATCAAATTATGATTATTTTTTTGTTTACTTATTCAGCTAAACATAAAAACGCATTTAATTTGTTTAGGCGTAGCAGCGCATGCCGGGTATTAGCTACTTAATTTATCAATATTTATATATTTGACAACACTGAGCTACATGATCTTTATAGGAAGCCAGATATAATAAGAATACTTAAGTCTCGTAGACTGTGATGTGGCACGAATGGGGAATGAAAGAGATGCATGGAAGCTTCTTATAGAAAAACCAGAGGAAAAACGCCCAGTTGGTAAACCAAAAATGAGGTGGGAGAATAACATTAACCATGATTTGGGGGAAGTATATTATACAGGGAATTATTGGGAAACATCAGCTCAGGATAGGGATGTATGGAGAGCTTATGTCCGCGCGGCCATGAACCTACGGGTTCGATAGTACCAGTGAGTTAGTTATATATTTGACAAGTATATAATTATATATGAGGTCATACGAAATAAATTAAGAGGTAAAATGGCTAAAATTAGTTAAGTGTAGTATGATTACCTCTTAAAACATCTGCGCACTGTGAAGATGTTCGTAATCCAGGATTTTTATACTTTCCGAGATGTTTGTTTCTTGGCATCTCGTTATAATAGCGTATGTCCTCCGTTATAAGAGCGTTTATATGAAAAGTAGCGATTTTAAGAATAATTCATTCCCTATGAGCACAGATAGGCCTACACCAATTAATCTTGTAACAGGCCTATATGTTTAGACTAATACAACTAGAAGTTAATATTGTATTACAAGTACAAACTAACTTACTGGCACTATCGAATCCATAGGTTCATGACCACGCGGAGATAAGCTCTCCACACATCCCTATCCTGAGCTAATGTTTTCCAATCATTCCCTTTATAATCTACTTCCCTCAAATCATGGTAATGTTACACTCACACCTCATTTTTGGTTTACCAACTTGGCGTTTTCCCTCTAGTTTTCCTACAAGAAACTTCCATGCCCCTCCTTCATTCCTTATTCGTGCCGCATGTCCTACCCATCGTAGTCTAAGTGACTTAACTGTTCTTATTATATCTGGTTTACTATAAAGATAATGTAGCTCACTGTTATGTAGTTTTCTCCATTCGCTTGTCTGTTCACCTCTCTTTGGTCCAAAAATTTTCCTAAGAAGTTTATTCTCGAACACTCGTAATTTTTTCTGCTCTCTTAAAGAAATTGTCCATGTTTTGCATCCATATAATATAACTGGGAGAATAACAGTTTTATATATTTTCAGTTTAACGTTTTTTGAGAGAAGATATTTTTCTTGGTCGCCCAATATGTCTCCTTCCGGTGTACTGGTAATCATCGATTGTCGGACAATTCTTGTTCTGTCCATCCAAATAATTTGTTCTTACCATTTTTTCCCTTCTAGGTTAATATTTTTAGTTTATAAATTTGCTGTTGATTTCAAATTTTGAGAATGAGTTCTTGCCAGTTTTCATCCCTTTTCGGTTAAAAGTCCGTTTAATTTATAGCTTTGTAGTTGTTTTCGGATTGTAGTACTGCTGATTTCATTTTATATAATGTATGCAGCAACTGATATAAAATGTTAATTGCTGCGCTCTCAATTTTCCTTTTCTCAAATATATTGAAATTACGATCTATCTATCTTCGGGTTTTTACAGCTGCTGCCGTCTTCACGTGCCAAACCTCCAAAGCCTACGATCTTGGGCATCTTCGATGCTTAAGCCCTCTAGCTTGCATTACTGTCTTCATGTTTTCCTTCCATGTTAACTTTGGTCTCCCTCTTTACTTCTTTCTGTTCGGATGCCATTCATATAGCTAATGTACATATTTATACTGTATTATGTCGATGACTTTGTCAAAGAATCAGACTACATGAACAAAATAGTTAAAATGTAAGTTACAGACCGTAAGTCGGGTGGGGCACCATCAGTTGTCGTAACAATGCGGAGTCTTTTCGGGTTATGTCACTCCTCGTTTGCAAGTTATGTCCAATTCCAATATACACTGCTCAAAAAAATTAGGGGATATTGTAGAATAACCTATTAAGACTATGTTTTTTTGGAACAGTATTAGATGCAATCACTTTCTATTACTCCAAAAGAATGTAAACAAGAGTTTGAAGTTGTTACGTAACCTCTGTACCACACCAGATGTCAATGAGATCCTGATTAGGAATATGGCAAACAAACAAAGCAACATTAACATGGGTGAAAATGTTTCTTTAGTGTGGAGTATGGTCTCCTCGAATAGCCAGCACTGCCTCACACCTGTGTGGCATTGATGCAATGAGGTTAGCAATGAGTTCTTGGGGGATACGTGGCCACTCTTCCATAAGAGCAATGTGCAGCTTTGGAACAGTTGTGGGAGGTGCTGGTCTGCCTGCAATGCGCCTGCCTAATGCATCCCACACATGCTCAATCGGATTTAAGTCCGGGGAGGAAGCTGGCCATTGCATACGCTCGATACCCTCCACTTCCAGCATGTCGTCCACCAAGCCAGCTCTGTGGGGTCGTGCATTATCGTCCATAAAAAGAAAAGAATCACCTATGGCACCAGCATAAGGCACGACAAAAGGTCGGAGAATCTCATCTCTATACCTTACCGCAGTCAAAGTACCACCTTGGATGACGTAGAGGTCCGTACGTCCACCACTACTGACTCCTGCTGCCCAACCATCAATCCACCGCCACGATATGGGGATCTTTCACGTACAAAAGCTGGATTGTTTCGTGTCCCTTTTTCCCTCCAGATGAATACACGCCGACTATCACATTCCAAGTTGAATCGCGACTCATCAGAAAAAAGAACTGATCTCCATTCGGCATGCCATCCACCCACGATGTTCCTCCGCCCAGTTTCTGCGATCTCTACGGTGTTGTGGAGTTAACCTGGTACACACCATGGGCGCTACGGGCATAGAGACCACTTCCATGCAGTCGATTACGGACAGTTTGAGTTGACACCCTGCGTCCTGTTGCTGTTTGAAGTGTATTTCGCAGTTGAGTTGCATTCTGCTGTCTATTCCGACGGGCTGTTAACAAGAGGTAACGGTCATCCCTTGCTGTTGTTGCCCGTGGTCGACCTTGTCCGGCTCTTCTGTGAACAGTATCTGTTCTTTGAAAACGATTCCAAAGTCTGGAAATCACGCTTTGAGACACCCCAATGGCTTGTGCCACCTCTTGTTGTGTCTGTCCAGCTTCCATCCTTCCTATGGCCCTCCAAGCCATTGGTTCAGGTAAATCACGTTGTCGAGGCATTACTGTCCCTAAGGCAAGTCATTCACTAACTGAAAACTGGACTGGATTTAAAAACAGCAACAAAACATTCACCCCCACACCACCCTTTCACATCAACAGTACAGACACTGCCCTCTGGTATGGTACCGAGGTTACGTAACAACTTCAAACTCTTGTTTACATTATCTTGGAGTAATAGAAAGTGATTGCATCTAATACTATTCCAAAAAACATAGTCTTAATAGGTTATTCTACAATATCCCCTAATTTTTTGAGCAGTGTACATAGATTTTCTTCAATATTTATATCCTCGTTCAACTACTCTTAAAATCGCCCACATTAACGCTCAAAGCATTCTGTCTCACATTCATGAAATTCGACATTTATTTTCCGAGATCTCTCTGCATGCGATCTTAATATCTGAGTCCTGGCTTAAACCTTCCCATCACTCCTCACTTGTTGATATCGACGGGTACACCCTCTTGTCGCAATGATAGACTAGGAAAAAGAGGATGTGGAGTTGCGATGTATATCAAATCGAACTTAGAGCCCAAAGTCATTCTTCACTCCTCCCCTGATTGCAATGCAAGTCCATAATTCCTCTTCATTGAAATTTCAGCTAGTTTACAGATATGTCTCCTGTGCGTGGTGTACAAACCTCCGAAAGTAGAGTATCTTAGTGACATAGAAACACATTTATTAAGTTTACTGCCGCATTATCAGCATTTTTATAGTAATGGGCGACTTTAACTCTAACTTACTTTCTTCCTCCTCATCATCATCATCGTCAGAAGTACTAGCATT
The DNA here is from genome assembly GCA_030220185.1 of Diploptera punctata. NCBI lineage: Eukaryota > Metazoa > Arthropoda > Insecta > Blattodea > Blaberidae > Diploptera > Diploptera punctata. Next base: position 555,286 of record JASPKZ010003071.1, on the reverse strand, counting down.
ATTTCACGCATGCAATATGCCTTTACAACCAACCCATCACATATCGACGACTGATACATTAATAGACATCATAGCCACGACAAATTCACAGAAAATGATAAACTGCGGACAAATATCTGCCCCCGGCATATCAGCCCATGACGTCATATATATCGAATACTCTCTCCAGTGTCCTAGACTTATCCTAAATTATTGACGTACCGAAATTTAAAAAAAAATATTAACCAGCAAGCTGTAATTGCAGAAGCTATCGAGATGCCGTGACATGATATTTGGACCCTACGCACAATTGACGAAAAATTGCTTAAATTTAACAATATGATATTAGGACTTTACGACAAACATGCCCCCTTGAAGACTAGACGAATTACTAAATCCCCCAGCTCCCTGGATGTCCCACGAAATTGGACTACTGATGGCTGAGAGGGATGCTGCTTTTTGAAATATAGACAGAACAAAAGTGACGCTAACTTAAGACAATATAAGACATTAAGAAACAAAACGAATCAAAACATTAGGAACGCTAAGTTGCGGTATGCTCATAGTCTCATTGATCCAAACACAAATGCAAGTGATATGTGGAAACGTATTAGATCAATGGGTCTACGGCAGCCGACAACCAAAGGAGAGAGTATTAACATATCACAGGACGATCTAATCGCACGCCACACTTGACATTGACAACTACGATCAAACAACAAACTATAGATGAGCTCCTATCCACACCTACTCCTTCCCGAGAAAAATTCTTCTTTAACTATATAATGCCAATCGACGTTACACTATCCCTGGACCGCATTAGAACTAAGACACAAGGTATAGACAATATAAGTATCGACTTTTTAAAGAAAATACTCCATGTCATACTCCCAATTGTAACCCATATATTTAATGCCTCAATCATGACCTCAACTTACCCCGAACTCTGGAAAAAAGCTATAGTCAGACCAATCACTAAAATTAAATTACCTGTAACACCAAACGATTTTAGACTAATCAGCATCGTCCCAGTCCTATCTAAGGCCTTGGAGCGCATTGTTCATGGACAATTAACTGATTACCATAACGCTCATAACATATTCGACCCACAACAATCAGGTTTTAGGACAGGCCATAGTACGGCAACCGCACTTCTTAAAGTTGCCGAAGATGCCCGGGAAGCAATGGACAATGGTCACATGAATATATTTACACACTTGGACTTCAGTAAAGCTTTCGACACTGTTGACACTGACATATTAATAGCAAAATTACGCGCTCTGAACCTTTCGGACAATGCTGTTAACTGGTTTGGATCCTATCTTCATGATCGCCAGCAATGTGTATCCAATGCAGAACTTTCCTCATTCTGGCTATCACTGAAGGGTGGCGTCCAACAAGGTTCAGTTTTTAGGACTACTTCTGTTCTCTATCTATATTAACGATATATCCACTAGACTTACCTATTGTCGACATCACCTATACGCTGACGATTTGCAAATTTACATTCACTCCCATCCTGACGATGTACATGACACACTAGACAAATTAAATAGTGACCTAGACTCAATTTTCCAATGGTCGAGGAAACATGGACTTAATCCAAATGCTGACAAGACACAGTGCATTATTATAGGACATCGGCGAATCCAAAGCATTATAAATTACGAAAATATCCCTACCATTCTCCTAAATGACAAAAATATCCCCTACATCTCAGTAGTAAAAAATCTGGATATCTACATGGACCAACACCTAGACTGAAAAATCCAGGTGAATAATACCTGCAAGAAAGTGTTCTCATCTCTTCACTCCCTAAATAGTTTTAAAAACTTCCTTCCTACAAAATTAAAACAAATACTTGTACAGACTCTTATAATGCCACACTTCGACTACTGCGACATATTACTGACTAATCTGACAACTGATCTATCTGACAGACTACAGTGTGCTCATAATGCGTGCATTCGATTTATATTCAATCTCCGTCACAATTTAGGAACAAGATCACAAGACTCTTCTTTACTTTTCATACCATAGCACAGGACATGTCTATACTCTGAATCTTACACAATATCTATGACTAGAGCATGGGAAGTGAGTTCCCAGTCATGTCAGGGACTGTCAATCGCTATCATTATTTAAATCCAAATTAACTGATATCTTAAGTTCGACACAATTAAAACATTAACTGTATAACAAGTATATAGAGCATTCCATTAATAATCATCTAGGAAGCTAATTACTTTATTTTATATCATTTAATTTTATTATATTCTATGTTTTTGTTAGTATTAGCTAGTATTAGATCACATCATCATTGTATTTTGTTTAGTCTGTATTTTAATAATATCTTAAAATTGTAATATGTATGTAATTTTTGTATAATTCTACTACTCGCTGGTTGAGTGGAAGAGAAGGCCTTATGGCATTAACTCTGCCAACTAAAATAAAACATTATTAATATTATTATTAATATTGTTATTATTATTGTTATTATTATTGTTATTATTATTGTTATTATTATTGTTATTATTATTGTTATTATTATTGTTATTATTATTGTTATTATTATTGTTATTATTATTATTATTATATATTATTATTATTATTATTATTATTATTATAATTATAATTATAATTATTATTATTATTATTTCAATATTTGCCGAATCAGAAATACTATTCATATACGTTACTTTGATTGAAAATAATTAATATAAAACCTTATAATCTTAAATATTTTACTAACTAACTAACTCACTGGTACTATCGAACCTGCAGGTTCATGGCCGCACGGACATAAGCTCTCCATACATCTCTATCCTGAGCTAATGTTTTCCAATCATCCCCTGTATAGTCCACTTCCCTCAAATCATAGTTAATGTTATTCTCTCACCTCATTTTTGGTCTTCAACTGGGCGTTTCCCTTCTGGTTTATCTACAAGAAGCTTCCAAGTACGTCTTTCATTCCCCATTTATGCCACATGTCCTGCCCATCGCAGTCTACGAAACTTAACTTTTCTTATTATATCTGACTTCCTATAAAGACCATGTAGTTCACTATTATGTAAGTCTTCTCCATTTACCTGCCTGTTCATCTCTCTTTGGTCCATACATTTTTCCTAAGAACTTGATTCTCAAATACTCGTTATCTCCTTTCCTCCCTTAAAGTAAGAGTCCATGTTTCGCATCCATATAATATAACTGGTAGAATAATAGTTAAAAGTTATAGTTTTTTAAAAGGAGTTGGGATGTTAAGAGTCTCTGTAATGCATAATAGCACGTATTTCCAGAATTAAGCCTATGTTTATTATCTTTGTGCATCTCATTCCTATAAGTGATTATTGCTCTTAGGTATTTGAATTCAGCCTCTTCCTCTCTCATTTGTTATTAGCTGTCCATTTTCATTATATAATACTTACTTACTCACTTACTCACTGGCACTATCGAACCCGTAGGTTCATGGCCGCGCGGACATAAGCTCTCCATACATCCCTATCCTGAGCTAATGCTTTCCAATCATTCCCTGTATAATCTACTTCCCTCAAATCATAGTTAATGTTATTCTCCCACCTCATTCTTGGTCTACCAACTGGGCGTTTTCCCTCTGGCTTTCCTACAAGAAGCTTCCATGCAAGTCTTTCATTCCCCATACGTGCAACATGTCCTGCCCATCGCAGTCTACGAGACTTAACTGTTCTTATTATATCTGGCTTCCTATAAAGACCATGTAGTTCATTGTTATGTAGTCTTCTCCATTCACCTGTCTGTTCATCTCTCTTTGGTCCAAAAATTTTCCTAAGTACTTTATTCTCAAATACTCGTAATCTCTCTTTCCTCCCTTAAAGTAAGAGTCCATGTTTCGCACCCATATAATATAACTGGTAGAATAATAGTTTTATATATTTTCAGTTTAACGGTTTTTGAAAGGAGTTGGGACATCAAGAGTCTCTGCAATGCATAATAGCACGCATTTCCAGAATTGAGCCTATGTTTAATTTCTTTGTGCATCTCATTCCTATTTGTGATTATTGTTCCTAGGTATTTGAATTCACCCACTTCCTCAAAATTTCCCTCATTTGACATTAGCTGTCCATTTCCATTATATAATGTATTTCTACGTGTGACCATACATTTAGTTTTATTGATATTTACTTCCAGTCCTAATTTCTTAGTGTTACGCAATAGTGTGTGCGTGTTGTCCTTTAGTATCTCCTCGCTATCGCCCAATAGTACTGCATCATCAGCATAAACTAACAGCTTATTAATACCATTGAGTTGTAAGCCTTCCTCATTCTCTACAGATTTAATGACATGCTCTAGTACAAAATTAAAATAATAGAGGAGATAGTGCATCTCCTTGCTTCAACCCATTCTGGATTTCAAAAGTGTCCGAAAACTGTTTGCCTACACGCACCCTACTCTTTGTGTCATTTAGACACATTCGTATAAGCCTAACTAACTTTTTAGGGATTCCGAACTCCAGCAGGATACTATATAACTTCTCCCTCTTAATTGAATCATATGCTTTTTTGAAGTCTACATATAGTTGATGTACAGTACCATTATATTCCCATTTCTTTTCTAAAATCTATCTTATACTAAAAATCTGATCTGTTGTAGACCTGTTTCTTCTAAATGCACATTGATGATCTCCTAGAGTGTGATCAATATAAGGAGTAAGTCTGCTGACTAATATATTTGTTAGAATTTTGTACGAAGTTGAAAGTAATGAGATGCCCCTGTAGTTGTTGCAAATAATTTTATCTCCTTTCTTATAAATTGGTACGATAATTGATTCTTTCCATTCATCTGGAAGAGCTTCTTTTTTCCCAAATCATACTAAGCAACCAGCGTATCTTGTCCATCAATTTTTTTCTCCCCCTGATTTTATCAGTTCTGCTGGGATCTCATCTGAACCTGATGCTTTATACATCTTCAATTTTTCAATCGCCATTTCAACCTCTAATGCACTTGGTTCTGCGACTAGCATTTCTGCTGTCTGTAAATTATCCTCCTCAGTGTCCTGTTCTGTATGTACATTTAATAGCTGATTAAAGTAACTTTTCCATCTATTTAATATACTCCTGGAATCTGCAATCATATCCCCATTTTCATTCCGAATTATGTTTGTTCTAGCCTGAAACCCTTTCTTCTCTATACTAATTCCCTGATATAATTCTCTAATGTTCCTATTTTTTGCGTTCATTTCAAGATCATTAATCTTCTCTCTCAAATATTCCCTCTTTATACTCTTTAGTAACTTGGTGGTTTCCGGTCTAATACTACCCAATTGTTCTAAATTTACCTCATTTGGCTCATGTAACCATTTCATTTTTGCTAGCTTTCTTTTCTTTACAATGTCGGCACATTCCACATCAAATAATTTCTTGTTTTGCCTCTTTTTTAAACAACCAATGCTTTCTGATGCTGACAATTTAATAGTATCTCTTATAGCCTCCCATTCTTTATTTATATCAGTTTCTTCTTCGTTTGTCACATTGTCATCTGAAGATTCCAGTACTTCAAATCTATTAGCAATTTTGATTTGGTATTCTTGCCTCATTTCATCATTTTTCAAGTTTTTAATTCAAATTTTACAGAATCATCTTTAGTGTTTGTTCCTCTCATAAGCGATAGCCGTTGTCTGATTTTTACCCTGACCAGATGATGATCCGAATTGCAGTCTGTCCCTCTAACTGATCTAACATCTATGATGCTACTGTGCCAGCGTTTGTCCACTAATACATGATCTATCTGGTTCCGAGTTTCTCCATCTGGAGAAGTCCAGGTGTATTTACGAATACCCTTATGCTGAAATGTTGTGCTCTTAATAATAATAATAATAATAATAATAATAATAATAATAATAATAATAATAATAATAATAATAATAATAATAATAATAATAATAATAATAATAAAGACATCAAATATGTTGAGATTTCCACGGTTCGCTTGATCCAAATATTAAATAATTAATAAATGATATAATGTATAATAATATTATATATATATAATATGGAAAAAGAAGCAAATTTACAGAAAAATGCTCATTGTATTTGGCAATGTACTATCTATTCTTATTTTTGCATGTTCCCTACGTAATTATTCTCCATTGATGAATCCACGCAATTAAGTCCGTGGTGAGGAAACACGAACTTGAAGGGAAGGTGAAGTGAAGGTTGATAATGAAATGTCTGACATTTCAAGTTAAATGATGATGTAAACCAACGTTTGAAAAGAAAATATTCAACCATTCATCTTATTCGAAAAATCGACAAGGACAATCTAAATTGATCATAAAAATATAGCGATATTCCCATTCTATGTAAAATAATTAATTTACACCAACTAATTTACTAGGATTATCGAATCCGTAGGTTCGTGGCCGCGCGGACATAAGCTCTCCATGCAACCTTATCCTGAGCTGATTTTTCCTATTATTCCCTATATAATCTACTCCCTTCAAATCATGATTAATGTTATTCTCCCTTCTCATTCTTGGTCTACCAACTGGGCGTTTTCCTTCTGGTTTCCTACAATAAGTTTCAATGTCCCTCTTTCAAATTAATTTACACTATAGCGATAAATAGTCGGCGGTGGTGGACTAGAGGTTATGCTCCTTGCCTCTGGTTCCGAGGGTCGCGGGATCAAATCCGGCAGCGGTCGATGATTTTTTTAAAGATGGAATCCAAAGAGCAAGTCCTCCGGGAGGTACTATAAACAGTGGGTCCCGAGTCTGAAGATTAACAGGCTCGTAAAAAATCCTTAAGTCTGAATAAAAGGCCTCTAAGTAAAATTTATCGATCTCAAAAATACTAGTAATAGCTTAGTTGCCTGCTAGATGTCTCATTGACCGAATGCTACTCATGGCATCTACGGACAAATAAGGTAACTAAATGAATTTGGTCTATTAAATTCTACAAAGGAGACTCAACACTGGGCTACTCTATTATAGATATATATTGATAAATTAAAACTGTTATTATTAGTATTAAATATTATTCAATAAAACCATCAAAAATACTTACACTTCCGAAGGAGGTATATAAACAATAATTAGTATTAGTTGCTATCAAATAATAGTAAACAATCACCACCGTCAACATCATCGTCCTCGTAATCACTTCATGGAACAATATAAAACAATAATTAATATCAATTAATGGTGTCGGTTTCTGATAAAATTCTGAATCAGTTTCTTCATTCTGTCTTAATTGAAAATACATAAAACTGTTATTCTACCAGTTATATTATATGGATGCGAATCATGGACTCTTACTTTTAGGGAGGAAAGGAGATTACGAGTATTTGAGAATAAAGTTTTTAGGAACATTTTTGGACCAAACAGAGATGAACAGACAGGTGAATGGAGAAGAGTATATAACAGTGAACTACATGGTCTTTATAGAAAGTCACATATAATAAGAACAATTAAGTCTCGTAGGCTGCGATGTGCAGGACATGTGGCACGAATGGGGAATGAATGACGTGCATGGAAGCTTCTTGTAGGAAAACCAGAGAGAAAACGCCCAGTTGGTAGACCAAGAATGAGGTGGAAGAATAACATTAACTATGATTTGAGGTAATTAGATTATACAGGGGATGATTGTAAAACATTAGCTTAGAATAGGGATGTATGAAGAGCTTATGTCCGTGTGGCTATGAACCTACGGGTTCGATAGTGCCACTGAGTTAGTTAGTAGTTATTCTTCAATTTATCTGTTACGATTCTCAATCTAAAAAATAAATAATTGCAATTCTTCATTATAAACTATGTCCTAACTAATTCAATATTTGTTTATCTACACTTTAATTTTTTACTTTTTTTGTCTTGGAGTAATATCACTGCGCCTCGGATGCAGTGGGCCCGAGTTCAATCCTTGATTGGAAAACGTTTCTTATGTGAGATTTTTTATTCCCCTCACCTTTAAGACAAATGTCGGGAAACTTTAGGGCCCAAATATTTCCGAATATAATTTTGCCATCATGGCTACTCTATCAAATCCGTATTGTTTTGTATGAATGTATGAGAGAATGGTATGTCTTTCTTAAATGTTCTTAGTGTTCGGAGGTGGTTCTGGTATTGAGCCGCTCACTCATCTGAGGAAGTATTATGTCATTGTATGGTTTTCCATCCAAGTCAAAAATGATATATGTATGTAAGTATTCAGTCCCGCGCCGTAGCCGAGCGGTTAAGGAAGTGAACTTGCGCTGCGTTCGCGTTCTGCATGGTGGGGAAGAAATTTTTTCCAGGTATTTCGGGCCAGTATGGGACCGGTGCCCACCCAGCATCGTGAGGCAATTAGTAGCTTGCTTTTAATAAGTAGCGGCTCCAGGTTGAGGAACCAGCTATAACGGCTGGGGGCCTCGACATGCTAACCACATGTCCCCACCTACACTGGCTGTTGATCATCTACCTCTGTGATTGACACATGTGGATGTGAAGGGCCAGCAGCCCGCTGGTTAAAAGGGCAACCGCTGAAAAGTGGAAAGACCCTCAATCCGGAATGTAAATGTAATCCACCCCCGTGTTAAAATCCAATTAATCAATGTATAGTAACGCCCTTAGGACTTCGGAGGAAACTGGGAAGCTTCTCTCTTATAAGCGACTGTGTAAAAGTATGTATGATCTATGTACCCTATAGCAAAGTCATTTTAAGGGAATTATTAAAACTGACCATTCGTGTGGCTCAGGCGGCAGCGTTTGATTCGTATTCGGGAGGTCCCGCGTTCAATTCCCGGTGACGATAAAACTGTATGAGTTCCTTTTTTTTCTGGTTTTTCCTCAATCGTCAAGGCAAATACTTGTTGGAATCGCTTTGCCGATACACATTTAACCATAATCACCATTTTATGGTATCACAAAACAAAAGTCACTTACAATCTTCTGAAACCCTCATCACAAACACAACAATAGAATCATACAATCAGCTAAGATATCTAAAAAGGTGACTGACGTAACAAATACAACAAAATCAAATAACATTTTAATTTCTTTTAGCATTCAGATAATAGGGTATTACTTTTTCTCTTCAAAACATTTATATCTCCTTAACAACCAGTTGTTGGATTTGTACGAAACTGGTGTCATTAGAAACAACCTTCTTCAAAGACATTCGATATATGCTACACGTGTCACGCTCCAGACATCAAGGTGATATCCCCACTCATACCCACACATGCTCCAACATATCTATGGGCTTGGAATCGATGGCAGCAGTGATAGCAAGTTGAAGCTATTACAGATTTGAGGTAGTGGAGGTATATAGACAAGTTTCTTTACGTGGTCCCATATAAAGAAGTCACATATGGTTAAGTTAAGAGACCTCGGAGATCAGCTGGAAAAGACATTATCTTGGTTCTCAGTGCGCCAAATTCATCTTCCTACAAGTCATTGATTCACCATAAACCCTCTAAACGTTCAAGATCACACGCACTTGAAAATTTAACATTCATACCATTTAACACAAACTTCTTTGTCTTCAACGATGCCTTAATGACAAGTGAAATAGAGGGAAACAGCGCTTGTTTTGTGTATCTGTGCTGCCATATGTTGTTTCTGTCAACATATCAATTATAAATTCTTCGAGTTTCTCCTTTTGACACCAGTTTCAACAACTGACTGGAGGCTATAGCAGGTTATAACCATGGAATGCTTCTGTGGACACGGTGTAGGTAAAAGTAAGGACTAGGGACAGTATAACGTGAGCTAAATTTACTAGAATTACAGTAATTCTGGAAATTCCACCAACAAAGAAACTAATGGAATCGGATTTTGAACTCAAATGAATAAAAGAGTTTCACAACACAAAAATAACAAAATAATCAGTTCGTGAACTGTAAAATGTAAATAAAATTTAAGCAAAATAAACAATTGGTCATTATTTCTTAGTTAATCAACATCAGACACTACGTTAGGCGGAAGATGACAAAGACTTGAAAAACTGTGATAATGGAAGGCCAAGGTCCTGATAGGACTGAAGAGTATTATTTACTTGGACATAGACCTTAAAATAATGTGAATAATTTGAAATATATATTGTTTATAGAATGTTGCTAGTTGTTGCAATATGATTCCACAAACACGGAAAGTTTGACGCCCTTGTTTATTAAGATTTGAATAGTTTCTAGAATACGTTTTATCAACCAGGTTCTTTGCAAATAAAGAAACAGTGATAAATATCGAAAGTGTTTGTTATGCAACATCACTTTATAATAATTTTGCTATCTGAACACACATTTTGATGTCATTGCAATAACATTCCTGGTATATGTACTTCAAATAATAAAAACCCAATTCTGTCACTTTTAAATATTAATCATAATAAGACTTCGAAAAAGTTTACTAACAGAATAAGACAAAGTGTTATAGTAGCCTATTTGTTTGAAGTTTGGGCAATCATTTTAGGGAACGATTATGAAATAAAATGAGATTTAATATGGTAAAATTATCAAATTTTAAGTCTATCCTTAGGCCTATTACACTGAGCAACAAAAAATAAACTTTTTGTTTTTGTCTCAGAAAGAAAAATGTGTGATGCTGATACTATTTTTTTTTCCTGAATTCAAATATGATATCGGGTTTTCTCCATCACGCAAGACAGGCATTTATAATTTCAAACACTTTAATATTTCTACATTCGTAACTACACAATATTCGAACATTCGGACTGACCTAGAAAGTAAGAATAGACGATTTTCTGCTATATTTCGCCTGTGGAGCATCCCTCTTGATGGTCCAACAATAATCGGCCAGCATATTAGGATTCCATTTGCCTTGATATATCTTTCTCATAGCTGAAATCTCCTGATGAAAGTGTTCTCCGTGCTCATCGCTCACTGCGCCAAGATGGACAAATGGACGAAAAAAGTTTATTAATAAAATAACTATTTAAATCCATTAATTGAAATAAAAAACTATGGGTGATGGAGAAATTCCGAATAATACAAATTTGAAAACGCGATAAAAACAGCATTAAGTACAACTATTGGTACTCATGAGACAAAAATCAAGTTGACCAGTGTTATAAAGTGTATAGGAATAAATACGTAAATATACAAGACAAATGGTTTGAACTCTTGCGTCCGGAAGAAAAGTGCAACAAGATATAGGCCTATACTCATTTTTGTGCTTAATGTTATCTAGCGAGCAAATAAAAAATGGGAGGGGGGGTTCAAAAATTGTGGAGGACTTTTATGGGGTCTTGAATTGATAATATCTCAATTACAATTTTATTTCCAAGTATAATTGGTTCTTAGGAGTCAAAATAACAAATTTAAAAAAATAGAGGGCACATAAGGGAGTTTTAAGCAAGGTATCATATATACCTTTGGTCTCGACCTACTTTTTGTCCTTTCATTGATGCTATCACGTAAACAGTGATACCAAAGGATGCAAGAGGATTAGCAATTAAGAAATATGACTAGTTGATTATAGATAGGTTGATTGATTCAACCCCGTTCATCCCGCTCGGGTTCATGGGTACTTCCCTAGTGGGAAGTTTTTTAACAGACGAATTTAGTTACGCTTATTTCCCTACGTATGTCAGCGAGCGTTTAGCATTGAAACTCATGTCCGGAAACGTACATTTCTTCCGCTACCACGCATGCAAAATACTACAACACACATTCAACTCTCCCGCATTTTCGGCGCCAAAGACCCAGCACGTTCTCAGATTTGACCCCGCTGAACTACTACTTATGGGATCACATGAAATCCGTAATTTACGAGACCCCTCTGGCATCCAAACAAGATCTATTGTCGCTGATTATAGCTGCGGCGGATTTTGCAGGATCAAAGATTGGTGATAGTGAATACCAGTACACGATATGGCGGTACCGTGTCTGTCTTCTTGTGGACCTAAAAAAACAAGCAGCAGGCGTCAGAGAGAGTAATGTGTGTTGTGGTATATTGCATGTAGCGGGAAAACGGTACGTTTCCGGACTTGAGTTTCTGTGCTAAACGTAACCGTTTTGGTCCCACTAATCGTCTTTAAAGTCTGTAATGGGAATTTAATTACACCCTGTATGTATATATACATATTTATCTATTTATTAAAGTAAATATCTGCATCAAAAGTGTATGTTAGAGAACAATTTTAGCTGGTTTTAGTGTTATCAGAAGCGAGCGATCTCCTACAAAGCGTTGCGTCGCCTAGAGGAAAGCATTTTATAGTGAGACATGTTTGTATATGCTATATTTACATATTTAATAATAACTAAGCTAAATGTTAGATATGACCATGAAACGCTCATGGGTTTATCCGAAACGATACAGGTTTGGAATGGAATTATCTAGTTCAAGACATTTACGTAAATGCATAAATATTGACATAAACTTTACATGTTACAGCAATATAATTGTAACGATCACGTTTACGCTAAATTAATCTGTGGGCGGTAAGAAATTTAGTACATTTTTTGTGACAAATATCTGCACTAAAAATTATCTGACATATAAAATTCTCTTTTAATTTTATAGGCGACAATAATCTGAAATTTTGCTGCATTGGTTAAAATCAGCAAGAAATCCATAGTTGTAGGAAGTTTATATATAGGAAGGTTAAATAACATTCTCAAATTTTATTCTCTGAAACTACCTATATCTGGTCATTTTCTTCTTCACTTAGTTTAACTTTTCCTCGTTATTTTACGTACGCCATCTCACTCCTCGGGCCTTGAAGATACGCAATCTGTGGGGAGAGAATTATTAACTCTGGATCACATACATACATTTTTTATCACGTAAGGACATGGATAACTTCCCGGATGAATGACCAGCTCAATGCTGGGACACTCCCGAGACACATGAACATTTAAGATAAGACACAATATTCACTCATACATTTTTTAATGGTAATGTTTTATTTATTCTGGAAGAGTTAAGGCCATAGAATTATATATATATATATATATATACACTATACTAATTATAAACAGTTAAACATATATTGAAAGTTGCATTGTAAATTTCATGTACAAACAATATTTTATACGATAAAAATAATAATAATAATATTATTATTATTATTATTATTATTATTATTATTATTATTATTATTATTATTATCATTATCATTATTATTATTATATTTATTCATCCATCCATAGTAATTCTGCCCGAGGGCAGGTATTTCACTGCAATCATAGCATTTTCATGCCATGCTTTGCAGCTTTACTAGGAATAATAGGTGTGGTAGTTACCCGTTGCTTTTCGCACCGGTGAAGGATGATGATGATAATGATCAGGATGATGATCGGATGATTTTCGGGACCGTTGGGCCTTAAGCTTCCTGACATTTGTCTTACAAGTGAGGAAAAACCCCGAAAAAACCTCACCCAGGAGCCTGTCCCGACCGGGAATTGAACCCGGGCCCGCTGCGTGACAAGGCAGCATACTACCTCAAGACCACAGCGGTGGACAATAATAATAATAATAATAATAATAATAATAAATAATAATAATAATAATAATAATAATAATAACAATAATTTAATATTAATATTAATATGAATAATAATAGGCCTAATATTAATAATAAAAAATATGGTAAAATAAACGAGAATAAATATTCATACAAAACAAAGAGAATATGATATGGATAAATACAATGTCCAGGTGGTAATCGTCCACCGCTGTGGTCTCGAGGTTGTCACGCAGCGGGCTAGGGTTCGATTCCCGGTCGGGACAGGCTCCTGGGCGAGGTTTTTTTTCGGGGATTTTCCTCACCTGTAGGACAAATGTCAGGATGCTTAGGGCCCAACGGTCCCCGAAAATCATCCGGCCATCATCATTATCATCATCATCCTTCACCGGTGTGGAAAGCAACGGGAAGCTGTCACACCTATAATTCCCTTGTAAGGCTGCAAAGCGTAGCATGAAATTGAAGCTGCCACACCTATGGTAAATCTGCAAAGCATAGCATGAAAATGCGATGGTTGCAGTGAAAGACCTGCCCTCGGGCAAAATTACTATGGGTGGATGGAGATGGTAATCGGAGACTATTTGGGACTTAACATTTCCTGGCATTTTATGTTATAGATGAGGAAAAACATAACTCATCCAGGTAATCTCTTCCGGCCGGGAATCAAAACCGGGCTCACAGCGTCTTAAAGCAATGTCGTGAACATAAGATCACAGCGATGGTTTCCTGTTTTTAGGTTGTAATAACAATTATGAAAACAGTTTTATTTTTAATATAATATAGGCCTACTGAAAACAAAACTGTTTTCATTATTAAAATCATATTCTAAATACAAAAGGTAAAGTAAACCCACTACAGGCCTCAGGAGGCCTTTGGGGAAGAAGGGGTTAAGGTTCCTCTTTTTCTGGACAATCGGTACTTGATGTCAGCCGGGTTGTCAGCCCTGCGTGACGGCCGCCTTTACCCCCAGAACAAGCGTCTGGTACTCGTTTCAGTTAGAGGCTGAGTCGACCGCAGGGCCACAGTCCCGCCAGAAGATTTGGGTTAGTTTAAAAATCCTGACCCCACCGGGACTTAAACCCTCGACCTTCCGGCTTGTAGCGCAGTGCCTTAACCACTACGCTACGGCGTGCCCCTGTGAAACTTATATTACAATGTATTTTAAATGACAAAAATAAAGTTGAACAATGACAGTAACCAAACTAAATATGTTGTTCTATCACTGGAGACACAAAAATTAAATACAATGAATAGAAAAATACTGACAGCTGAAATAAGTGATAGATAGGCTACTACTAAATTTTTGTTTGTAATTTTAGTTTATGTTATATATATATATATATATATATATATATATATATATATATATAGGCTATATATATGTTCACCGCTGTGGTCTCGAGGTAGCGTGCTGTCCTGTCACGCAGCGGGCCCGGGTTCGATCCCCGGTCGGGACAGTTTTTCTGGGTGAGGTTTTTATCGGGGTTTTCCTCACCTGTAAGACAAATGTCAGGAAAACTTTAAGGCCCAAACGGTCCCCGAAATCATATGGCCATCATCATCATCCTTCACCGGTGTGGAAAGCAACGGGAAGCTACAAGTTTAGCGTGAGGGTGCTATGATTGCAGTGAAGGACCTGCCTTCGGGCAGAATTACTATATATATATATACTTTCTATCAACAATAATAATCAACATCATCAGTTAAAATAATAACAAGGCAAACATAACCAAATAATTTATTCATGTGCATTCAATAACGGAGGTTCTTGTCCACGCGGACGTAGCCATACATCACTCTTCTGAGCCATTTTTTTCCTAGTCATTCTCTATATAATCCACCTCCCTTAAATATTGCTTAAAGTTATTCTCTCGCCTCATTTTTGGCCTACCTGGTCGGTTTCCTTCTGAGTTTTCTACTAGAAGTTTCCATACCTCTCTTTCATTCCACCATTCGTGTCAAAGTCCTGCCCATCTCAGTCTACGAGGTTTAGGCCTACTATTTATAATACATCTGGTTTTACATAAAGATTATATAGCTCACTGTTATGTAGATAAAGGTAATATAGCTTACTTTTGTGTAGATAAAGATTAAATAGCTCACTGTACATTAACCTGTCTGTTTGTCTCTCTTCGGTCTAAAATGTTTCCTAAGCTCTTTATTCTCAAATATTTGTAATATCTTCTCCTCTCTTAAAGTTAAGGATCATATTTTGGTATTAATATCGTAACTCGAAGAATTTTTATTTTATATATTTTTAATTTGACATATTTTGAGAGAAGATGGGATAACAAGACTCCATGTATTGTATAATATCAAAGTTTCCAGAGTTGAGCCTATGTCTCATTGATTCTGCACCTCATTCCTTATTTGCTATTATCGTTTCTAGTAATTTG
Source organism: Diploptera punctata (assembly GCA_030220185.1). Classification (NCBI taxonomy): domain Eukaryota; kingdom Metazoa; phylum Arthropoda; class Insecta; order Blattodea; family Blaberidae; genus Diploptera; species Diploptera punctata. The sequence continues at coordinate 539,478 of JASPKZ010003071.1, read as the reverse complement.
ATTTCCGCTAATTCTTTAAAATTCCTCTCATTTGATGTTAAATATACATTCTCATTTAATAATGTATTACTACGCGTGGATGTACATTTAGTTTCATTATTTCCATTCCCAGTCTCTTACTAAGTTATTATTTTAATTATTTAATAGAATATGCATCTATTTTTTATTACGTTATTATTTAAATTATTTATTAGAATATGTATGTATTTCCTCACTAACGCCAATGTATTATCAGGAAAATTGCCACAGTTTATTATAGCCCATTGAATGTCTCTTTATCTTCTAAAGATTTAATTACATGCTCTAGTACACAATTTAATAGCAGAGGAGACAATCTACTTCCTTGTTCTATCCGATTGTGAATTTCAAAAGTATCTGAAAACTGTTAGCTTACCCGCAACCTACTCCTTCCGCAAGTTAGACACATTCCAAGTAGTCTAATTTATTTAGAAATTCCCAAGATTCCTATACATTTTTTTTGATTGAATCTTACGCATTCCTTTAACTAGGTCGTCTTATATATATATATATATATATATGGGCACGCCGTAGCGTAGAGGTTAAGGAGTGCGCTGCAAACCGGAAGGTCGAGGGTTCAAGTCCCGGTGGGGTCAGGATTTTTAAACTGACCCAAACCTTCTGGTGCCACCATGGCGCTGGGGTCGACTCAGCCTCTAACTGAAATGAGTACCAGATACTTCTTCTGGGGGTAAAGGCGGTAGTCACGCAGGACTGACAACCCGGCTGACATCAAGTGCCGATTGTCTAGAAAAAGTGGGAGCCTTAACATCCTACTACCCCAAGGGCCTCCCGAGGCCTGTTGTGGGAACACTTTACTTTATACATATATATATATATATATATATATATATATTTGGTGTACAGTGCCATCAGACTCCTATATAGGGCCTATATGTAATGATACTCCTATTTATTTTATGTAAATTGACTTATGCAGTATTAAAAATATGAACTATTAGACTTACATCTTTATCCAAGTTGATAATCACCTGTTATGTCACCAATATTATAAAAAAATATATTGGATACTATTACATTTCTTATAATTTTTTATGGAATTGAAGGTAAGGAAACTCACCTATAATTATTGGATCAGTTTATATATTTGTCATAGATTGATACGATAACTGATAGAAATAACATTTAAGTATACTTAATAGCCACATATAATTGTAACTTGTACAGTACGTAAAGCTATCCTATTTATTTCCAATTTATTAAATAGCACATTACGTTAAAAATAATAAAGTAACACTAATGTAGAGTTTCAGAAACTTCCACTAGTTGAAAGTAATGAAAATAATGAATTGTCGGCTATAGTCGTTAATGTTGTTTTCGTTGCAATCGATTTGTTTTCTTTTCTCACAGATTGGTACGAGAATTGATTCTTTCCACTCATTTGGAAGAGCCTTTTTAACCCAAATCATACTAAGCAAGTATTATCTTGTCCATTAGTCGTCGTCCCTAGCTTTTATGAGTTCTACTGGCAATCCATGCCAATCTAATGATTTATATGTTTTTAATGTTTCTATCGCCACTTTTTGCTCTAATGCACTCAGATCTGCGACCATATTTCTGATATCTTTAAATAATCCTCTTCATTATTCTGTTCTTCATGTACAGTTAATAGCTGTTTAAAATAATATTTCCATACATTCAATAGGCTATTTTCTTGGAACAATCCACCGCTGTGGTTTCGGGGTAGTGTACGCAGCGGGCCCGGGTTCAATGCCCGGTCCGGACAAGTTTCCTGAGTGATGGTTTTTTTCGAGGGTTTTTCTCACTGTAAGACAAATGTCGGGAAACTTCCTACGCTCAAACGGTTCCGGAACATCATGCGGCCATCATAAACATCGTTATGATATGCTCCATGTTTAGTATGAAATTTGTGAATGGCGTGTTTCGTCTTAATGTTGTGTTGTCTCGGAGGAGGTCCAGGCATTGAGCTGATCTCTCCATGTCCTTGTGTGGAAAAAAAAAGTATATATGTGATCCATAGTTAAAATCCCTCTCCCGACAGGCCGTGTCACTGTAAGGCTCGGGTGTCGTGTGGCATGTAAAAATACCTATAATGTGAGAGGTGAAACCGCGTTAATTCAATGGAATATTGTTGGAATATCTGTAATAAAATCTGCATTTTAATTCCTAATTAACTATATTTGTTGTAGGGAAAATTTATTTACTTTTTATCCTAATCCCCTGTTATAATTTAATCTTGTTTCTTATTTTCGCGTTCATTTCAGTATTATTAATATGCACTGCCGTTGAATGGATGCTAACATTTGCACGGGATGTTTTGAGGTGCTACTACTATATTGCACTGGGTAAAGAATGGATCGGTCTCTCTCTTTAGTACAGAATCTATCGTAAATTTCCAAACTAACTTGTACATACAAGTTAACAAGCAGAGTCTGTAGCTGGGCCCAAAATACAGACATAATTCATCTTCCTTGTATGGAACCTCTAGTGTATTATTCAAAATTGACGTCTCAAAAGAAAACTAATCATATTTAACTTTATTGTTAATATCAGTTACGATTGTCATGAGAGGGATGAGAATCACTCCTAACCACACAAAACTTAGGTTCAAGCTCAGATAGACACTTAAGCAAAGCTACAATCAAAATATATGAAAGCTTAACTAAAATCAGTATAATTAATGATGTCCAAAAGTAAAGTATAATTTAGCTGTTTGAAATAGTAAATGAAACATGAACATAATGCATAATATAAATAATATGAACAGTCGTCTGGTTTTAACAACAATAACAATACATACATACATGCTAGACTTTATAACCACGCCAAAATGAACAAACTACGTCCTAACAGCTTTCTTGTAAAAAATAATGAACAGTCCTAGGGAAGGGAACATTTCACGATCCTCCCGCCGAACTTGCAGAAACGAAAAGGTGACTGCGACTTTAACTGAAGTTGGCTTCGGTCATAGTGCATTCCAAATCGCGCCGATGACGTCAGGAAGGGGAATTAGGAGAGGATAAAGTAGGAACGGATAGGAGAACGGATAGAGCACCGAACACATATTCACCATCACAGAGTCTACTATGGAACGTCACGGCAGCAAAATTACGTCATCACGGTACAAATATTCTCTCTCAATGATGATCTTGAAGATTTTCGGGCTGTAGACCGTGGTCGTGAGGCTTGTAGTTCCCCGACGTTTCGCCAGAGACTGCGCCTGGCATCCTCAAGGGTTGTCTTGGTGAGGATGCCAGACGCAGTCTCTGGAGAAACGTCGGGGAACTACAAGCCTCAAGACCACGGCCTACAGCCCGAAAATCTTCTTCAAGATCTCATAGCAACTCCGGCCGTGAAAGTCTACGTGAATACATTCTCTCTCAATATTTATTACTTTTATTCTTTAAAAGCCTACTGTTTTCCTGTCTGAAATGACTGTCACAAAATGTTTTAATAGTACTTAATTAGACTCATGTAGCCAATTCATATTCACAGATCATGTTGCCTCGTTTTAAAATAACCTTAGCTGAGAACTTAAACAGTAACCTATATATTTAAAATGCACAGACATAATATAAATGTGCTAGACAGAGTGGGTGAAGGAAGAACAATGCTGGAACTGATAAAAAAAGAGGAAAATAAATTGGATTGGTCACTGGCTAAGAAAAAACTGCCTGCTGACGGAATCTCTAGAAGGAATGGTCAACGGAAAGAAAGTTAGAGGCAGAAAAAGGCATCAGATGATCCATCCTTCCATAGTAATTCTGCCGCAGGACAGGTCTTTCACTGTATTCATAGCATTTTCATGCTATGTTTTGCAATTTTACTAGGGAATTATAGGTGTGGTAAATTCTCATTACTTTCCACACCGGTGAAGGATGATGATGATGATGATGGCCGGATGATTTTCGGGGATAGTTGGGCCCTAAGCTTCCTGACATTTGTCTTACAGATGAGGAAAAACCCCGAAAAAAACCTCACCCAGGAGCCTGCCTCGACCGGGAATCGAACCTGGGTCCGCTGCGTGACAAGATACACGCTACCTCGAGACCACAGCGGTGGACATGCATCAGACGGTAGACAATATAAAATAAATGGTTGGTATGCGGAAACAAAAAGGAAAGCTGAGTTAAGGAAAGAGAGGAGAACGCTGTGAAAGACCTGCTCTTGGGCAGTATGTATGCATGTAATGTATGCATGTATGTATATTTTATGATATCCTATTCTATATTTATATGTTTTTCCTTCGGTTGTCATGTTTCCATCCGATAAATCCAGCATTTCAAATACATTCGCAATATTCTTGCTGCAGTTCATCATTTCCGAAAATTTTTATTCAACGTTTTCAGTCAACTTTAGGGTTTGTAATTTTCATAAGCAAAACTCGTCCTCTGATCAGTTGATTCGAAATCCAATCTGTTCTCTTAACTAATCTGACGTCGATGCCTCTAGTGTGCCAATGTTTATCTACAAATACATGACCCACGCCTATCTAGTTTCGCCTTTCGCCATACAGAGATATCTAAGTACATTTATGAATATATTTATGCTGGAATGTTGTGTTCTTTTACAGTGAAATTATTTGATGCGAAAAAGTGATCAATCTAGTTTCAATGACGTTACTATCTTCATGAAGATTGTATCTGCTGATTGTTGAAAATGTTTTTCTGCTCAACTTTTTCATTGAAATCTCGTAAGATAATTTTCAAATATTAGGAAAAATTATCAAATACGTATTCTAATTCTTCGTAGAACTCATCGTTGATATTGTCATCGTATCTTCGGTGCGGTCATGTACATTTACAATATTACAAAATCATTACGTTTATCCTTCAGAATCACATACGGTACCAAATCTTATCGCTAACAAATCTGATAGCTGAGAGAATACATACTCCTTAGGAATTAAAAGTCCGTTCCGAATTCTAGTCTCGTATTCTTTAATTAGAAATAAAAACTGTAAAATTACAATATTATTAGCATAAATATTGTATCATTTCTAGATTAAATCATGTAACAATTGTCATTACAAATCCATTTTTTCCATATTCTTTACTTACTGTTGTTTACCTACAATGTGAATGGTTTATTTCAGAAACAACGTGGGTCAGTAAATAGTAAATTTTCAGGAATTGCAAACAAACTTTCTCACATAATTATTTTTGTCATGAACATAACGATAAGAATTGTTATGAGTTCTATGTCACATTTAAGATGGATTTTCCATATTCTAAAATACAGTAAAAGCTCCTTATTCACGGTTCCGTTATTCGCGTTTTCATTATTCACGAGTTACAAAATTGCGACACAGTTCCTGTATTCGCGGCTAAACATTTCTTTATTCGCGGATCCAGTTGGTATATTAGAAGAATTAGTATCCTTCATTAACGCATCGACAACTTTTTTTTTTTTTACTGCAGGCAGGTGCCAAGGCGGCTTTTACAAAGAGCGATTCAAACCAAATGGACAACTAAACATCAAAGTAAAACAACCTTATTGTCATTAAGCCTTAAGTTCCTTGTTAAAATCCGCCGCCGCCTTATTTCACGTGTCGCTATGTCCATTGATAAATGCTACCCTCGCCACTTATCGGTGTTTTTGTTTCAACTTGTTATTCGTTGCAATAATTTTCATTGCGTTTACGAGTTGGCGAGTCATTTGCATCCGTATCACGCTGTTTCAATGTTAGTGAATCAACTGTACTATTCATTATGAAATCAGAAGACAAAATGAGGAATTCTATCGCTGAAATCACAGCTGAATATATCAATCTGAATTGAAAGATCTTAAAATAAAAGCAACAAAACATGGGGAAAAAAACTAAGTTTTTTAAGCCCTTGCCTAAGCCTTACAATAATAGGCCTAATTAATAGAAATTGTTCAAAATCTCTCATTAAATTTATTTTATTTTGATAATTATTATTTTATTTTGGTTACCTTGCCACGTATCCCCTACATACCCATACAAAATGTCATTCCATATTCACGGTTTATGTATTCGCGGCATATTTACGGAATATATCCCCAGCGGATAAGGAGCTTTTACTGTATAGGCCTAAATATAAATTTTAGATAATTGTTTACACCAATTAAGAACGCTTGACTTTTGTTTCTGAAATAAATGCACACTATCACTAAATATAAATGTTATTTTTTACATTTTGTAATAATTGAGATACAGAAAACTTTAAAATGAGTACCTTCTATATTTTACGGAAGAAAAAAATTAATATGCCTACATAATAATAAAATAAATACTTTCTGCAAACTGATTCAGACAGTGGAAACACTTTGTAAATTACATTAAACACACACTGGCCAACTACGTAACTCATCATAGAAGCTAGTAATTTATTCCTCTTGAGGGATATAGTCTGTTAGTTTGAGAATGCCATCAACTGCTTTCTTCTTTATTGGAAGACGTCCTTCAGGATACGCTGATGTGGTAGGAAAAATTACTCGATCATTACTAATGACACGGAATATATGATACTGTAGGCCATCAATAAAATTCCGTACGGTAACTGCGCCATTTTTAGTGGTACAATGGCTAAATTACATGTACTGGCTGATTTTAAATTTTATTTTCTGCTGCCTTGGAATTCCTCTTCCTGATGTCTTTTGAGAAGTCACATTTTTTGTAAATTTTGGCCAACAACTTTTATAGTCCATTATGTCAGAACAATCTGAGATCACTACTTGAATTATCATCTTCTGGCTTGAGGTGACAATTAATTTAAGTCCCTCAATATGTAAATTCGATCACCCCTTTTGCATTTTATTTTCAGAAATCTCTGTTGCACGGAAGGATAGAGTGGTCTCGAATTTGGAAAATATTAAGATTTAAATTAAAATGTTTTATATCTCATCTCATACCCAGTCTTCTATTTATACCGGTTTCGTAGCTTGAGAAATTTCATCTTCAGTAATTTCTTGTCGACTGAGAACTGATCGACATAACATCAGTCGACAAGAAATTAAGTTACTGAAGACGAAGCTGCCCAAGCTTCGAAACTTTTATAATTAGAATAATGGATATGAGGTGAGGTATAAAACATTTTAATTTAAAACTTAAATTAAACTTCATAGTGATTTTTTCTTATAAAAGTTCAATTGGAAAATATTGTTCAATTATTTTATATTTCCCTGTTGAAACCTTTTTTTATTATGTTTCTTTAATAGTCACATTCATTTCGTATTCCTCTCTTTCTTTTACTTTTATTGTGAATGTTTGAATTTAACCATTTTCAGAATGCATTACCAAATAATATTATTTACTAAATAGGGCACTGTAAATTGGAAATCATAAACCTGGCACAAAAATAACACAATCTCCAGAATCCAAAGAGAAAGTAGTTTTTAATAATAACGAAGGGAGCATATCCGTTTAAGGAGTAAGCGCAGTTGTTGACGGAGGGCGCTAGAGTCGTGTTTATGCAGGAATATAACACGTGACACAGCTAACTATGAAGTGTAGAGAGGAATGGGACGTGGGGCGCTGACAGTGCAGGTCTAGTAGAGAGTTTGTTAGCGGTGCACATTGCAATATATAAATTATTATCTTTCTGCCTTGTGAATTAATCACTTTTCTTGGAGACTTTTAGGCACCTCCATACTGATACAATACAAACGTAGGTCTATAATACAAATTGTTGTATCGACACGAAATCACTGTTCAAGAGCGAACGATGTGGTTACAAGTGCTATTAAAAGGCAACTGTGATTCTTTATCCACTGTACACTGCCGTATATGATGTCACGTATTGTAACAAACAGTGCTTCGCGATGCGTCCGCCTGCAGATATATTTTGAATGACTAATACGAATAGATCTTTATTTCCTGCATGCGTAGGCTGTTTATACAGAAACAACATCAGCCACTTGACTTATGTGGTCTGAATTAAACGACATTTTCACGACTTCTCACAATGTTTAATAGTAACCTTACTTGTATTGTTTCTATCCTAAATATATGCACATAGAAGATGATTTCGCAATTAATTCAAATTTGCCCAAAAGTGACTTATGTTGTTTGTGAAATAAACCATTCATATGTTATACCAGTACAATAATCCTATTTTTATTTAGTTGAGTATTTGATCTCTAGTATCATATTTAAAAAGAAATTTCATTTTAATTACTTTAAATCGATTATTCATAAAGGGGCTATATAAATTTTAAAAAGTTATGTTTTTACAAAAAATGTAAATAGAAGTTTTAACCATAAACTCATTATTATTATTATTATTATTATTATTATTATTATTATTATTATTATTATTATTACACTGAACAACAATAGTGATCTTCAATTTTTTTTTGCATAAAATATGTAATTTCGTATGTATTTTGATGAGCTGAGTTCAAATTTGACCCATATTTTTATCTAACGCTCTCAGTTTTTTTTAGTAAATCACATTTACCCTTTTAGATAACAATAAATAAAACGTAAATTCATCTTAATGTGCAGTACTATAATTCATAATGAGCAGGCCTGATTTTGTAAAAGTACATAATAATACACCAGAAAGCATTGCCAGCTCAATTCTGATCCTATAATCTGCTGCTGCCAATTGAATTTCTGTCGTTTTCAACTTATGTAATTTTCTGTGGCTTCTCCTATCAGGTTCCTGCAGTAATCTGCAAGCAAATTGGGTGTCTATCTTCCTTCATACATTTTCTCCACCTTAGAAATGACATGGTGGAATCTTTCACCATGTTCATTACTGACTTGTCCAAAGTTTCCAGGGGAAAAGTCTAAATGGAAGTGCAGGAAGTGAATTTTGAGAGACATATTACAAGTTATATTTCTATAGGGTCTGAGTAATGTCTCAATTAACTATTTATAATTAATTGTGTGTTCTAATATACCTAAGAACTGTTCACAAATGTTCTGAAATTATATTCATGCTTCAAGTTTCACCACACGATTCAATTCAGTTTCTTATAAACTAATTCTGAGCTAAGTCCCTGTTGTTTTTTTTTCTAATGTGACCAGGTTGTCTTTTATGACATTTCTGGCTTTCTTTCCTGACATGGGCGGAACGGAAGTGTATTCCATTTATTAGGTAGGAGCATCTGGAAGGTGGAGTTACGTTACTCCGATGATATGATGGGTGATACATGATAATGAAGCTCCAGGAGAGTTCTTAACGTAAACTTAATCTAAATTCCAGACCATGGGAAACCACAGGAATAATTTCCTTTATGGGAAAATTCCCATGGTTTGACCGTGAATCGAGCCCGGGACCTCATAAGGCTGGTCAAAACAAAGCAGATGTATAATTGCATCTTAATTGGTCGAATAACGATTTTAATTTTTAGTATGTAAGAAAATGTAGCTTCCTCTCTAACACTCGATATAAAGTAAATAAAAATAAATTAATTAACAGTGTTTATATAAGCTATATATAAGCTATATAGATAAAATATATAATTACAATTTCAATATATTAAGTAACCTTTGTTTTATTCTCACGCATGTCCAATGAAGCAAACATTGGATTTTCAGTTATTAAACTGACCGCTACTGTATAATTATAATACATTGGGGGAGGGGGAATGTAGAGCGGAGGTAAATTATTTGCATGTTTTCAAACAGTTTAGTGACAAATATCCTAAATTATCTGTTAAGGATGTGGTGAAAATAACGCAGAATTTACAGGTGAGTCAGCATGGAGTATAAATTCTGCTCGTAATGAAAATGTAAATAAAGGATATTTATCGACATCATGAAAAAAGCATAAACGTCTGAACAGGAAGGCCCATATATATATATATATATATATATATATATATATACATATACATATACATATACATATACATATACATATATATATAGGCCTACATATACATATATATATACAATATACATATACATATATATATACATATACATATATATATACATATACATATATATATACATATACATATATATATACATATACATATACATATACAGGGTGGACCGCTCGAATGGACCTAATTTCAATTGCTTGTTACTGGCAAACGGTTGAAGATAGAAACTTAAAACAACGTTCATAGTACAGAAAAACTCACCAAGTTTCGAATCCTGTCGGTAGATGGCACAAAGATACGTTTCTCGTTCTTAGATTTAATTGTTTGTGAAAATGGCGACTCCGCAGATGAAAGCGCAAGCTGTTTTGTGGTATGCGGAGTTTAAATCAATCATTAGAGTTCAAAGGGAGTTCCGGCGTGTGTTTAACCGTGATGCTCCAACTGCTAGAAGCATAAAGAAGTGGCGTGATACATTATTAGCTACAGGATCTGTGTTGAAGAAGCATGGTGGTGGTCGCAGAGCATCCGATGAAATGGTAGCAAATGTTCAAGCCGCATTTGAGCGAAGCCCCCGGAAGTCATTAAGAAGAGCTTCGCGGGAACTTCAAATACCAAAATCGACATTACAACGGATTGTCCACAAACGCCTCAAACTGCACGCATATAAAGTGCAGTTAGTGCAACGTCTGGAGCCGAATGACATGCCGAAACGAGTGGAATTCGCCAATACGATGCTGGACCGTCTCGGCGCTGATCCTGACTTCATGACCAAGATTTTCTTCTCGGACGAAGCCACTTTTCATTTGTCAGGCAAGGTAAACCGGCATAATGTGCGGATCTGGGGATCGGAGAATCCTCACGCTATTCAAGAGCATGTTCGTGATAGTCCGAAGATGAATGTTTGGTGCAGTTTGTCACATAATAAGGTCATTGGACCGTTTTTCTTCGCCGAGAAAACTGTTCGTGGTACCACATATCTTGACATGCTGGAGCAGTTCTTCTTTCCACAAATTGAACAACTGCAGCCTAACATCGTTTTCCAGCAAGATGGTGCTCCTCCCCACTGGTCCAATGAAGTTCGTACGACTTTGGACAACATTTTCCCTGGCCGTTGGATTGGTAGGGAGGACCAATAGCGTGGCCCCCGAGATCTCCCGATTTAACACCACTGGATTTCTTTCTCTGGGGCTATGTCAAAGATAAAGTTTACACCACCCCAGTCAAAGACCTTCGTGATCTTCGTGAGCGCATCATAGAGGCTATTGAGAACATTCCAGAAGACATACTCCAACGTACTTGGCAAGAAATTGTTCATCGCTTTGATATCGTCACAGTGACTGCTGGGGCTCATATAGAGATGTGGTGATCTGGATATCAAAACTTGGTGAGTTGTTCTGTAATATGAACGTTGTTTTAAGTTTCTATCTTCAACCGTTTGCCAGTAACAAGCAATTGAAATTAGGTCCATTCGAGCGGTCCACCCTGTATATATACATATACATATGTATATACATATACATATACATATATATATATATATATACATATACATATACATATATATACATATACATATACATATATATACATATACATATACATATATATATATACATATACATATATATACATATATATATCTATACAGATATTCAGTAGGATATAGGCTACCAAATGGGATCACAAACGCAACGATGGTGTCTTGAAGGAACTACGTGTAGAACCGGTCATTGAAAACATACATAGATACCAAATCAACTGGATGAATCATTTGCGACGAATGAGTTCAGATGGAATTCCCAAGGCCATACTTCGTTATTGTCCAACAGGGAAGAGATCTCTGGGCCGTCCAAGGAAAACGCTGAATGCAAAATTAATCACTGAGATCATGACAAACCTATAGGCCTAAGACTTGGATGGATGAAGGAGAAGATATATGCCTATTTAAATCAATATGAAATCGTAGTTCCTAATTATTGGTAACACTCTTACCTTGTCTTCAGTCTTATATCTCGTAAAATACGATGTTGCCGTAAGAGCGGTGTTTCTAGAGGGGCAATGACGTTTCCGTACATAATTCAGTCAGATGACAGGTAAAAATAGCACCACGGTTCCCCCAATAGATTGTGTCGGAAAAGTAATACCTTATGGCAAGTTTGTTTACAGTACAACTCTAACTTAGCTCCGATGTATTATAGGCATTTGAAACCTGCACCTGATTTATCCAAATTCCTTGACAAAATCCTTCACTGAACCTATTTAATATGGATTGAAGAATTTGTTTTCATCTATCAATGGTTCGGCCTGATATATAGCCTATAACATTTTTGGTGTGTCAAATGTCAGGAAGCTTAGGGTCCAACGGTCCCCTACCGAAAATCATCCGGCCACCCCTATCATCCTTATCATTATCATCGGTCCTTCATCCCGGTGTGGAAAAACCAAAAAGCACGGGAATCTAACCACACCTATACTTCCCGAGTAAAGCTGCAATGCATAGCATGAAAATACTATGATTGCAGTTCAAGAAACCTGCCCTCGGGTAGAACACTATAGAATAGAACATTCTATACAAAGCTACTGTTTATTACTGCTAAATATGCACCATACACAACGTTTAACCAGTAATACCTATAAATCGCTGATTCTGCTAAGAATAGATGTTATTAACCTTCAGATAAACAGATAAGACAGCAGTAAAGAGAATATGAAGGGGTGACGGATAGAATGCAAGAGCACTTAAGAAAAATATAGGGGTTGGAAATAAACAGATAAAGCATCTGGAAATGTTATATTTAATTTTAGGAGGCACAAAACAGGAAATAAAATACGCAAGGCAAATTTTTCATCACACAACCACGGTCCTTACTGATTAAAGCAGTAAACTGAAAAAAAAAAAAAAAAAAAAACGTAATTTATATTGCCACTATTAGGTCTTATTTGCTGAGTCAATGAATTTAAAATCAATGTTAGTATTTACAGTCAGCGCTATATCTGAAAAATTCCTACTTTTTTTTTTTTAATTGAGGGTCCTATAGAAAAACTATAGACACTATTGAATTCAGCGCTAATATCTACATAATAAGCACCCAATTTAATGCAAAACAAATGGTTGTTGTTCAGTGCTGTTATTATATTATTATTATTATTATTATTATTATTATTATTATTATTATTATTATTATTATTATTATTATTACCGGCATTATTAGGTTTAATTCCGCAACCATTTATAGATTCGAGTGTAAAAATAGCTGGCCTTCTCCTCCATGGTGCGATAGGTATAGAAGACCCTTGGCCTTGCAGCCGGCTGCTGGAATCACATCTACATGTATTAATCACAGAGGTAGACCATCATCCTGCCAGTATAGGGATGAGATGTGGTCAGCATGTCGGGTTCCCCCAGCCGTTACAACTGGTGTTATCAAACTGGAGCCACTACTTATTGTAGCTACCCAAATGCCTCACGATGCTGGGTGGGCACCGGTCCCATGCTGGCCGAAATCTCACGACAACATTTGTTCCCCCATGGATACTCGAACAGCGCTAGTCCCGTGGGCTCCGCGCCAAGACTTCTTACCTTAACCACTCGGCTACGGCGCGGACAGCAGCGGGCCTACATATACCAATTTTTAGACTGGCAAGGATAAATATAAAAATGATCCCACTACTGATCTTAGGATCCCCTTGAGGCGGTAGGAGATTAAGGCTCCCACATATCTAGCAATAGAATATTATCCAGTTTTTTAGCCCTACGTGACGGCCGTCTATATCCGCAGAAAATAGTATGATTTTCGTTAGAGACAGAATCTAACCATGGGTCATGTTACGTCCAGTACAGGTTTAAGTCAATTTAAAAATATTGACATTATCGGAATTCGAACCCGCGACCTTAGTCTTGCAGCGTTTTACCTCAATCAACTACACTTTGGCACTGACTGAAAAGTAGAGTTTCTGTAAACGTTATTTTTTTCTCTCTGTCTAATCGCTGATGTGAGTAAACAGAAAAATATTAAAACAAATAATTTGTATACTAATTCACTCTGTATCGGAAGTAAAAAACGTGTGAATAAGTAAAAATTTGCTTTTTTACATTTATAGATTATAATTTTATTATCGTAACATGACTAATGTTTCAACTTAGAATTTCGCAATATGACAACATGATGTGACGAATTCAACATTAAACATCCTCCGACGAATAAATATATATTTAGTTCATTAGGTGCAAATTATGCTACAGGTTTTAAATTAAAAAATAAACAAAATCTTAAGAAAGTGCAAATCACCAATTTGCACTGTGTAAATTTGGTAGATTCAACAAAGAAACTATAAACGGTGATAATGAATTTTGCTCAATCTCTAGCATGAGTTCATGTGAGCGTGTTGCACGTGTTCGAATTCATGTGAAGACGTGGGGAATTCATCCCACTTCTCCTTGTTTATCCCACTTAAATCGTTATAAACCACGGTGTTCCGCGAATGCATACAATTATGCAATAAACCTAAGAATGTGGCATCACTTTTCAACCTATGAATACAGTATAGTGCATGTATCAGAATGGTATACGACATTAAGTATTGATCTAGGCTATTGTACAACGTATTAATGTTTTGGTGAATTCGATAAAAAATGTTTTAGTCTAAAATTTTGACGGTATGTTAATGAAAGCCAGGTGATCAGTAAAAGGCGATTAACATTTATCAATCTTCTTCTTATTATTATTATTAATATTATTATTATTATTATTAATATTATTTTTATTAATATTATTATTATTAATATTATTATTATTATTATTATTATTATTATTATTATTATTATTATTATTCTTATAATAATCGGCCGCGGTGGACTAGTGGTTATGCTCCTTGCCTCTGGTCCCGAGGGTCGCGGGTTCAAACCCGGCCGGGGTCGATGGATTTTTTAGGACGGAAAAATCCAAGGAGCAAGTCCTCCGGAGGGTCCCGAGTCTGAAGATTTTCAGGCTCGTAAAAATTCCTTAAGCCTGAATGAAAAGGCCTCTAAGCAAAATTTACCGAACTTTCCCGTCCTAGTACTACCTTGGTTTCCTAGATGTCAGTATGAGGCGGAACGCTGACCACGGACCACTCAAAAAATGACATCTATACGAAAACAAGTGTAACTAAATTAGTATGGTTCAAATTCTTCCCTGTAGGGAGAGAGCGCCTAAATCTCTGTAAAGGGAAAACATGGGCTTAATAAAATAAAAATTATTATTATTATTATTCTAATTATTATTATTATTATTATTATTATTATTATTATTATTATTATTATTATTATTATTATTATTATTATTAATGTCCACCGCTGTGGTCTCGAGGTAGCGTGCTGCCTTGTCATGCAGCGGGCCCGGGTTCAATCCCTGGTCGGGGCAGTTTTTCTGGGTGAGGGTTTTTATCGGGGTTTTTCCTCACCTGTAAGACAAATGTCACGAAAACTTTAAGGCCCAAACGGTCTCCGAAATCATATGGCCATCATCATCATCCTTCACCGGTGTGGAAAGCAACGGGAAGCTACCACACCTACAATTCCCTAGTAAAGCTGCAAGCATAGCATGAAAATGCTATGATTGCAGTGAAGGACCTGCCTTCGGGCAGAATTACTATGGATGGATTATTATTATTATTATTATTATTATTCTTTATTTGTAGGATTTTCATCCTATTTATTTACCAAATCACTTCTCGGAGGAAGACGTATTGGATGTGTAGCCACGGTCTATTCATCTTTCGGCTAGTCTTCCTCTTGATTTTCTCCCGTCCATTGGTCTATCTTTTTTTAGCTCTTTTTGCAAGTCTGTTGTCTTCCATTCTTTCTATATGATCTTTCGAATAGTTTCGTTTATTTATAATAAATTTGGTTATGCCTTGAATTAGACATTTCTGTATTGTGTTTAAAATAATGTTTTTCCCTGAATAGTTCTTAATATCTTCATTTAACATGTGCTTATTATTTGTTTACTTGTATTTATCAATATATTTAATTATTCTATCGGCCGCGGTGGACTAGTGGTTATGCTCCTTGCCTCTGGTCCCGAGGGTCGCGGGTTCAAACCCGGCCGGGATCGATGGATTTTTTAGGATGGAATAATCCAAGGAACAAATCCTCGGGGAGGGACTTAAGCCGTGGGTCCCGAGTCTGAAGATTTCCAGGCTCGTAAAAGATACTTAAGCCTGAATGAAAAGGCGTCTAAGCAAAATTTACCGAATTTTTCCGTCCTAGTGCTACCTTGGTTTCCTAGATGTCAGTATGAGGCGGAACGCTGACCACGGACCACTCAAAATGACATCTATACGAAAACAAGTGTAACTAAATTAGTATGGTTCAAATTCTCCCCTGTGGGGTAGAGCGCCTAAATCTCTGTTAAGGGAAACATGGGCCTACAAGATACAAGAAGATTTAATTATTCTACTATGAATGATTTCAATTCTTGGACCAAAGATATATGAACAGACAAGCGAATGGAGAATAACAACCACATGATCTTTATAGAAAACCAGATGTAATAAGAACAGTTATGTCTCGTAGACTGTGATACGAATGGGGAATGGAAGAGGAGCATGTAAGTTTCTTGTAGGAAACCCAGATGGGAAGAACAATTAAGTCTCGTAGACTGCGATGGGTAAGGCATGTGGCAGAATGGGGAATGGAAGCTGTAGGAAAACCAGAGGGAAAATGTCCAATCGGTAGACTAAGAATGGGGTGGGAGAATAATATTAACCATGATTTGAGGGAGGTAGAATATACAACGATGATTGGAAAACATTAACTCAGGATAGGGATGTATGGAGAGCTTATGTCCGCGCGGCCATGAACTTTTACGGTTTCGATAGTGCCAGTGAGTTACAGAATTTATTTCTCTACATTGCATCCAGTTCAATCTTGTATATATATATATATATATATATATATATATATATATATGTTATAATTAAAATATTTAACATTGAGCAATGCAAGCTTAATATGGTATGATAAGAAAAATAATGGAGAATATAATACATATATAAGAAAAAATAAATGTTTGAATTGGATTCGCCTGGTGGCGTAATGGATATCACACTGAGGTACAGACTCAGAGATCCGGGTTCGAATGCCGTCCAGGCATTTATTTTTCTTATCATACCATATATATATGGTGCTGAAGTCTGGCAAATTCCTACCAGGGAAATGAAAAGAATTTTAAGTACAGAAATGGATGTTATAAGAAGATCAGCTGGAAAATCTAGAATGGATAGAATACGAAATAAATAAATAAGGGAAATTATGGGTGTACAAGAAGAGCCGGACATCATAGACATCATAGAAAAGAAAAGATTGCAGTGGTATGGTCATGTCAAAAGAATGCCAGAGCAAAGATTGCCAAAAATTGTTATGGAATGGATCCCAATGGAAAGGAGGAAGAGAGGAAGACCGAAGAAAACTTGGATAGCAGGGGTACAAGCAGCTATGAATATCAGAGGAATGGAGGAAGATCAATGGATGGACAGAGAGGAATGGCGTTTGGTTTCCGGAAGACAGCGGCAGCTGTCATGATACCGGATGATGATGATGATGATGATATGTTATAATTAAATTTTTGACATTGAGCAAAGCAATCTTAAAATGACATGATAAGAAAAGTAAATGCTCGGACAGAACTTGAACCCGGACCTCAGGATTGATACCCCAGTGTGCTTCCGATTATGCCACCGAGCGAGTCTAGTACAAACATTCATTTTTATTTAATATATTCTGATTATTACGAGATGTAGTGGAAACTCGGTCTCCACTGCCTTCTGGTAGCTCATATCACAAATAAGCAAATTAAATAGAATATTTTTACTTTATAGCAGTAACGCTTTATCGATGTTATAAAGTAAAAATATTCTCTTTAATTTGCTTACTTTTGATAGGAGTTACCAGATGGTAGTGGAGACCGAGTTCCCATTACATCTTGTAATAATGAGAATATATGAAAGAAAAATTAATGTTTGTACTATACTTGCTCGATGGCGTAATCGGTAGCGCACTGGGGTATCAATCCAGAAGTCCGGGTTCAAGTCCCGTCCGAGCATTTATTTTTCTTATGTCATATCATCATCATCATCTTCATTCATGGATTAGGTCTGTTGACCCGTTCCGACTTCAGCCCATCTCTTTCTAGGTCTGCCCACATCTCGGGTGCCTTTAGGTTTGTATTTTGTTATTTGTTTTGGATATCTATCTTCATTCATTCTGTCTATGTGTTGCTTCCATTTTTGTCTATATGTATCCATTTTATCAGTTATTGCAAATATTTCAAGTTCCTGTCTTATTTCTGTGTTCTTGATTCTGTCTTCCTTAGTGCACCCTTTAACAGATCTCAAAAATTTCATTTCTGCCGCCGTTATCCTACTTAGATCTTGTTTTTTATGTATCCAGGCTTCTGAACCATAGAGCAGTACCGGTACTGCCAACATTTTATAAAATTTCAATTGGGTCTCTCTTGTTGTTTTGTTATTTAGTGATCGTTTTATCGTACCACATATTCCCTGGAATTTTGCTATTTTATTATTTATATCATTATCATAATTAAATGAAATGTCACATCCTAGATAATTGAGATGGTTCACCTGTTCTATGATTTTGTTTCCTATTACTATTTTCGATCTGATTTGATTTTTCCCTTGGAATGCCATTACCTTAGTTTTTTCTATGGATATTTTGAGATTATATTGTTCACATATATTATGTAGTTTAAAAATATTCCTTTGAAGTTCGTCTTCTGTATTTGCTATTATTACCTGGTCATCAGCGTATAATAATGTTTTCAAGTAGTGTGTTTTATCTAATTTTATTCCTTTATTTGTTTCTTCGTTCCATTTTTTTATTATATCATTGATGTATAGGTTAAATAAAACTGGAGAGATACTGCATCCTTGTTTAACTCCTTGATTAGTATGAATTTTATTTTTACTTACTTCATTTCTAGTTTTTATAACAAAATTTGTGTTCCAGTACAAACTCTTTATAGCTGCTATTAAGTGTTTCGGAATTCCTTTTTCTTTTAAAATTGTCCAGAGTTTTCCTCTGTCTACTTTATCAAATGCCTTGACAAAATCAATAAAACTATGTGTGTTTCCTTGTTATATTCTCTTCTTTTGTTTATAAATTCTTTTATCGTAAATATATTATCCATACATGAACGCCCTGGTCTGAATCCACTTTGTTCTTCTGTTAACATTACCTCTGCTATTTGTTTTAACCTAAATGTTAAGATTCTTGAGTATATTTTATAGCCTGCAGTTAAAATGCTTATTCCTCTGTAGTTGTTGCAGTCGTTACGTTCTCCTTTCTTAAAAATAGATTGTACTATTGCTGTTGTCCAGGTTTCTGGTATTGTTGCTTGTTTCCAACATAAATTTAAAAAATGTACGTAATAATCTCAGTTTAAAAAAAATTCCTCCATATTTTATTAATTCCATATTAATTCCGTCTATTCCAGCTGCCTTTCTGTTCTTTGTTGTTTTCAGTACTTCTTCTAATTCTTCCATTGTTATCATATCTATTCCTATCTCACACTCATATATGTTATCTTTAGTTGTTTTATTTTCATTATACCACAGTTTTTTATAATGTTCTTCCCATTGTTTCTCCTCAATTGCATTGATCTGTATTGTATCTTTTTCTTGTTTATTTAGACGTTTCATTACTTTATAGGCTATTTTTTGCTGCCCATGTATATCGTATTCTAGTCTGCTTATATATCTATCCCAACTGACTTTGTGTGCTTTTTTAATTTCTCTTTTGGCTATTGCACTTTTATGTTTGTATTCAGCTCTTAATTCTAGTGTTCTATTCTGTAAATATTTGTGATAAGCCTCTTTTTTATCTTTTATTATCCTCTCTAATTCTTCATTCCATATTCTTAAACCCTTCTTGTTATATATTTTATATTTTGTTCCTAATGCCTCATATGCTGCTTTATCAATGCTTTCTTTTATATTATCCCATTCTCGGTTTATTTCTTCGGAAGTAGGTTTTAATATTAATTGTTCATTTAGCCTATTCTGATACAGATTTTGTATACTTTTATCTTGTAATAAATGTACTTTGAATGTGGTCTCTTTATTTCTATATTTGTTTTTAGTTTTCTTCTCATCTCGCTAATATATTTATTTTTGAGATTACTAAATAGTGATCTGAATAGATGTCACTTCCTCTAAATACTCTCGTATCTGTTAATAATGATGATGCTTTCTTATTGATTAACACATAATCTATCAGTGAACGAAAACCTCGTGCTGACCATGTGTATTTGTGAATATCTTTTTTCTTATAAAATGTATTTGTTATTTTAAAATCATTAAAAATTGCGAATTGTTTTAATTCTTGTCCATTTTTATTTATGACATTTTCTCCATGGATCCCAATTACATTTGCCACTGGTTGATTCCCCACTCTAGCATTAAAGTCTCCTGATAATATTATGTCGTTCTTGTTTATCTTATTTATTTCCTTTTGTAGAGTAGTATAAAATGTTTTTGTTTCTTCATCTCTCCCTTCCTCCGGTGCATATATTGCTATAATTGTCATATGTACTCTATTATGCTTAAATGGCATTGTCATTATTCTTTCGTTAATACAATTATACGTGTCTATTTTGGAACCCCATTTCTTATCCACAAATATCGCCACTCCTGCTTTCGCTCTTTCTTTCTGACTTACTCCACTGTAAAACATCATCATATGATTTATCATTTGTGATCCTTTCAATTTTTTCTTTGTTTCTGAGGCAGCAAGAAGAATTGCCCATGCTGGAGCATCAGTAGATTTGGCAATATATTTACACTTTTATTTTTCGTTTCTTTTGTTAGTTCGAATTCTTTGCTTCCCAAGCTTCTAACATTCCAAGTCGCTATTTTAAGCTGGTCATGTATTCCAAAACTTTTTTTATACTTTTTCTTGCTGTGGTCGTCATAAGGTTTATTAATCCGGATTTTCTTCTGCTGAAGTTTATGAGTAAGTTATTTTTTACTAGTAGAGGTTACCAGCCTCTAGCCAAATCCCTCTTCCTGGAGGGCAGGGAACTGGAATTTCGGAGTGCTCGTCTCCTAGAGAAGTTGCCTTCACTACGGCTTTGGGGACTTCTCTTCTCCCCACGTAACCCTGTGGACGGGGCCCTACCCAGGTACTACCCACTGGGCGAGTGGGACCTAGAGCTCACAAAAGGGCAGGGGCGCCTACTCCCTGGAGTGGACCTCTATCAAAGGTTCCACTCTGTTACTCACATCATGTCATATATATATACACACACACACACACACACACACACACACACATATATATATATATATATAAAATCCAGAATAAATGCCTTATTTGAGAATTTTCATTTTGCTAGCTGCGATAAATTTTGTTAATACTAGTAATTACACTTTTTTAAAGGCATGATGAATGAATGCAGAGCTACGGGACCATGGGAGAAGAAATTTTCTCATGGAATTTCGGCCAGTATGGGATCGGTGCCCACCCAGCATCGTGAGGAATTTGGGTAGCTACAATAAATCGCTGTTCCAGATTGAAAAACCAGCTGTAACGACCGGGATTCCGACATGCAGACCACATGTCACTCCTATACAGGTCAAATGATCGTTGACCTTCGTGATTAACACATGTGGATGTAAGGCCAGCAGCGGCTGGTAGGCCAAGGACAATCTAGGCCCGTCGACCCAAGGAAAAAAATCCCACTTTTTAAAGAATAAATTGAATAGCTTTTTATATAATGAAATGATTAACATTTCATATCCCATCAATCCATAGTAATTCTGCCCGATGGCAGGTCTTTCACTGCAATCATAGCATTTCCATGCCAAGCTTTACAGATTTACTAGGGAAATATAGGCGTGGTAGCTTCCCGTTGCTTTCCACACCGGTGAAGGATGATGATAATAATGATAAGAATGATAATAAGGACGATGATGGCCGGATGATTTTCGGGGACCGTTGGGCCCTAAGCTTCCTGACATTTGTCTTACAGGTGAGGAAAAAACCCGAATAAAACCTCGCCCAGGAGCTTGTCCCGACCGAGATTGAAACCCGTGACAAGGCAGCTCGCTACCTCGAGACCACAACGGTGGACCATTTCATGTTATTAGTGTCGATATATTTAGAAGTGGGTGTGAAACAGGCAACATTTTGTTTATATTTCAAGCTTCAGATTCTTAAATGTGCCCTTAATCTACAGTATGGGGCCCAAGTCTTCATTTTTCTTCGCATGAATGTAATAGTAGAAGTTGCAGTTTTATTCCATACAATGTTTCATTTGAGTACTTTAGGACTTTACTAAAGGCCGGAAAATGGAACATTTCATTACCATGTAGCGTAATATTCACCAAAACAGACGCAAATTTCTCCAACATACGGATATTATTATTTTACCTACCGGTACCCTTTAAAAAGCTTTGGAATGATTAGTCTATAAACAACTGACTGACTACCTAAATGAATATGTCCTTTTAGATCAATTATTTCAATCAGTATTCAGGACGACAGAACACAATACAATTACTGCTTTACTAAATATATGCGAAGACATAAGCTAAGCCGCTGATAGTAAAAAACTTATCTTCTTACACAATTTGATAAACTTTTCACTTATTATACTAAAAAAACTCACTTTCCGATAGTGCCACGCAATGATTCAATTCCTACATTCGTGACCATCAGAAATATGTTGTAGGAAATCCTACATAACGCTCTTCTTGGTCCTTATGTAAAGCTGGAGTTCCATAAAGTTCAGTGCTTGCACTTTTGTTTATTTTTTTCAACCTACGTAAATGACATATCCGACTCTCTAAAGCATTGCAAACATAATTTATTCGCCGACGACATGCAGTCAAATATTCTCTAAATGACACAGTTGTCAAAATAATTGAGGATGACTTGGACATTGAAATATGGATTCTATAAAGTTACAATCAATCATTATGGAATATCCGAGACTTTTTATCTACAATTAACCTAAATACAGTCTCCATATGTCACTTAATGGGAGGGGTTCAAATCCTTCATAGTGAGACAGTAAAAAATCTAGAAGTATCTATAGACAAAAATCTAAATTGGAATATACAAATAAATCACAGACGCAAAACAATCTTCTCAATAATATATTCATTAAATTGCACATGAAACTGTTTGCCATTCGCTGTAAGGAAAATGTTTGTACTGACACTGCAGTGCACATTTTGATTATTGTTATACTCTTTTTTTACAACTTAAATAAAATTTAATTCGATGACTTGAATGTGCTGATAAGTAGTGCGCACGTTTTATTTGTGGTATTCTCAGATTTGACTACTTTACACTGTCCCCGCAACAATTTTCGAGATCACAGAACCGTCCATTCCTTATCCCTTCTCTACAGATATCTTCGCTTAATTAGTTACTTATCACGCCTCTTCATTAGTCTCTCCAACATACATAATTTAGATATTCAATTCCATCATTGTCCTTTACGTTCCTATTTATCACATTGTACATTTTTCACTGTCTTTTAGTTTCACTTGTCAGAACATGGAATTCCCTAACGTTGTTTGTCAGAGACCGTCAAACTATAGCGTCGTTCAACAAAACGCAACAAAAAAAACTAACTTATACACCTCACTGATATTATTTTTTTACCAATTAATAATAATTTAAAATGGAGATTTGATTGCAGATTCCAGGAGGATATTAAATACCGCTAGATCGAAAAAAGTTACTTTAATCAGCTATTAAATGTACATACAGAACAGGATATTGAAGAGGATAATTTACAGACAGCAAAAATGCTAGTCGCAGAACCAAGTGTATTAGAGGTTGAAATGACGATAAAAAAATGAATATGTATAAAGCATCAGATTCAGATGAGATACCAGAAAAAAATGATAAAATCAGGGGGAGAAAAATTGATGGACAAGATACGCCGGTTGCGTAATATGATTTGGGGGAAAAGGAGATCTTCTAGATGAATGGAAATAATCGATTATCATACCAACTTATAAGAAAGGAGATAAAACTGATTGCAACGACAATAGGGGCATCTCATTACTTTCAACTTCGTACAAAATTCTAACAAATATAGCCTATTAGTAAACAGACTTACTCCTTATATTGATGACATTCTAGGAAATCATCATTGTGGATTTAGAAGAAACAGGTCTACAACATATCAGATTTTTCACATAAGACAGATTTTAGAAAAGAAATGGGAATATAATGGTACTGTACATCAACTACACGTAGACTTCAAAAAGGCATACGATTCAATTAAGAGGGAGAAGTTATATTTTTAAGAAATATAGCAGGATATACTCTGCTGGATAAGAAAAGGAACGAAGATATAAGAAAGGAACTAAATATTTTCAAACTTACAGACCGTTTAATTAAATATAGGACGACTGGAAAGAACATATTGATAGAATGCCAGAAGTAAAATTTCCAAAATTATTGCTAAATTATAAACCGCATGGAAGGAGAAATGTTGGACGCCCACACAGAAGATGGTCTGAACAATTTTAACAATTCTAGCTTTCATGGAACCGGAACGAGCCAACAGGCTTAATCCCTGGATGATGATGATGAAGTTATATGGTATCTGAATTTCGGAATTCCTAAAAAGTCAGACTTAAACGAATATGTCTAAATGGCACAAAGAGTAGAGTGCGTGTAGGCAAACAGTTTTCGGATACTTTTTAAATCCAGAGTAGGTTGAAGCAAGGAGGTGCACTATCTCCTCTACTATTTAATTTTGTACTAGAGCATGCCATCAAATTTTTAGAGGATAAAGAAGGCCTACAACTCAATGGTATTAATAAGAAGTTAGTTTATGCTGATGATGTAGTACTATTGGGCGATAGCTAGGTGATTCTAAAGGCTAACACGCACACACTATTGTGTAACCTAAGAAATTAGGACTGGAAGTAAATATCAATAAAACTAAGTATATGGTCACAGGTATAAATACATTGTATAATGGAAATGGACAGCGAAATGAGGAAAATTTTGAGGAAGTGGCTGGATTTTAAATATCAAGGAACAATAATTACAAATAGGAATGAGATGCAACAAGAAATTAAACGTAGGTTGAATTCTGGAAATGCGTGCTATTATGTATTTCATACTCTTGACGTTCCAACTTCTTTCAAAAAACGTTAATCTGAAAATATATAATAATGCTATCAGTTATATTATATGGATGCGAAACATGGACTCTTACTTTAAGGGAAGAAAGAATATTACAAGTATTTGAAAATAAGTTCTTAGGAAAAATGTTGTACCAAAGAGATATGAACAGACAGGTTAATGGAGAACACTACATAACAGTGAACTACATGGTCTTTAAAGGAAACCAGATATAATGAGAACAGTTATGTCTCGTAGACTGCGATGGGTAGCACATGTGGCACGAATGGGGAATGAAAGACGTGCATGGAATTCTTGTAGGAAAACCAAAAGGAAAACGCCCAGTCGGTTGACCAAGAATGAGGTGGGAGAATAACATTAACTACGATTTGAGGGAAGTAGATTATACAGGGTATGATTGGAAAGCATTAGCTCAGGATAGGGATGTATGGAGGGCTTTTGTCCGAGTGGCCATAAACCTACGGGTTCGATAGTGGCAGTGAGTTAGTTAGTTTTAATATAACTTATTTTATTTTATAAAAATAGTATGAAGATAAACAAATATTCTAAAATGGCATTTTAAATATTGTATAATCGACAAATTGCCGCTAGTTTATTATATATGTTTCTTTTCATATAGTCTACATTAGTTAGAGACAGTCTACCGAACAAGTTATCTTGCTTACGTACATTTTATTATTAGTTTTATTTTTTATTTTAATTACCATTAACATCGTGTTATCGATCTTACTGTTACGGATATAACTTTATTGGTCAAATATTTATATACAGTGTTTAATATAGAGTTAATTGGACGGGCTTATGCAACAACCGGCTAAGCGCCATTAAAAATTGAATTTTGATACCATCTGTTGCAGTGAGTCATGAAGTAAGTGTATTTTTTATACGCACATTTTAGCGCCAAATCTTTAAATATAAAGAAAAATGTGAACGCCATCAGTCCTATCAGAGATTTTGTGTTTTTGCAACAAACGGCTATGAAACTAGATCTTCATAAATACTAATCTAAATTTTGCAGCATGCAGCTTAGCTCCAAATGTTCCCGCTCTTATATTGTTGATGCATAACTGAGTATTGTTGGTTTGGAAATATTAATATTGTCAAGTCAGTTGTGATTTTTTTAATATTATAATGGTATACAGAGCTCAGATAATTTTAGATCTGGTTTATAAGAACTGTCCTGAAAATGGAAAGGTATTTTCTGCCTCACTGCAAGTACCGGAATGTAAGAGTTTTATTTATTACGTGGATCACATATTTTTCATACATGAAGTACATATACTCCTATTTTATAAACACAAAGATAAAAAAATCAGGCACTTGTTAATTCAGGGGGTCATTGTAATAGGCGGAATTAGGAATTCCACTGTTCATCAGTTTGTAAAGTTAGTTTTTTTTGTGATACGAAAAGTATATATGTTATCTAAATTTGTTCTATAACAATTTTAATATATTTCCAATGTGTATAATTCATATTAAAAATTTTAAATAAATTATTTGTAATATTTACTGTTGTTCCACTTATTTTAAACATTGATTACCGTTACATAAGCCTATTATTAGTCATGTATATGCCTTTTAAAACGTATTATGATTCAAAATAGTAACTTAGTGTGCAAGTTGATGGATGTCTATCAACTTTTTTACCCACAGGAATAAAAAAAAATGATTTCACAAAATTGTTACAGCCTGCCTGTTTATTTTTATTTATTTTTTTTTGTTTTCATATGTTTATATGTACTGTAATTGTATGAAAAAGTTGGATTTATTTAGAAAAACATCATTCATTTAACACGCACGTTTCATAATGTAATATGTATGAAGTATTACAAACAATACAATACGGTATATAAACACATATCAATAACACTGGTCAACATGATTCTTGTCTCATGAGTACCAATAGTTGTACTTAATGCAGTTTTTTATCGTGTTTTCAAATACGTATTCGGAATTTCTCCATCACCCACAGTTTTTTTTTTAATTTCAATTAATGGATTTAAATAATTATTTTTTTAATAAATCTATATTTCTTCCTGGAAAATCTTGGTGCAGTGAGCGATGAACACGGGGACACTTTCATCAGGAGATTTCAGCTATGGAAAATAGATATCAAGGCAAATGGAATCCTAATATGGTGGCCGATTATTGTTGGACCATCAAGAGGGATGCTCCACAGGCGAAATATAGCAGAAAATCATCATTTCTTACTTTCTAAGTGAGTCCGAATGTTTGAATATAGAAAATATTAAAGCGTTTAAAATTATAAATGCCTGTCTCTCGGAAACTTTGCGTGATGGAGAAAAACTGACATCATATTTGAATTCAGGAGAAAAAATACTATCAGAATCACATATTTTTCTTTCTGAGATAAAACAAAAGTTGATTTTTTGTTGCTCAGTGTAATAAGTGTATTGAGCAAACAAACACTACTAATATTATGATACAATATTTTACATCAACAGTTTATACGCATTACCTAGACCCTTGGCTGACTGATACATAATAAAATATCCCATACTAATACACATTAATAGCGCAAACCCCCTCTTGTGGCGCTTAACTGATTGATGCAGAACGATGACATTATTCTCATTACGTCTAAGTGCAGTATTGGAATACTGACAGTTAAAATAAATATAAATTGTTTTTACTCTTACAGTAGGAATCGGTATATACAGTATTATCATATAAGTGATTATCAAGTCAGAAATAATTAAATAGCTCTTGCCAGAGTTTAAAATGTAGAAAAAAACTTTAAACGAATTTTTCTTATATAATGATGCACAGCCATCCTCTCTTTCATTCCCCTCGCAGTATAAGAGACTTGTATGAGTTGTTGAATAGGTATGTACACGTACAATCATGTTATAATATTTTTTTTAAATAATGACATTTGATATAATATGAAAAAGAAACATTTATTTGAAAAGATTGAATTTTTTACGAATTCGTTTCGAAATTCCGCCCTCAGCTACGCTTCGGTCGTAAACATCTTAATCCATCCGTTAAACACACTTTTCAACTCTTGTAACATAAATAGCGGTAACTAATATTTAACGGCACGCTTTTATCATGCCAGTTCATTAGCATCTCGATCCACACAGCTGGGTGTGAACTAACCGCCAAAACGCACTTTGAATATGTAATTAAAATTTTAAATATTTTACCTTCTGTAAATATATGGCATGGCACTCACGACTTGACTTTACTTTCTTCCAAAAACGCGCAATGGCAGTAGATTCAGCAATAGTATTAGCAAAATAAACTAGTGGTAGTGATAGTAGCAGTAATATGCTTGGTACAGCTCGAGGACCCACTATGATCTGTGTGTTTGAGTTTTTGTGAGATTATGTGTGTGGAGTGGGGGTATTGGTACACGTCTATGCTTCTAAAATACTGACAAGCTGAGGTCAGCAAATTCCTTTCAGACACACGGCGCTGGGTCCCGAGCAGTAGTAAGGACGGTGGTAAAGGTAGTATTTTCTTAAGGGCGCTTTCTAATTTCTTAGGCCGTGCAATTGTGAGCATTGTGACAAATTATCCTTTGAAATTTATAATGTTGGTGATGAGATTATTCTTTATGTATGTTCCGTAGATTTATGATATCGGAAATTAAAATAATTTACAATCTCAGAAATAAAATCAACTGGATAAGGATCAACATCTGTAAAAAATCTCTTTCCAGAATTGATAAAATGTATTTATCTTTATTCAATGCCACCTGGTTGTCATTTCGACATTCTGGTATTCTGTTCTAGCATTGACGTTATCGCAGTTGCATTAAGTAAAATTCATTTTCAAGAACCGTATTTAAATTAGTGCATTATTTTAATATACAGAGTGTTTCTAACCGACGAACTTTGGGAGCAGATAGTTAACCTTCATTGAAGCATATTTTGTTAAGGAATCTATAGGATTTGACGCTTCGTTTCAGCGCAAGAGGAGTCTTAGAGGAAGGGGTGGAAGGAAGTTTGTACGTGCAAATATCACGTCATTCTGTGTGTTAATCCAAAAACTTTTACTAACAAGCAGGAACTAAACGTACTAAATTAGAAAAAAGTCACTCCAGATTTGCATTGTCATGATGGACCCAGTTTATTGTCCTATCACAACAAGTGCTGAAACACACGTCCATTGACGTAAAAATGTGCCGTACTTTGCCGCACCCTTCCAAAGAGGCAAGGGATTTCCTTTATCTCAGCTGCTGCGCTGACAATGCGGCTACAAGATCTTCTTCAGAGTCAATACCGGTTTCATAAACCATTGCCTTCATGTAGTCCCACAAAAAGAAATCTGGGCAGATCAGGTCAGGCGAGCGTGCCGGGCAGGCAGTGGGCCCACCCCTACCTATCCAAAAGATCGTACCATGGATGTAAAAAAACTTGCTGTAATAGGTTCCGAATGCTACTGAGATCCGGAAGTAAACAAACCAAGCTATATTAGTAGTGACAAACCCCTCTTGGAATGAGGGAGTGTTTAACCGTTTCCTTCTATCCCTTCCTGTAAGATCCCTCTAGCACTGAAACGAAACGTCTCAGCCCATACGTTCTTTAACAAAATATGCTTCAATGAAGGTTATCTATCTGGTCGCAAACTTTGTCGGTCTAATTTGGAAACACCCAGTACACAGATAAAGTGGCAATGTACAATACTATACTTGATATATGTTATCGCATTTTAGGAATTTCTTAAAAGTTTAACATTATTATAAACAATAAAAGTATTTATAATCTCAAAAATAAAATTAACTGGATAGGGACCAGCATATTTAAAAATCGCTTTCGCGAACTGATAAAATCTTGCAGTTGCAATAAGTACGCATACAAACGGGGATGAAAGAATAATCCTTGCAGGCGATATGAACTGCAGGATAGATAAACCAAATAGCAAAACTAATCTTATAATGGACACATTAACAGATAAAGGTCTCACACTGGTAAAACAAGCCCACAATGAAAACCTAAATAGCACCTAATGGTTCCAGCTCCATCAATCTCATACAATACAAAGACAGAAGCATGACCATAGCTAACCAAGAAGGATTATGGACATCAGCAATGGCTCCAATAAGAAATCACATACCAATAGTAACAACATCAATACTGCATAAAATTCGAACAACACACATATCAATGCTACACAAACGCTCAAGGAAGCTAGACTCAGAAAAACCAGAACGCAACAAATCAGAAATAGAAGAAGCAAATACATTAATTAATCAGAAAGAGATAGACAAGGATGTCGCATAAATCACAGAAATCATACAAGCATGCAGTAACGAAACAAGAAAAGGAAAGCACAGCCATGGTTCAACAAAGACTGCTATGACAAGCGGAAAGAAGTGATCATAGCACTGCATCGAGCAGGAGCCATAAACAAAAAAGAAGACCTAACTAGATCAAACTAGATAAATAATACAAGAAGCTAATAAAAGCTAATAAATAAACAGAGGCCAACTACATTGAAGAAGAGGCAAAGCGAATAACCGAAGAAGCAAGCAAAGACTCTTACATAGTTCTCAGGAAATCATGACCAATGACCGCGAGCGAAGTACCCATAGAACATGGAAAAATCGCTTCCAATGCCTTCTAAACTATCCACAAAGAATACATTATACCACAAGAAACACGCACCAGAACAATCGCTGAAAATTCAGAACACATCACTAAAGAAGAGATAATCCACGCCATAACATCTGCTAAGAAAAAGAAAGCTGCGGGTCCCGACTATATCTATGGACTTCCTGCATCTAATGAAAGACATATGGCACAACTTATACAACAAATGTATAAACGTAGGAAAAATTCCAGAAGCCTGGAGAACATCAGTAATAAAGACCATGTACAAAGGGAAAGGAGTCACCAACAATCCAGATTCGTACCGCAACATTGCACTCGAAAACTCAGCGATCAAAATTTTCTCAAAAATCTTAACATCCAAGATCACGAACATAGCGAACAGACACAATCTGGAATGCCAATATGGCTTCAGAAAGGGCAGAGGCACATTACAAGCGGACGAACTACCTCACAGACTCAATTGAAGACACGTTAAGACATAATGAAAATAAATATTTCGCAGTATTCATCGATTACAAGAAAGCGTTCGATCTCATCAACAGAGAGCTACTCCATCAAACACTCAGGCTGATTTTAGAAGACTCAAGCCCATTAGCAATGATTTTGACAAGCATCCTGTAACACAACTACTTCAACTGTACGTCGAGGTTACACTTTCAAAGAAAATAAAGCAAACAAATGGGGTACTGCAAGGGAACCCCATCAGCCCAGTGCTCTTTAACATCATGACAGCAGATATCGTGGATATCACCAAAGATAGCATGACATCGACCATAATGTACGCTGATGACATGGTATTAGGATCATCTAACAAAGAGGAACTACAAAGCACATTAAGCAGCCTTAAAAATGGGCAAATGAAAATTGCCTGCAAATAAATAATCAAAAATCGAAGCAGATGACCTTCAGAAATGGAGGAAAACTCACTGAAAATGACAGGCTAATGCTCCTTGATGAGTAACTAGAAGTTGTATCGCAATTTACCCTACCTAGGCATCACGCTCCAAACAACCATACAATCTAACAGAATACATGTGCAACAAAAGGTTACAGCAGGAATTAGAGCAACATACAGAATCACCATCTACAGCAATTATCAGCAGAAACAGCAATGACTCTATTCAAGACAGTCATAACTCCCATAGCAACTTATGGAATTAATATAAAATGGGATAAACTTACAAAGACTGGCACAAATAGAAACAGTGAAAGCACGCTTCATGAAGCGAGTGCTGGGAGTTGGGAAAACGGCACCGTCAAGAATGAGAGAGACCTTCTTCGTTGAAACATTAGATGACAGCTATTCCTACCGAACACCTGCGCGTACAAGACAACGCTGTAAGGACTACACGAGAAGATGAATGATATCTGCAGCGAATTCTACACAACAGAAGATATGTGTACAAGAGAGTGGACACGACCAAACTACGAGATGAGACACATCCTAACACGATACGCAATCCATGGCTTCTCCCAAAAGTTTTGTAGCAGGAAGAGATTCCGCGAGCCAATCCAAGAATCGCGAAATGTACAACAATTCATGTGAAGGATATCACGTCAAAAAGTGTACAGAAAGACATTTATGTTTCAATAAGTTTTGCTCAGACTAAATAAGTAATCTTTTGCACATTTATGAGCATTTACTCTCATTCAAGAAGTAAATTTATTCATTTTCAAGAACTGTTCATCCTTTTGTACATAGTTAGACAAAACAGTAATGTATAATACTCATGTAGTGTAGCATATCATTATCGAAATTTTAATAATTTTCTAAAGTTCCACATTATTTAAACATACTGTATTGCCACAAAAATAATCATTACATGTCTCGTCCACATAATCACAGACAAACTTAACGTAATACTTTAATAGAACCCAAATGTCATAATTACTTAATGTGTAAAGCATAATAGTAATTTTGGCCCAAGGTTATACCTCCATTATGAAAATTAAGCCACAGCTGAGTAATCAGAATTTGTTATAACCATAACTAAAATTACAAGACACATGTCCAATAAGTAACACCCACTGATATGTACAAAAAATAGCCTATGTAATTTAGGTTACCATTATTGTGATAATTGCTAAACACAAATTCATATGTATTTTCTGCCCCCATTCCTCGCATTCACTATTTTTAAATTATGTTATTTTTATTCCCTATTTTTAGTTTTCATCTAGCCTATACGAAATCTATACCAAATGCAATAACATAATATTAACTATGCAAATGTGTGTAACTTCGAATTGCATTATGCTTTTGTTTATTTTTGGACTGTGCCTGAGCATGAATTATTGCTCATTCGGTTACATTGAAATTATGTAGCATATATATATGTATTTACACTATAAGTAAATAAATAAATAAATCCAACCAAACTCGATAAAGGATAATATATCATTATTAATAGAAGAATCTAAATTTATAATATATATATATATATATATATATATATATGGTAACACGCAGAGTTTGACTCTTTTTAGTGTTAATGAAGTCATTAATTTCCGCTTTCTCTTGTTACAAGACGTCATTGTCCCGCCTTCTGCTCTAAAATTTCGTCATTACAGAACACAAGTCGCAATATTGTTATTTGCTTTAAATCATTGATCATGCTCCATCTAGGTTATTTCAGTGCATGCAGCAAGCTCTGAAAACAAACATGTCTAAGCGATGTAATTTATTATATTTTTTATTTAATTCTTATTATAGACGCTTTAATAACTAAAGTTATATCACATTTCATTGATTTAGTTTATATTTTAACCTATGAACAATTTGATAATTTATCTTTCGTTATTCACTTTTTTTATCCACCACTGTAGTCTCGAGGTAGCGTGCTGCCTTTTGTCACGCAGCGGGCCCGCGTTCGATCCCCCGTGGAGACAAGTCTTCTGGGTGATGGATTTTTTCGGGGCTTTTCCTCACCTGTAAAACAAATGTCAGGAAACTTTAAGGACAAAACGACCCCTGAACACTATCTGGCCATAATCATTAACACATTCATTAAGTTTAGGATTAAGATATGTCCTGGCGCATCATTACCATCATCATCACCTATCATATATCATCGGGGTAGCGTAACTCCGCCTGTCAGGCGCCCCAACCTCAGAAGTGGGTTACAATAACGCCATGCCAGGAGGGAATACCAGAATGTCGAAATGACAACGTGATGGCATTGAATAAATACAATAACTTTCGTTATTAATTATTATTTATAAACATTTTAAGACCTAATTTAAGATCATATTATGTTTAGGATATTTAGGTGTAACAAGTGGCCCATACATTTGTATTACAGTATTAGTATTTTCTTCTGGATATTACTGATTTAATTTTAATGATACTATTTAATAATCTCAAACGTTACCGCCTGAGCAATTCGCTCGGTTTTATAATCTAGTTTCAGCATCAAAATTACTCTAAGCATAATTAAAACTTGTAAAACAGGATTATTGTACATGTACGCTCCAAAGTACAACTAAAGAACTACCACCGATTACTAATATAACCAGCAATTTGTTTAAAACATTCATTTGATATTTATTTTGTGGAACATGAAGGTGAATAATCTGATATTGGTGGTAGGTACTTAGTGTATCTCCTTCTCTTCTCAATTAGGCTTATCTTAATTTTAGGAAAATAGAGCAGCTCAATTAATATAATTTTTAGTTTTTGAAACTTTGATAACTATTTAACTCACTGACGAACTTGGAGATTAATAACCAGGCGGACATGAGTTCCTCATCTTGACTTAATGTTTTCCAATCATTCCACACTTATTTAATCATAATTTCTTACATTATAAATTATATTTTGCTGATACATCATTTCATGAAGATACAAGAATATAAAGTGCCCTACTTTGTGTGTCGCATATTTTAGATTAAAAAAATTGAAGGCCTCATATCTCAAACTACCAAAATCTCAAACTCAAATTTTTAACACAACCTATTATCTTATGGAATATTTACCTAAAAGGTCCGTCTCCTCAACTTCATTAGTTATTTAACTACAGCGCTTTCGGGACTAGTCCCATCTTCAGCAGGATTCTGCTAATGATGGGACTAGTCCCGAACGCGCTACAGTTAAATAACTTCATAAAGTTGAGGTGACGGACCTTTCAGGTGAATATTCCATAATTTTATGCTTTAATTTTGAATAATACCTCAACGGAACATATCATGAATCTTATAAAAATTAACCTATTATCTATTATTACCTATCCACTGTATACAAATTTCAGATTTTTAAAATGATTCAATAACTGCTCGGCAAAAATATTCAAGTTTTAAATATGACATTTTACTCAATTTTCTCATTTTCAAGAATGTTTAAATACAAAAAAAAGAACTGGGTGTCAATATTCAAATTTGATGTGCCATCTCGTTCTCTTTCTAAGCTTCTTTACGGCTAATAATTTTGTTTGTCTGCCATCTCGTGCTGTTAAATGGTGTATAATTAATGACATAAGTTCTCATATACACAGCGATTCACAAACATCCCTGAAAGCAATTAATGATAAATATAACAGTAACTCAATAGCTTTCGAGATAGGGAACAGATGAAGCAAAGTTAAAAACATTTTGTCTATCATGAATACGTGGGCATTTCGGGATATCAGAAAACGAACATACTGATGTTTTAGCCAGGTCTGCAGCAGATTCTAATTCACAGTATGCGTATGATCTCTGCCATATTTCTTTCCAGGAGTCGAAAATAAAGAAACATATGTAAGATACATACATAAGGACTTTATTAAACTAAAAGCAGTAAGCCGTACGTGCTGTTGACAGTCCGTTATAATAAGTTGATGTTTAAAAACAAAAAGAAAAAAGAAAAAGAAAACACAATAATATTACAATTAGATATCAATACAATTACATTATACATTAACTTAGTTATGTAGAATTATTAAGAATTAATAGCATTGCAATTTGCTAACATATTTATTTATTCCTGAAGAAGTGTTGTCTTATTTTCCGCGTTTTGTCCAGAAATCTACCCAGATTTATCCAATTTTCTGGGTTTACCAGTAACTCGTAGCATGCGAATCTTCCATGATTTGAATTTAGAAATCTTTCCGGTAATAACTGATGCCTCCAATATTCTAAATCGTTACATTTTCCTAGTATATGTATCTCGTCTTCAAAGCTCCCGCACATTGGACATATTCGCATATCGTGATCGTCGCTAATTTTTAAAAATTTCCATGCCCCTAACCTTAACCAAGCAAGATGGAAACGTGTGGCTCAATGGTACCACAGGAACATTGACACGACAACTGTTCTGTAATAGCATAAAATGCAAACACGTTGTTGCCAATTATATACTAACACAATTCCTCACTGGGCACGGTAAATTTGGTCAATCCCTCCAGAGATTGAACATAAGAAAAAATGCAAGTTGTAATTGTGGCATTAACAACCAAAGCGTTGAACATATTATCCTTGATTGTCAATTTGTGCTGGAACAAATGATTCGAATTCTCATGTCTTCTAAATAACATCGCCTGTTTAAGTGAGCCATCCCATTACAGAAATGCTTATGACAGAAAAGAATTACAGACTTTTTAATGTTTTTTTATAAATAATCTTCATAAAAAAACTTTAAATTTTGATAAAATTATATAATGACCCACAACTTTGTAACAAACTATAACCCTAATGTAGCTTAGGTGAAATATGATTTAAAAATGTCGGATATTAAATAATAATAATAATAATTATAATACTTATAATAATACACATATATATATATTTATTTATTTCCGGTTTTAACAATGTTATACATTTTTCCGGCATCAATGATTTGTCTACAATTTCGCTTTATAATTTTCCTCCAATCATCTCTATTATAACACAGTTCTTCCTCTATTTTCCAGTCCTTCAAAGTTTCTCTAATCCCTTGGATCCACGTGAGATTTGGTCGTCCTTTCCTTCTCATTCCTGATAGTGACCATTCCATTATTTTCTTCGGTAATCTTTCATCCTCCATTCGCCTAATATGCCCGTACCATTTTAATTGCTTTTCTTGAATAAATTCTAAAATTGAGTTTTGTACATTCATGTTCTCTTTTATAAAATAATAATAATAACAATAATAATAATAATACGAATTAATAATAATAATAATAATAATAATTAATAATAATAATAATAATAATAATAAACGAATGAACTCAAATAGGCTTACAAAACAGATAATGGAATTCTACGAAAACAGAAGTAAAGTTCCAGTGGATACTATGAAGTGGGTTGATGAAGTCAAAAGGACTTAAAATTGGCAGGAATTACTAAAGAAGATATCCCAAACAGAGATATATGTAGAATTAAGGTGAATAAGTGGCAAGTTGACCAAGAGGACAAACCGAAGAAAAAAACTGGAACAACTTGGACAGATGAGAGAAAACAAGCTCATAGCAAAATAATGAAAGAAATTTGGGCTCAAAGGAAACGCCTCTAAGTACTTTACGTAGTCCTACATGGGCTCATCCGCAATTAAATAATAATAATAATAATAATAATAATAATAATAATAATAATACATCTTTCAAAGAAAATCAGGATTTTCTATTTTCTTTTTGTAAAAAAATCCCGTAAAGAGGGACAAAAAATCTAATAACTAAAACTGTAGTATATTATTTGCTCAACATACAGACTTACGTCACGTGTTAGCGAAGTATATTGCAACTTCAGTTTCAATTTCCATGAATGGAATTTTCCAATTATATAACATGTATATGCAGTTATCCTCAAGGCGCAGAGCAGAACTTTCCCTAATGCTACGTTAAAATCAAAATAGACATTGCATAGCCGATAATTCCTGGGATGCAAACCAAACGCACTAACCATTACACCAAGGAGACGGTATTACTTTAGCTTATTAATTTAAAATAACAATGTAATACATACACATTCACAATATATATATATGTGTGTGTGTGTGTGTGTGTGTGTGTGTGTGTGTGTGTGTGTGTGTGTCATGAAAAAATTAATGCCTGAACCGGGATTTCAACTCAGAACCTCTAACTCTATACGTTAGTGCGTTATCCGCTACGCTATCCAGGCATCCTAGTGCAAACATTCATTTTCTTCCTTGTGTATAATTATCAAATCATAAGAGGCATATACATCAGGACCGACCAAACTATGGCCCGCGGGCCGGATATGGCCCTCCATCACTTTCTATCGGCCCCTGTAGACCTGTAGTATTCTAATAAATTAAAATATGCTAAGGGTAGGCCTATAATATTAGTATATTAGTAATGGAACAAGAACTTGTGAAATATGTTATTACGACATAACAAGAAAAGTAGCAAATCAACATACGCTTATATAATATGTAATAATAATAATAATAATAATAATAATATGTAATAATAATAATAATAATAATATGTAATAATAATAATAATAATAATAATAAACAATAAAATTGTATGGTCACGTAAATAGAATGACAGAAGACAGATTCCCAAAAAGAAGAATACAGAATGTGTGCCACTTGGGAAAAGAAAGAAAAAGAAAAGGACGGCAAAAAATGGCGTGCATTGATGGTATTTTGAGCAGGACAAGAGAAAAGGGATTGGACGATGGAGATTGGAATGACAGAGAGATGTGAATTAGAATGAGAAGTAGATTAATTGCGCTCAGGAAGATGTGAAAACTGCTAAATAAATAAATAAATAAAAATCCACAACAGCAATAATAGGGCCTTTGACCCGCGTCACAGTCATGTTTCTTCCATTTGGCACGCGATACAAATAAGTTTGTGCGGCACTGATACATATATATATATATATATATATATATATATACTAGAAGTCCCGGCCACGTGTTTCTGTGGCTAAGGTATATGTTAAAATATAAATTAAGTTGCTGTCTTTCAGCCAGATTACTTAAAACTAATACTTACACACGAAATTAATAATATTGAAAATAAAATAACACTGAACACACTTAAATTATGAAATAATCAATTTTGTGTAATTCAATTGAAATTCGCGGTTGCAACAAAAAACACAGCCATCTGGATCTCTCTTTGTTAAATAATAAACAAATTACCTTACCAAATTACCTTACACCGCCATCTGTTAGAATCGTATGGAACTCACAGATAATTATAACTCTTTGTTAAATAATAAACAAATAATTTGCAATAAAAATAATGCGACTATAAATTTAGTTATAAACTACCCTAAGTCTCAAGTTGGATCAAACTGCACACAGTGTGCAAAAGTTTATTAAAATCGGTTCAGTAGTTTAGGATTCCATCGCGGACAAACAACGTGACACGAAATATTTATATATTAAGATAATCAATGTACTAGTCACAAATCAACTAAAAAAGAAATTTATATAGTCATAAAAATAACATGTCTACCACTGTGGTCTCGAGGTAGCGTGCTGCCTTGTCACGCAGCGGGCCCGGTTTCGATCCCCGGTCGGGGCAGTTTTTCTGGGTGAGGTTTTTATCGGGGTTTTTCCTCACCTGTAAGACAAATATCAGGAAAACTTTAAGGCCCAAACGGTCCCCAAAATCATATGGCCATCGCAATCATCATCATTCATATTCATCTTAGATTAAGCTTAGGATTAGGGACTCTCCTGGCGCACCACTAACATCATCACCCATCATATCATCGGGGCAACGTAACCCCGCCTTCCAGGCGCCCCAACCTCAGAAGTGGGGTTACAAGTATGACATGCTAGGAGAGAACACCAGGAATGTCGAAAGACAACCGGGGCATTTGTAAAAAAAAATAACATTGACTCCATTTTTTTAAATTATATATTTATTTATGTAATTATTATGTCATGGTCATCTATCGTACTATGTTTAAATAAATTTTGTGGTTTAGAGCAAAATTTTACTCTATTAAAATTAATGATATAAATATTAAATTCTGCAGAAATGGATTTTTGGAGGAGTTCAGCTGGAATTACTAGAAGAGATAAAATAAGGAACAGTGTAATTAAAATATGAATGTTCAAACTTCAATTGTGAATTTCATAAAAAAACAAACAATTAAAATAGTATGGGCAGGTAAAAATAATGACAGAAGTCAGATTCCCAAGAAGAATACTAGAATGGATGCCACTAGGTAAAAGAAGAAGAGGACGGACAAATATAAAGTGAATTTTTAGCAGCATGGAAAAAAACATTGGTCGATGGGGGTTGGAATGATGTATGGAGGAAAATTACAGTAGATTAATTGAGCGGAGGGATACGTTGTGAAACCTGATAAATAAAATATTTCATGATATAGAATTGAAATTATTGCAAAAATCCTTATTCTACGAAAATACCGGTATATGATGAATGAAATTAATTAAGATATTGAAATATTTAAAATAATAAAACGTTTTAAACATTTTATTTATAATATAGTTATAACAGAATTTATACAGATTGTTACCGAAATGAGTGCAGATTTTTCATGAGGTGATAGGGAACATCCATACAAGTATTTTAACACAATGTACCTTGGGCTGGAATGCATTGATATGTGCCTACAGTGTAAAAACGCATTTAAAATGGTTGTACGACAAAATGTTGTTTCTTATGGTAATTGCAGTTAAACAATATCTTGCTGGGTCCTTATCTACTTCCCCCTCGCCTGACAGGGCAACATTACTTGACCTTTCTCCGAGAAGTGATACTCCCAGAATTATTCGAAGACATTCCTCTCAACTTACGCTGTAGGATGTGATTCAAACACGATGGTGCCCCTCCCCACTTCACACGTGCCTTTAGAGCTTTCCTCGACAGAAGATTTCCAGAATGATGGAGTGGTCGAGGTGGACCCGTTCCTTGGCCACCGATGACCCAAGACCTCACACCATTGGATTTCTTTTTGTGGGGACACATGAAGCCTCTTATCCACGAGACTCCCATGAAGACAGAATCAGAGCTTATAGCAAGGATCTTGGCAGCAGCTGCGGAAATCAGGTAGCATCCAGACATGTTTCTTAGAGTTCATCAGTCCGAGGTGAGACGCGCGGAGCTGTGCATCCAGGTCAATGGTCGCCATTTTCAACAATTAGTGTAAAATAACATGTAATACCTTCCATTTTTCATAGAATTAATAAACAAACAACAATGTGTTCAACAATTTTAAATGCTGTTTAACTCTGTAGACCCACAATAATGCATTTCCGGCCCAATCATTGTGTTAAAATACTTGAATGGATGTTCCCTACCACCACACGAAAAATTTGCACTCATTTCGGTAACACTCTATATATCCAATCCATTGGCATGTTATCCTTATGATATTTCCGATATTCTTTCCTGGCATTCGCGGAATTGTAACGCACTTCTTCAGTTGGAGCACTTGGAAGGCGAAGTTATGTTACCCCGATGATATAATATGTGATGAATAAAACAAAGCCCCAGGAGAATCCTTAAATCTAAACTTAACCTAAATCCAGACAATAGGCGATCACATAAATAATTCTCTTTTAAGAAAAAATCCTACGTCTGATCGGGAATCAAACCCGAGATCCCATGAACTGTAGTCAGAAGCTCTCACCACTAGCCCTTGAGGCTGGTCGGCATGGAAAAATATACTGAGTTTAAATAGCATACTTGTATTATAAATACAAGGCATAAAATAGCATCTAGACGTGTTTTATGGGTAATATGTCGCATTTATGTTTCAAGCAAAGCTGTTAATCAAATAATCTAGGCTAGAGGAAAACTTATATCTATTATGCTAATATAATGAAGAGATAACGTATTATCAACTATAAAATACACATAAATATCTAAACAACTTGAAAATAAAATTATTAACAGAAATATCTCACTAATACTACTTTCTAACAATTAATTTTTTTCATTACTAAGATTTGTCAATATATTTACCTAATGTCTCACACATAAGCGACAGATTAATTCATTAGAGTTTATTACTTTGACAGTATATATATGGAATGA
Source organism: Diploptera punctata (assembly GCA_030220185.1). Taxonomy (NCBI): domain Eukaryota; kingdom Metazoa; phylum Arthropoda; class Insecta; order Blattodea; family Blaberidae; genus Diploptera; species Diploptera punctata. The sequence continues at coordinate 497,972 of JASPKZ010003071.1, read as the reverse complement.
TAAGAAAAATAAATGCCTGGACGGGATTCGAACCCGGATCTCTGAGTCTGTACCTCAGCGTGATATCCATTACACTACCAGGCGAATCCAATTCAAACACTTATTTTTCTTTTTATATACACTTGTGTCCAAAAGTTAAGGATAATTAGTTCATTTGCCGACTTATTATAAAGCATTTGTCAGAATAATACAAAATTTGGTAAGGGTATGTCACAGATAATTAGAAACATGGCACGAAAGAAACAATGGCATGAATACGTCATTCACTTGTCATTTTCACAACAAACGAAAACTGCATTTCAGAATTCGAACATAAAAGTTGAACAACAATGGTTCAAATGATTAGTATGGGGTGTGATTACCCCTGACAGCTACACAAGACTCACATCGACGTGGCATGCTAGTGATGAGGTTGTTCAGGAGTTCGATGCTCAGCAAATTCCACTCCTCATGAAGAGCAATGTGAAGGTCTTGAAGTGTCCTCGGAGGAGGCTGACGAGATGCAATTTGTCTCCCTAAGGCATCCCATGCATGCTCTATAGGATTCATATCCGGAGACCTCGCTGGCCACTCCATACGCTGGATATCTTCCTCCTGAAGAAACTCATCCACCAGTTGTGACCTGTGAGGTCGGGCATTGTCATCCATGAATATGAATTCTGGACCCACAGCTCCCCTGAAAAGTCTTACATGAGGTTCCAGGATCTCTTCTCTATACGCTGAGCATTAACAGTGCCACCTGCGAAGATGTGAAGCTCTGTGCGTGCATTCATCATTATACCTCCCCATACCAGGAGACCACCGCCACCAAATGGATGTCTTTCCATGATGTTCATGGGGTTGTAACGAGTTCCTGCTCCTCCAGATAGTCACGCGATGCGAATCACAGTTCAAGCTGAATCTGGACTCGTCTGTAAATAGCACGCTGCTCCACTGATTTAGAGTCCAGTCGCGATGTTCCTGACTCCACCGTAAACGTGCTCTCTTGTTATCAAGGGTGAGTGGGACGCACACTACAGGCCGTCTAGCATACAGACCAGCAGCTCTGAGTCTTCTATAGACAGTTTGTCTGGATACTCTGATACCTGAGGTGGCCGCAAGTTCTGAACTCAGTTGTCTGGCAGACATTGTTCGGTATCTTCTTGCAGTTAACGCAAGATATCGATCCTGCTGAGGATTTGTAACTCTTGGACAACCTCCCACTGGTCTTCGCCTAACGTCTCCGGTCTCTTGGAACCGTCGCCATAACCTAGATATAACATTTTGTGGCACATTAAGTGCTATGGAGACCTCAGTTTGTGTCTGTCCTGTTTCTAGCCGCCCAATAATTCTACCCCGAAGCAGAGGGTCCAGATGTTGTCTTGTGCCATTTTACTGCAATCTGTTCTTACACTACATCTGATTATATCATAACTCTCTTTAAAAATGAAGATTTATGGAACAGGGCTTAACTGCAACGATGCAATTTTCATTTATAATTGCTATTAATTTTTTCATTGTTGAAGAGAGATTATAATTTAGTATGTAAACTAAACTAAATGTACTGAGAAACGTTTTGATAAATAATTTTTACTCCTTGCTCCTCTTTAAGCATTTTGATTTTCCGTTTTACAAATTATCCTAAACTTTTGGACATCAGTGTATGTATTATACTCTCCATTATTACTAGATGTCGCGAGAACTCAGTCTTCACCGCCATCTAGTAGCTGACTATGACAAGTAAGCAAATTAAAGAGAATATTTTTACCTTATAGCAGTGACGCCTTATAGAAGTTATAATTAAATGTTTAACATTGAGCAATACAAGCTTAACATGGAATGATAAGAAAAATAAATGCCTGGACGGGATTCGAACCCGGATCTCTGAGTCTGTACCTCAGCGTGATATCCATTACACTACCAGGCGAATCCAATTCAAACACTTATTTTTCTTATATATGTATTATACTCTCCATAATATATATAAGAAAAATAAGTGTTTGAATTGGATCGCCTGGTAGTGTAATGGATATCACGCTGAGGTACAGACTCAGAGATCCGGGTTTGAATCCCGTCCAGGCATTTATTTTTCTTATCATTCCATATTAAGCTTGCATTGCTCAATGTTAAACATTTAATTATAACATATATATATATATATATATATATATATATATATTATTTTTATGTATAGTAGATTCGGGCTGTTATTCTTCAGAGTATACATTCTTCCCGTCCCGCGCCGTAGCCGAGCGGTTAAGGTAGGAAGCCTTGGCGCAGAGCTACGGGACTTGCGCTGGTTCGAGTCTCCATGGGGGAAGAAATTTTCTCATGGTATTTCGGCCAGTATGGGACCGGTGCCCACCCAGCATCGTGAGGCATTTGGGTAGCTACAATAAGTAGCGACTCCAGGTTGAGAAAACCAGCTATAACGGCTGGGGGACTCGACATGCTGACCACATGTCACCCCTACACTGGCTGATTATCATCTACCTCTGTGATTGACACATGTGGATGTGAGGCCAGCAGCCGGTTGGTAGGCTAAGGGCCTTGTAGGCCTGTCGCGCCAGGAGTTATACATTCTTCCCTTAGTTTAATTTTAATTGTATTTAATTTAATTGTATTATTAGACATTATTTACATTATTGTTCAGTTTGATCAGATGATTAGTTGTTTAGTACATACTATTATTGTAATTTCGTATTTAAATGTAAACTATATCCCGCGCTATAGCCGAGTGGTAGAGACAAGAAGCCTTGGCGCTGAGCTACGGGACTTGCGCTGGTTCGAGTCCTCATGTAGGAAGACATTTTCTCTTGGAATTTCGGTCAGTATAGGACCGGTGCCCACCCAGCATCGTGAGGCATTTGGGTAGCTACAATAAGTAGCGACTCCAGGTTGAGAAGATCAGCTATAACGGCTGGGGGGTCCGACATGCTGACCACATGTCACCCCTATACTGGCTAGATGATCGTCTACCTCTGTGATTAACATAAGCAGCCGGCTGGTAGGTCAATGGCCTTGTAGGCCTGTCGCGCTTGGAGTTTTTTTATGTAACATATGTTTGTTCTGGTGAGTGGAAGAGAAGGCCACATGGCCTTAACTCCACTAGGCTAAGTAAATCTTCTATTTCTATGAATCCTAAACCTAGATTAAAATAAATACTATTACTGAACAATGACTACATTTTAAAACAGAGCAGAATATATAACTAAACAGTTATTAACAAATACATTTACTTTATTTTTTTAATATCTATTTAAAAAAAACAATCTTTAAGGAAAATAAAGCCTTCCAGGTTAAAATTCCATTGCAAAATGTCCATTAAAATACAAGACCATAATTTAAAACTTTCCTTAAATCTTTTGATTATTAATTGATTTTTGAGTTTACTTTAATATAGATCACAGCTAAAATACACATGTAAAAAATGTTTATACAGTATACATATGCATCCACGTTCAGAAATGTCCAAAAAAAACTGTGTTTTTGTGCAAATCTGTTGCTTAGCAAGGAAACTAACAACTTTCAAGCAAATATTATAATAATATAAAGCTGTTTCTTGGCAAGTAAATGATAAAGTTTTAACTATGGCTGAAGTGATCGCGTCACCAAAAATGAAAAAAGAAATGCTAATTAACAACAGTTTCGTACAGCACTTCAATTCTAGAAGTAGAAATGAGAAAATACTATATTGGAGATGTGGGAGGTAAATCTGAAAGGCAGTATGTATTACAACAATCCATATTGATCATGTAGTTATTCAGAAGGATGGAAGTTCTCACCACCTACACGAGTCCTGCTTGTATTCACGTTAAGAAGGCAACTGCGAGAATAAAGGAAAGATATAACGAACGCCCACACGAGTCACCATTAAGGGTAGTCAGAGAAATTACAGGGCATGTTGATATGAAGAAATACTAGCAAGACTTCATGACATAAATAATGTAATAATAACAGTAAAAAAAGAACAAAATCGTACATGGCCACCAAATATAAATGCATTGCAGGCACTTCAAATTAGCGTTGCGTATTTTCAAACAATAGAGGTGAAATATTCTTCATTTATGATTCAGGAAGAGGTGATATTGGACAGATGACATTTACTACTAACAGAAACATGGAACATTATGTGGGTCCGAAAACATTTTTACTGATGGCACATTCTAGACAGTATGAATACATTTCTTCAACTGTTCACGATTCATTTATTGTTTCTTGGTACTGTCTTTGCATTGATCTTCTATCTCACGGCCAGGAAAACTGAAGGGAAACAAAAATATGTTTACGAACAACTTCAGCATGAGGCCCATACTGAAGAAAGGCAATTCGAGCCAAGAACGGTTATGATTAACTTCAAAATACCAATATGAATATAATTTCCCAAATACCGAAGTAATGGATTGTTAATAACAATTTACCCAGTCGCTGTACAGAAAAATTAACAACATAGGGTTAACAGAAAACTGTTTGAATTTAGAAAATTCTGAAAAAACAACAGTAACTGTAAGTGTTGATTGCGATGTCATTTATTCCAACATATTAGTTTCAGAACATCTCTAATAAGTTATATTATAATTTACACGAAGACTTACTAGAATTTAACTGAATATATGAACAATACCTACCGGACGTTAGAAGGAGAAGAGCTGAAGATAGATGGAAGGCTGTGCCTCCTCAATTTGCACCATCGCTATAGAACTGTTATGAAAGTACCCTGCATGGATTCCACAGAGAAAAAAATGCTGCACTTTTTTTATTCAAAATTTCAGAATATAGTATCATGTTAGCATTAGGCGATTATTGGATAATATTAAAAGAGAACAAGACGACACTAAAAATGTAATACTTTAAGTGATGGCTAGTCATCAAAACATCAGAGCACCGGTTAACAGAGTTTATGAAACAAATCAGAAACACGTTGAAACAATAGTTACAAGTTATTAACAGTACAAACACAACAATATTAGACAGTATCCGAGAGCCATATCTTATCATGTAAAAAAATATAAGGAATTTGTTGAAGAACCAAAAACTGGCAAATTATATTCTATATGGATATCTTATAAATTGTCGATGTACATTCAGTTAACGGACTTTTGTGATATGAACATTTTGTAAAGACATAATTTCAATAAATATAACGGACATTTAATTTCCTTGGACATTAAATCACAGTGGATATAAATTTTATATGAATATTATGTAAAGTGGGCTTTATCTTTAAATGGACATTGGTGTTATGCCATTTTGAAATGAACATTTTAATTGCTAATCAAATAAAGGGATCTTGGAACTAACGAATGGAACAAATAGTTAACAGATAACTCTAACTCACTGGCACTATCGCGCGGACATATGCTCTCCATACATCCCTATCCTGAGCTAATATTTTCCAATCATTCCCTGTATAATCTACTTCCATCAAATCATAATTAATGTTATTCTCCCACCTCATTATTGGTCTACCAACTGGGCGTTTTCCCTCTGGTTTTCCTACAAGAAGCATCCATACACGTCTTTCATTACCCATTCGTGCCACATGTCCTGCCCATCGCAGTCTACGAGATTTAACTGTTATTATATCTGGCTTCCTGTAAAGACCATGTAGTTCACTGTTATGTAGTTTTCTCCATTCACCGGTCTGCTCATCTCTCTTTGGTCCAAAAATTTTCCTAAGAACTTTATTCTCTAATACTCGTAATCTCCTTTCCTCCCATAAAGTAAGAGAGCATGTTTAGCAACCGTATAATATAACTGGTAGAATAATAGTTTTACATAGGCCTATTTTCAGCTTAACGTTTAACAGATACCAGCAATAATTAGTATATATTATGTGAATATTATATTTTTTAAATAATATTGTTCAAAGGACTATGTAAGGTCTTAACAAACCACAAGTCTAATATAATATGAGATTAATAATAATAATAATAATAATAATAATAATAATAATAATACCAATAATGAAAGGGATCAACAAGACTGAAAATTTATAATAATGATTATTTTTATTGCTATTAATATTGTTATGATTATGATTATGATTATTATGATTATGATTATTATGATTATGATTATGATTATTATGATTATGATTATGATTACTATGATTATGATTATTATGATTATGATTATTATGATTATGATTATTATGATTATAATTATTGTGATTATGATTATTATGATTATGATTATTGTGATTATGATTATTGTGATTATGATTATTATGATTATGATTATTATGATTATGATTATGATTATTATCATATTATGATTATTATCATTATTATGATTATTATCATTATTATGATTATTATGATTATTATGATGATTATGATGATTATGCCTCTCAGGGGTCCTCATCTAGGGGATATGTGGATGGCGACCACAAGGTACCCAAGGCGAGCAAACATTTCTTCCACTTACTTGTGTTTTGCACTCTTTTAACTTTACTATCTAACCTCTCTTGGTTAACTCTTGTTTTTTCGACCCCGACGCTATTAGGGCATCCGAGGGCTAGGGAGTCTTTCCTTTCTTCCATTTCTTCTTTCCATTATTTTCTTTTCTTCTCCAGAAAAGCCTGACAAGAGGCTATAAGATGGCAGGCCCATCACTGGTCTTGCCTTCCTTTGGCCAGCAACCAATCGAAGGGACTATTATTATGCTTTCAAGTCTTATACGAGAATTTTCCGGAAGAAGCTGAAGGGAAAATTTTCTATAGGATCGTAACAGGCCTTGGCCTAATACTTGGAAGGAAGGAAGAAGAAGAAGAAGATTGATGATGATGATTACGGCGACTACGACGACTACGACGATTACGACGACTACGAACATTACGACGACAATTACGACGACTACGACGACGATTACGACGACGACTACGACGACGATTACGACGACTACGACGACGATTACGACGACTACGACGACGATTACGACGACTACGACGACGATTACGACGACTACGACGACGATTACGACGACTACGACGACTACGACGACGATTACGACGACTACGACGATTACGACGACTACGACGACGATTACGACGACTACGACGACGATTACGACGACTACGACGACGATTACGACGACGACGACGACGACTACGACGACGATTACGACGACTACGACGATTACGACGACTACGACGATTACGACGACTACGACGACGACTACGACGACTACGACGACTTACGACGACTACGACGACGATTACGACGACTACGACGATTACGACGACTACGACGATTACGACGACTACGACGACTACGACGACTACGACGACTACGACGACTACGACGACGATTACGACGACTACGACGATTACGACGACTACGACGACGATTACGACGACTACGACGACGATGACGACTACGACGACTACGACGACGATTACGACGACTACGACGACGATTACGACGACTACGACGACGACTACGACGACTACGACGACTACGACGACGATTACGACGACTACGACGACGATTACGACGACTACGACGACGATTACGACGACTACGACGACGATTACGACGATTACGACGACTACGACGATTACGACGACGATACGACGACTACGACGACGACTACGACGACGATTACGACAATTACGACGACTACGACGACTACGACGACTACGACGACGATTACGACGACTAGACGATTAAGACGACGATTACGACGACTACGACGATTACGACGACGATTACGACGACTACGACGACGATTACGACGACTACGACGATTACGACGACTACGACGACGATTACGACGACTACGACGACGATTACGACGACTACGACGACGATTACGACGACTACGACGATTACGACGACTACGACGACGATTACGACGACTACGACGACGATTACGACGACTACGACGACGATTACGACGACTACGACGACTACGACGACGATTACGACGACGATTACGACGACTACGACGACTACGACGACTACGACGACGATTACGACGACGATTACGACGACTACGACGACGATTACGACGACTACGACGACGATTACGACGACGATTACGACGACTACGACGACGATTACGACGACTACGACGACGATTACGACGACGATTACGACGACTACGACGACGATTACGACGACTACGACGACGATTACGACGACTACGACGACGATTACGACGACTACGACGACGATTACGACGACTACGACGACGATTACGACGACTACGACGATTACGACGACTACGACGACGATTACGACGACTACGACGACGATTACGACGACTACGACGACGATTACGACGACTACGACGACGATTACGACGACTACGACGACGATTACGACGACTACGACGACGATTACGACGACGATTACGACGACTACGACGATTACGACGACTACGACGACGATTAACAACGACTACGACGATTACGACGACTACGACGACTACGACGACGATTACGACGACTACGACGACGATTACGACGACTACGACGACGATTACGACGACTACGACGACGATTACGACGACTACGACGACGATTACGACGACGATTACGACGACGATTACGACGACTACGACGATTACGACGACGATTACGACGACGACTACGACGACGATTACGACGACTACGACGACTACGACGATTACTACGACGATTACGACGACGATTACGACGACGACTACGACGACGATTACGACAACGACTACGACGACGACTACGACGACGATTACGACGACTACGACGACGATTACGACTACGACGACTACGACGACGATTACGACGACTACGACGACGATTACGACGACTACGACGACGATTACGACGACTACGACGACTACGACGACGATTACGACGACTACGACGACGATTACGACGACTACGACGACGATTACGACGACTACGACGACGATTACGACGATTACGACGACTACGACGATTACGACGACGATTACGACGACTACGACGACGACTACGACGACGATTACGACAATTACGACGACTACGACGACTACGACGACTACGACGACGATTACGACGACTAAGACGATTAAGACGACGATTACGACGACTACGACGATTACGACGACGATTACGACGACTACGACGACGATTACGACGACTACGACGATTACGACGACTACGACGACGATTACGACGACTACGACGACGATTACGACGACTACGACGACGATTACGACGACTACGACGATTACGACGACTACGACGACGATTACGACGACTACGACGACGATTACGACGACTACGACGACGATTACGACGACTACGACGACTACGACGACGATTACGACGACGATTACGACGACTACGACGACTACGACGACTACGACGACGATTACGACGACGATTACGACGACTACGACGACGATTACGACGACTACGACGACGATTACGACGACGATTACGACGACTACGACGACGATTACGACGACTACGACGACGATTACGACGACGATTACGACGACTACGACGACGATTACGACGACTACGACGACGATTACGACGACTACGACGACGATTACGACGACTACGACGACGATTACGACGACTACGACGACGATTACGACGACTACGACGATTACGACGACTACGACGACGATTACGACGACTACGACGACGATTACGACGACTACGACGACGATTACGACGACTACGACGACGATTACGACGACTACGACGACGATTACGACGACTACGACGACGATTACGACGACGATTACGACGACTACGACGATTACGACGACTACGACGACGATTACAACGACTACGACGATTACGACGACTACGACGATTACGACGACGATTACGACGACTACGACGACGATTACGACGACTACGACGACGATTACGACGACTACGACGACGATTACGACGACTACGACGACGATTACGACGACGATTACGACGACGATTACGACGACTACGACGATTACGACGACGATTACGACGACGACTACGACGACGATTACGACGACTACGACGACTACGACGATTACTACGACGATTACGACGACGATTACGACGACGACTACGACGACGATTACGACAACGACTACGACGACGACTACGACGACGACGACGACGACGACTACGACGACGATTACGACGACTACGACGATTACGACGACTACGACGATTACGACGACTACGACGATTACGACGACTACGACGACTACGACGACTACGACGACTACGACGACTACGACGACGATTACGACGACTACGACGATTACGACGACTACGACGACGATTACGACGACTACGACGACGATTACGACGACTACGACGACGATTACGACTACGACGACGATTACGACGACTACGACGACGATTACGACGACTACGACGACGATTACGACGACTACGACGACGATTACGACGACTACGACGACTACGACGACGATTACGACGACTACGACGACGATTACGACGACTACGACGATTACGACGACTACGACGACGATTACGACGACTACGACGACGATTACGACGACTACGACGACGATTACGACGACTACGACGATTACGACGACGATTACGACGACTACGACGACGATTACGACAATTACGACGACTACGACGACTACGACGACTACGACGACGATTACGACGACTAAGACGATTAAGACGACGATTACGACGACTACGACGATTACGACGACGATTACGACGACTACGACGACTACGACGACGATTACGACGACTACGACGATTACGACGACTACGACGACGATTACGACGACTACGACGACGATTACGACGACTACGACGACGATTACGACGACTACGACGACTACGACGATTACGACGACGATTACGACGACTACGACGACGATTACGACGACGATTACGACGACTACGACGACTACGACGACTACGACGACGATTACGACGACTACGACGACGATTACGACGACTACGACGACGATTACGACGACTACGACGACGATTACGACGACTACGACGACGATTACGACGACTACGACGATTACGACGACTACGACGACGATTACGACGACTACGACGACGATTACGACGACTACGACGACGATTACGACGACTACGACGACGATTACGACGACTACGACGATTACTACGACTACGACGACGATTACGACGACTACGACGACTACGACGATTACGACGACGATTACGACGACTACGACGACGATTACGACGACTACGACGACGATTACGACGACTACGACGACGATTACGACGACTACGACGACGATTACGACGACTACGACGACGATTACGACGACTACGACGACGATTACGACGACTACGACGACTACGACGATTACTACGACGACTACGACCACGATTACGACGACGACTACGACGACGATTACGACAACGACTACGACGACGACTACGACGACGATTACGACGACGACGACGATTACGACGACGACGACGATTACGACGACGACGACGATTACGACGACGATTACGACGACGATTACGACGACGATTACGACGACGATTACGACGACGATTACGACGACGATTACGACGACGACTACGACGACGATTACGACGACGACTACGACTACGACGACGACGACTACGATTTCCAAAATTATTGCTAAATTATAAACCGCACGGAAGGAGAAATGTTGGACGCCCACACAGAAGATGGTCTGAAGAATTTTAACAATTCTAGCTTTCATGAAACCGGAACGAGCCAATAGGCTCAATCCCTGGATGATGATGATGATGACGTTAAATCCAATATCCAATACGAGTAAACGTGTTAATAACAGGAGGAAGATATAATATACTACTATATGACATTACCAGTGTTGACGTATGGAAGTAAGGCATGTATTGTTATAAAAATAACATGAGAGAAGAGTAAATTATGAGCTACAAATATAATTCCGTCCGGCTTAATCGTGTGAAGCTTTTGAGAAAGATCCTTTTACGTGGTGAGTTTCCAGCCTGACGCACAACCCCCAACCAGGAAGACAGGAGGTTTTCTGTTGGAGTTCCTTTCCCTTAGAAGGTTGCCTTCTCCTCGGCTGACGAGAGTCCTCTTCCCGGGTTTATTTTCAGAGTTTTCCTTCTCCTACACCCTTACCAATACTCACACTAGGGGTAAAGTGTGTTGGGGCTTTTTTTTTATCGACAGCCATATCTAGATCCGTCATATTCAGTTAAAGCAGGGCCACCTCTTGCAGGATGTGGTTCTTCACCACGTACGGACGGTCTTGGTTATAGCTTCATCAGAGGTATTTATATCTCCTCCACTTAACCCTGGGTTGGTGAGGACCAGTGTAGGGTCTACCCCTAACAAAGGTACTACCTCTACCTTTCCCTTGATCCCTAAGCTACAAATTTCAGGTTTATTAGTAGAGTGAAACGATGTATGAGACAATATGAGATACATAATGCTTATATACGTGGATAATTAGGAAATTATTTACAATTTAAAATTGAAGATATTAATGACAAAATAGATAGATTTAATCTAATGTGTGGCACTATTAAAAGAACTCTTAAAACCACAAGAAAAGAAACAAAAATTAAATTTTATAAAGTAATGGCTGTTCCTGTATTGATGTGTGGATCAGAACAAAGACTGGAAGCAGCTGAGATGCGATTTTTAAGAAATATAGCAGGATATACTCTGCTGGATAAGAAAAGAAATGAAGATATAAGAAAGGAACTAAATATTTTCAAACTTACAGACTGAATAATTAAATATAGGAACGACTGGAAAGAACATATTGATAGAATGCCAGAAGGAAGATTTCCAAAATTATTGCTAAATTATAAACCGCGCGGAAGGTGAAATGTTGGTCGCCCACACAGAAGATGGTCTGAACAATTTTAACAATTCTAGCTTTCATGAAACCGGAACGAGCCAACAGGCTTAATCCCTGGAAGATGATGATGATTTACAATTTAAATGATAAAATAGAATCATATAAACAAAAGCTGAAAGAATACCTATCTCGAATGTCTATTCAACGAATACCAAAATTGATGCATCAATATCAACCTAAAGAAAGACGTCCTAGGAAAGGTTAAACTGAGTTCAATTTGAAAATATAACAAGCTGTAAGACTTTAATCATCAATTGAAAATGACGACGACGACGACGATGATGATGTATGTATATGGTGTTTATGTAATACGTAAATATTAGGCTTGTGATTACACGGAAGTACATTTTGAAGTTCACAAGCAGAGAATTGAAAATATAAGTCTACATATGAGAGAGAAGGGGATTTGAAATAATTTTCGGACCAATAAAGGACGAGAAAATATGGTGGATGGGAACAAGTAGAGTATGCATAACTTTTATTTGTTTGTAGTCTTTGAACCTAGGTGGTTAAGATGCATGTAAAATTCCAGATAAAAGTTGGAAAAACAATGGAACTAAAATTAAAGGGAACAAAATGATACCTCGGACACAGTGAATGAGTAATAGAGAAGAAATTAGAATGAAATATATCAAAATATGGAGATTGAAAATAACGCAATGAAATAAACAGAAGAAAATATGTGACATATTCAACGTTTTCAAGAACTTTAGTATAATGGCATAAATAAGAAACAAAATAATTAAATAACTGCGATAATAGTATATTACATTGGAATATTGGGAAGTGGTTTTTACAGAAGTGAGGAAATGATTAAAAACCGAGTGATAGCGAGGTTTTTAATTTCCGAGATTCTGAAAAATACTTACAAACGTGTGTCGTACATAAATTTTTCCCCCGATGGTGTTTTCAAAATAATAAATAATAGTAAAATAATAACATCTTTGTTGGAAATATTTGCGTTCACTATAAACAACCGACTGACGTTAGCAGTCTGCCCAATGTATATACCCCAAATGCCGAAAATAATTTAGTTGAGACTACAGCAAGCCGTGACACCAATCAGACATAAAATGGCGGTAAGTACGATTTATTGTTTTATATTGTTTCAAATAAAGTTCAGTTCATTTAAAATGCAGTGATTTGTTTTGTATAATGTATATTAACATTACCATTTGGATATATTCTTGTAGGCTATATACATTGTACGTAGTATACATAAAGGAAGTGGTTTTACTTCCCGCCCTAAGTAGGCAATTTGTAATATTGCAGTATAGTTATTTAGTTATTTATAGGTTGGCAACCCCGAAATTTAGGAAATTGAACTTTCAATCAAGGTCGCCATTCCTGTAAGTACAACAGAACGCAATATCGTGAAAAATAACAAAAATCGAAATAGTGTTAAGTTAGAAAAAAATAATAAAATGATTTATGACCCAATTTTTTAAAGTTCGAATAGCTAAACGTGATAATGGAAACCTAATCAGTAAATCCTCTTAATAACGACGACAGAAGGCAGAAGTGTTCCTATCACGAAGATTAATGATGCTCAATTTTATTAGCGATTACTACGATTGCTTGAGATTAGATCACAAAAGAAACCGTGATTAGCGCTCATTATTTAATGAATCTAGTTCTATTTGAAAATGAATTCCATTGAATAGTTGAACTCAATATAGGATGTTTAAAAATACACCTTACATATTTTTTATTGGAAGGTAGAGAATATAGATAAACATTTATATAAAGAGGGTTTTAATAAAAACAGGGGCTACAACAAATAAAACAAGGAAGCAGCGAAAGCCATAGAGAACATTTTTAAATTAGTAACCAAGGACCTTCTAGATCTATTGCGACATGAAGTTAACTTAGAGTTTGTGATGCCTGATTGGAAGATATGAAATACAATGTGGATATAATATTATTTTATTATCGTCAAGATTGTACTTCCTGTGATGTGATTCAAACCCCATTCTGAATACTATTTGAACATGCATTTCAGTTTTGAAAGAATATGGTAAAATTGTTGAGTTGCCTTTGAGAAAATGAGTTTATATGTCTTCTGTGTTCAAGTACGATTACTGTGAATTAATATTCTCGGCAAATACATTTTATTACTTTCAATTATTCCCAGAACTTTTATAAATAGGAATTTCTCAAATAACTAATCCAAATATATATATATATATATATATATATATATATATATATATATATATATGACGAGTTTTAAATCTCATCAGAAGCACCATAATTCTCGCACATAATTACATAATTAATCTCAAAGCTTCTAACTAGCTGGCAAGCTAAAATTCCGTAATTAATGGTTGGTTTCAGATGAAGTTATTCAGTAAATCAGACACTAGGAAGGAAGTTTTAGGAAACATTTTAGTTCAGTGAATTATAAGGAATGAGTTTCAGCATTTAAAAATAATCAAGTAATAAGAAAACGAATTGTGAAAAAGAAGTAATAAATAAAAAATGAAGAATTAAATGAGCAGTAAGAAAAAAGGGAAAAAGCGGAAATAAAGAAGAAGAAGAAGAGAAGTAAGATGATAGGAAAGGGGAGGGAGAAAAATAATGTGAAATATAAGAAATATATAGAAGATGAAAAGAAAAAGGAGGAGGAAGGGAAGAAGAAAATAAAAAGGAGAAAGATAAAAAAGAGAAGAAAAGGAAATAAAGAAGAAGAAGAGAAGATGATAGGAAAGGGGAGGGAGAAAAATAATGAGAAATATATAGAAAATAATGAAATGAAAAAGGAGGAGGAGGAAGACAATAAAAAGGAGGAGAATAAGAAAGACAAGGATAACAAAGATATAAATTATTAAGTAGAGAAAAAGAAGGAGAATGAGTAGAAGAAAGAGACGGAGGTGAACAAGAAAGGGGATGAGAAGGTGAAGAAATATATAAATTATGAAGAAAAGAAAGCAAGGAGAAAGATGAGGAAAATAAAGAGGAGGAGAATAAGGTAGAGGCTGAAGAGGTTAAGAAATATATATAGATGACGAAGGAAAGAAAAATGGGTAGTATGTGGAGAAGTAAGAAAATAAAGAAGAGGAGAAGGATAAATGTATATATGATGAAGAAAAAGGAAATAAGGAGAGGGATATGGACGGGATGAGGAAAAGAAAGATAAATGAGCAGGAAAATAAAATGAAGACGGAGGAGACGAAGGAAGAGAAAACGTAAGGGAACAATGCTGAGGATAATAAGAACAAGATTAGGGAGAACGATAGGGAGGAAGAAGAAGAAATGGAGAAAGAAGAGAAATGTGTAGCGAAAACAAAGAATGAGAAGGAAAAGTAGGGACAAAGCACTTTTAAAATCTCGAAGCACTTTTTTTTTCAATTAATGGAACAGAACTTAAAGTTTGATAAATAAGATGGAACACAGAAGAAAATAACGTGGAATAGTGAAATGTTGGTCTATATGGCCATTCTCAAATTCTAGACGGAAAAAGACAATATTCATGATTTGAAGGAAATAGATAAATACGATATTTAGGGGAGGTAAATTGACAAGGGGAAAGTAATGAGTAATCAAGATAAAATGAGAATACAGACATGTCGGGAGAGAGAATAGACCTGCGCTGGGACGGTTTGGAGGGGGCAAGGCACTTTATAGCCGGCATGTGTGAGTAGGTATCAACACTGTCTACCCGACCGCGACTGTCAAACGTTACGCCGCACCATACCGTCGTGATGGTCACTTCAGACGATTACAAGAATAGGACCAGTAGTCAGGTTGCTATCGTGGATCAGGACAGTTCTTCTTCTGTGCCTAAAGGTGAGTACACTTCATTTTAACTACGGCAATTATTATTAATTGTTATTCTTATAACAATTAACATAATTACATAACATTTCATGTCATATTTGTTTTTCCAAAAACCATAGTTCTGTGATAATGATGTTATCGTGGATATTAAAACCTTCATGAAGGATATTTATTTAATACCTCACAAAAGAAATCCTTGTTGTTATCGGATTTTAAAAATAAAATAAAATAATAATGTGTTTTGATTGTTGAATTCGTGTCCTTGAACTAATCGCGGGCGCAATACAAATATCCATCAATAGAGCAGTGCCAATTAGAAAATTGAAATCTACTTTTACATAGAATACCTATTTTGTATAAAAGATTTGGTAACGTCATAGTTAATGAATTTTATATAATTTACGTATTTATTTGTTTATTCTAATGACAGGAACACGAATTTCATAATTTTCCCAAGTGATTACAAACGTTTGATCGAACTTCCCAATATTTATCAGATATCGGATAGAAGTGCTGAATAGTGCTCGAGGTGGTCTCTGTCCATCTCTTCTTCTTCTTCTTCGTCTTCATGGCAGAGAACACAATTAGGAGTAGGTGACATCCCGAAACGGGATTTTTACCACAATAATTTTATATTATTATCATTTATTTTTTATTATTTATTATTAAACATTATTATTATTATCATTATTATTATTATTATTATCATCTGGGTAACAAATGACCCAGATTAATTATATATTGATGGGGTAAAGAAGAGCGATAGTTTCTGTTATTTGGGATCAATTATAGAGAAAGATGGAACATCGAATAAAGAAATAGCAAAAACGATTAGTAATGGAAGAAAAACCATAGGAATGTTAAACGCTATACTACGGAGTAAAAACATCATTAACAGAACAAAACTAATTTATAAATCCATACTAGAAAGTATAATGTTATATGGATCGGAAGTTTGAACAATGACACAACATGTCAACAGAATAACTTCAGTTAAAATGGATTTTTGGAGAAGAGCTGCCAGAAAATCTCGACTGTAAAAAAAAAATTAGAAATTCAGAAATTAGAAAATGGATGAATGCAGAAAGAAATATAATGGAAGAGATTGAACACAGAAGGCTAAAATGGTATGGACACGTAAGAAGAATGCAGGATGGAAGACTATCAAAGGCCGTCTATGCATGGAAAATTGAATGAAGGAGCAGAAAAGGAAGACCAAGAACAACCTGGAAGAACAACATTCAGAATTCAATGAGGAAATTTGGTGTAACAGATAAATCACCGAGAGCAGAGAACGATGGAGAACTTTAATTAAGGGAAATTTGTGAATGTTTGTAGCAAACTGATAGTCTATAAGTCCGTAGCCTTGTAATTTATGTATTTTTTTAAAACTCATGTTAATTACTAAGATTAGTTGGAGAAAACCCTCAATGATGAGAAAAAATCTCAAAATGAATTAGTTATTTATTTATGTATATTACTATTATTGCTATTATTATTATTATTATTATTAATCCAAGTACCGTCACTGATATTCCCAACAACATAAATAGTTTGTTACTTGCAAAATTATCTACAGCGATTACAGTATAACTTACATTTATCAAACTACTAATCATTTTACATTTATCTTTTTAAATTATTTTTATAAATATAATTATAAAATCATTTCGAAAAAATTGCAGACAAAAAATCGACATTTCTGTAGTCGAAAATCAAATCATGATTTGTTACTAATATTACATATGTATAGGCCTATATAATGTTTATTTGCTTTTTTATTAAACATTTAACGAATGTTATACTATACAATTGTCTATAGTTCATTAATTTGGTTAAGATTTTCTTTCAATTTTTGGTTATACACTTTTCTTTCAATTAACTTCTCGATTTTAAAGAATAATATTAAGTGTTGACGATTTGTCAATCGGTTTCATACACCTAATTAATTATTTGCTGTTGTTTATTAAATTTAGCTTATAGAGAATTTTAAAATCATAGACTACATAAAATATATCTAATAGTTATTTAATTATGTTGGTATACAATAAAATTACATAAAAATCGAGTGAATTTACTCAGGGGATAGCGTTTCAGCCTCGTATTCAGGAAGTTTACCTGGTGTCGAGAACTGAGTTTTTTTCTAGGCTTCCTCAATCAACGTGTCATAAATACAGGTTGGAATTTCATTGCCAGGACCAATTTCATTAAATTGACATTTCACAGTACCATTAAAATTAAAATCAGTTGATTTCTTGAATAAAGCACATGACAAACACAACAGATGGGTACACCTAAATATTCTATACGTGATAATCAGAGCCCGGAACTTTGGCAGAATGCCTTTTTAAATATGTTAAATCTATCTTCAATTTGAAAGTGAATCTGTATGAATCATACCTTGGTGATCGAAATGCCACAGTTTTATGTTGCCTTTTTCTGCCTTTTTAAATATAAATGCCTAATTTAAGAAATATATACTTTTTTGTTGCCTTTATTTGATTATTTATTGTTTATTAATTTACCATTAGAAATTGCCTACAGGTATTTTAATTTATTTCTATAACCGTTACAATGAAAGTGACTTCACGGAATGTATATTATTGTCTTTCAGCCAATTCATAATTCTACATCAGTTAGGAAAAACCGGGTAAGTCAACTTTTGGTCGAAAATGAGTTATTAACATCTCCCGATAGCTTTTGGTCCGATGCACGTTCGGTAAAAACGGGTAAGTCGTCAAGCGAATAGTGAGGTTTTATAAAGCATTGAATTTTCGATGTATGCACTCTTTGATGTAAGCCATTGAACTAGTTTTTGCTCTCCTGTAAAAAATCACTTTGAAGACATACCTGGCTTTTCCTAACTGATGTAGAATTATTCTCTTCGCAACTATGAGTGCTGCCGTGCAAAAAAATTTATAAATAGCAGAAAGCATTTTAATCACTGCATGTGTTTATTTGAAAAGGCAACAATGAGTGCCGGTCTAAGTTAATTTTTCTTTCAGTTTTCTTTGCCAAAATTCAGTGTTCCTTTACGCAGTAAGATGCAAAGTTACGTTAGTACTTTTGGATCCGAGGTATTTTGTACTGACGGTAATGTTCTCACATGCAAAATATGCGAGCAGGCAGTGAAATACGAAAATAAATATTTTATATCGTAACATATCAGTACAATCAAACACAAAAATGCACTTCCCAAGGCTACTGGGAAAACGATGTCTTTGCTTCCAACAGTAATTGCAACATCGAGTCGAAAATCTCAATTTGTAAGTTTTTCTAATTTCCTTTTATTGCCTATTTGCCGGCCTATTTTAAGGATTTATTATGCCTAAACTTCCAGCCTCTGGTGATAATTATATGTTAAAGCGTATATAAATAAGAATGTAACAAAATTACACAACCACTAAGGATAAAGTAAAAAAAAATATTACATAAAAATCTAATATCTTCAATTAAAGGATTAAGGGATTATTAAATTGAGAAAAATAAAAATCTTATCAAGGAAATAATGTACACTTTATAATCAATAAAAATTATTACCATTATCTTCGCATTAATCGAATTGATATCGAGAGTTGATTACTAATACAAACGTTAAAGTGTTCCAGAAATCGTATAAGGTTTAATAAGGTCATACAAGGTGTCTTCTGTGACGATGTTAGATTTACAAATCGTTAGTGACATAAAATTTAAAGAAAACAATAATTGTATTGGTAGTTCAACATTCGAATTACTAGAAACGTTATCTGTAAGAATCAGATTGAACTACAATGACAATGAAGGGTTACGTTATGTTCTGATAAGTGACAATTGACACCTGTTTTCACCGATAAATATAGTTTTCCAACTTTCTTATCTAGAAACTGTAAACATTTATTTCCGATTCGGGAATTAGCAATATCATATCACAATACCATTTCCGCTATTTAGTCTTAAACATTTATTTATTTCATACTATCTCTAATTTCAATAGGTACTTATTATTATTATTATTATTATTAATATTATTATTATAATAATTATAATTATAATTATTATTATTATTAATATCATTATTAATATTATTATTATTAATATTATTAATATTATTATTATTATTAATATTATTATTTTACATATTGTTACAACTAGCGTTATTTCTCTGTTACCAATTTCCACTTTTTCTGTCTAAGCAATCCTTTTCCTCCAATGCCCTTCCTTTCGTGGCTTCGCCGATATCACTTCTCCAACTGTGTTTAGGTCGTCCTAATCTTATCCATTGTGGTATTCTTTCTAAGATTTGTCTGACAATCTTGTGTTGTCCATCCTATGTATCCATACCACTATGTCTCCATAACTTTCTCTTGTGTTTCATCAATTATGTATCTCTATCCTTTCATAGCTTATGTGCATGCTTGATAAATTGTCTAATTTTGTTTTTCAATTAAATATTTTAAAAATCCGTCTCGGCTGCCAAAAGTTTATTCCTTAATCTGTGCTTTATACTCCATATTTCTACTTCATATACTATAACACTCTCGAGAATACTTCTCTCTCTCTCTCTCTCTCTCTCTCTCTCTCTCTCTCTCTGTGTGTGTGGTGTTGTGTGTGTGTGTGTGTGTGTGTGTGTGTGTGTGTGTGTGTGAGTGTGTGTATGTATATATATTTTTTTCCGTTTTTTTTATAAGAGACAGTTTGAACATTTTATTACATTTATGTTTTTACTTACTCTACTTTTAACTTCTTATCGTTCTTTGTTAAATATAATTTCTAAATATTTACATTTTTCCACGCCTTTAATCCCATTTCGTAATTTTAAATTACTTACAATTTTACTACCTGGTCAATATTGACTTTTCTATATTAATTTTTAATCTAGTTTTTTTTTCATAATATTCTCGGATTTTTCTGACCATTACCGATGCTAAATCATATTGATCTTCAGCCATTACTAACTGATCGTCTCAAAAATAAAGAGTATATTGACATCAACTTGTATTCTCATTGGTTAACACTTTCGTCTCAGTAGGTACTTTACGATCGTATAAAAATGATCAGAAAACTCACAATTTACAAAATGTATGCACGTATTAATAAAAAAGATTGGAAAATTATAAATAATTTTACAAGTAAATAAGCAAGGGTACTGAATATAAATTATATGAATACTAATTAATACCAGGCGTGCTCTGCTACGCCTAAATAAATTAAATACATTTTTACGTTTAGTTGAATAAGTGAAAAGAAAAAGAATTATAAATTTATATCGTAATTGTTTTTAGATGTCCCGTGCTGATTACCTGGCATTTCCCGGGAATCTACTATCCCGATCTGCTTGGTATCAATGAGCTGAAATACAAAATAATGGTTATTTTTGAGTTTTACGTAAAATACGTATGCTGTCGCGGACTTTTTTTTTTTTTTTAGATATTCAATTCTTTGTACATTAATTTGGTTATTTCCTATGGTTTAGGCGGCGTAAGCCATTTAAGCGTCCAAAATGTGAATATTTTAGTGATCAGATGCCCTTTTTTTTTTAGCTCCGGCCCTATAGTAGGTATGGTAATAAGTTATATGCGTTTATACGTTAATTGTCCCAGTAAAAATCCCTAAATGATGGTAGAACCTCATTCAAATTTGTCAAGTAGATTTAGAGTCCATAAAGGACAGACAGACATACTGACACTCATTTATACTCGTATATAACGAAGATAATCCTTAGCACTCCAATATTATATTATGAGCATGACACAAGTTAGTAACGTACATGACATTAGTAAGTTATATAACTTAATTAAAATTAAATATGTCAGATTGGTTTCATGTCTACATTTTTTTCTTGATTACTGTGTGGATATTCTATAAATATGAAATGTGAATATGTTATGGGTGAAGTTATGGTTCAAAGAAGTGATACGTTATAGGCCTACGATATTTATTAATATAAGTTTTATTGTGATTGATTTTCATCATAATAAAGGAATACTTGAATAATTTCTTTTATGTGTTGCATGGAAGCTTCTAGTAGGAAAGCCAGAGGAAAAACGCCCAGTTGGTAGACCAAGAATGAGGTGGGAGAATAACATTAACTATGATTTGAGGGAAGTAGATTATACAGGGAATGATTGGAAAGGATTAGCTCAGGATAGGGATATATGGAGAGCTTATGTCCGCGCGGCCATGAATCTACGGGTTATATAGTGCCAGTGAGTGAGTAAGTAAGTAAGTATGTGGTTTCGGGGTAACGTCATTGCCTCAGACGCAGAAGATCTGGCTTTTTAATCCCCAGTCGGGAAAAGTTTATGTAATAATGTCCTTCAGGGTTTTCCTTCACCTATAAGATAAATGTCAGGAAACTTTAAGGTCCAATTAGGCCTCTCTGGCCTCCATAATAATCCGTACTCTATTCGACTTGTTTAGTATGAATATATGAGTGAACAGCGTGTCTTGTCTTAAATGTTCACATTGTCTGGAGGTGGCTCCGGCATCCGAGGAGGCCCTCCATGTATGTAGGCCTACGTGATCCAGAATTTAAAATGTTCTCCTTACAGGTCGTGTCCCTGTCAGAGCCGAGTGATGTGCAACACGTAAAAGTATTTAGAAAGAGAGAGGTCTTTCCATTGGTATCATCTTCATGTTTTATAAGTTTTATTAAATAAAAGTTACATGTGGTCGAAATCCTAAAGGTGTTTTGTGGGAACCCTGTATATATTTTTCATTAATAATGTTTGTAGTGATTGTTCCTAGGTAGGGGCTATTTGTATTCCACCACTTCTTCAGAATTTCCGTTATTTGTTGTCATAAGTATGCATTCCCATTAAATAGTTGGGAATGGTGGTTTTAGCATTTTTAAATAGGAAATGTTGCTATTTTTATTTTTACATTTAGCAATTTGTAGAGTTTATTACATAATCCAAGGGATAAGTGTTCTGGAGGAAACTTTAACACTAGGATCCCGAGTCTGAAAATGTTTGGGCCCCTAAAAAACTCCAAGACTAAATTAGTGCCTCTGAGCAAAAAGTAACCGAACTTCAGCATCCGAGTAATACCTTAATTGCCCACTAGATATCTCATTGAGCTGATATACTGACAATATGTTCCTCAATGTTTCTATGCAGGGACGCATGGGATATAATGTCTTCAACGTTTTGGGTCAAATTTGGATATATAACAGAAGACGCCAAACTGAAGATTTTGCTATAAGCAACATAAGACTGAAAATGCATTGTTCATGTATTATTTAAAAAAAACGGAGAATCAATATTATGTATTGTAAAAAAAGTACTATATTCCAAAGCAAGAGGGACCGCAACATAAGAAAACAATAGTAACACTTTACAGTTCACAGCAATTGTTCAACGTTGCGACCACCAGTTTCAATGCAGACATGATACCCGCGCAGAACATTTGTGAACTCTTTAAAATATTCCAGGAGTTTGTTGTACAGGCAGCTGGGACCCTAACAAGGAGTTCGCCAGTGTCTACTGGGGTTACGTAGACCAACGACTTTAAGTGCAAAAAAAAAAAAAAAATAAAATCAAAGAGCGAGATCCAACGGAGGCGGAGACCATGAAACAGGGCTCCGCCGTCCAATCCAACGATTAGAAAATGCATGAACAAGATGCTGATGGGCCTCAACATAGAAGTGAACCACATATTCTCGCGAACACAACAAGCGCCAGGTAGTTGTTGACTAGCTAGCGCCACCAGACGTATGTTCAGTTTGGTGTGCTCTACCATATATCCAATTTTGACACAAAAAGGTTGAAAAATGCTATATGTATATATTTACACACAGCAACATTATAACACAAATTCATATTGGGATTCTGATAAAAGGAATTCCGACGCTCTTTAGGACAATTCCACACGCTAAATCAAACCCAGGGTCTCTTATCTCTAATCATGAACGCTCACCACAAAAACAAGAAAGCGGGTCATAAAGGTATAGCTATACAAACAAACATTCTACTAGACATTTTTTCCCCCCTTTCGTTTACACTGTTCTTCCTTTTCGTTTTACCTTTGTTAACATTTTTATCTTATTCACACATACAAACACAAGACAGGACACACACCCAGACCCAAGATGGAGATTTAAAATCCCCTACCCCGCCGGGAATACAACCCGGATCGCCGGAGTGGAAGGTAGGGACTCTACCGACTACGCCACGGCGACGGACAAGACATGATACTCCAGATTCTATAGACCCTCGGAAAATGAAATACATTATAACGGATTTGATTTATTATATGAATATAGTTATTGTTTTTTCATTCTTTCGAGTTGGCAGAAATATTATTTCAAGTAAAGTTTTGTTCATATAAAACATTAATAGGCTTATCTGTTTTTTTTTAAATTCGATACAATCTATTTAATGTGTTTTATAGAATTAATAAAGTCATTTCAAGGTCGTTTAACGGGCGATATAACAATAAAACATTACGAAACGGATTACAATAAATAGTCTATCAAGAATGTAGTCTTGATTGTAATAATATTGAGCAATATTTTATATTCGAAACCACATCGTCCTTCAGTACTTTGTATTATACAGTGTATAATTTATATGTTCTGATAATGATATCAGAATGACTCAAAATCTATGCGCACTAATTTCAATAATCTGGAGAAACAGCAGATAGGAAGTGTGTTTAAGCTAACCGTACATTTAAAATAATTACATGTTGGTAGCAGTAGCTATATATTAAAGGAATGTATATACACGATTTCTCTTGAAAACACTTCATTAACTCCTCATGTACTGGGGAAAAATGCCAATGTATTATGCAATAATCAGTATTTTGAAAATTGTGGGTTTTCCTATTGTTGTAATTGTATTGTAATAGCATTGTGCACTCCAGTTTGTGACACGACCTTAGTCACGAAACACGATAATAGTATCAAGTCACAGTGACAATTAGTCTGTTGTAGGTGCTAAGCCTTTGACTGACCGTCCCGTAATGTGGAATTTTGAATCTACAGAATATAGATTCCAAAACGCAAAATTAAAATCTATAATGTGTATCATTAAGTCGGGAGAATTGTTTTGTATATACTAGGTTAATTCTAAATATACGATATGAAATAATAGTTTTAATTCCATTCCGAATGAAGCCAAACTCAGGATTTTCATGTCATGTAAAAAATCGACTGCAGTGAGGATAGTATTCACAATTTTAGCATCTTGAGACATGCTATATCGATCATAGATCGATTACAGTGACTATTTAACTCATGCCCCAAATGGGAGTCAATGACCAATCACGTTACAATGATTTTTGATTTACAACCAATCACAGTCGTGTTTCGCCTAGAATTTACCAACTAAAGTTTATCATAAGTAATGCCACGAGTGATTTCCAAATTATCGATAAATTCACGACTCACGAAGTGAGGAGTGAATTTATCTAGAGAATTTGGAAATCAAGAGTGGCATTTGTTAGGACTATTTAACGAATAAAATTAAGCTGTTTACTCACAAATCATTATTTAACTATAGTTATTTTAAAATATTTATATATTTAATGTAAACGGCGATGTTTGAAAACAAATGAGAAACGATAGGTACGCTTCTACTGTGCTTCTTTTGTTTATCACTGCAACCAGATCATACTATTTATTGCCAAAGGAACGCAATATTGTAAGAATGCTCTCTAGTGGAGAAAAAATGAAACACATCAATCTGTATATTAATTCATTTTTGATGTCGTATGATGTAAATATGACAATTATATTTTTCTCGATTATTACCTGGGAAAAAATACATTTAAGAAAGTGCAAACAGTGGTTTCTTTTTTTGGTGGTATAATCAATTGCTACAAATGTTGACATGTAAGCACTATTATATACAATCTGGTAGCCGTATTTGTTATAGGCTCAGTCACTGCAAAATAACGGTCAGACCTGTTCAGAATATTAAAAAGGAGGAGCTTTGTTTAATATATGATAATCCTAACACTGATAAATATTTCGTGAAACACGACTCTGATTGGTTGTAAAACAGGAATCATTGAAACGTGATTGGTCATTGACTCCCATTTGGGGCATGAGTTAAATAGTCATAATAAAGAAAGCACCTCTTTTTTAACATTCTGAATAGGTCATAGCATTATTTTGCAGTGACTAACTCACTAAGAAATACGGCTACCAGATTGTATATATAGTGCATGAATGTCAACACATACCGCATACGGGAGTTAATATAAAAACATTTGTAGCAATTGATTATACCATCAAAAACAGAAACCACTGTTTGCACTTTCTTAAATGTAGTTTTTCCCAGAAAAATATAATTGTCATATTTACATCATAGGACATCAGAAATGAATTAATATACAGTTTGATGTGTTTCATTTTTTCTCCACTGGAATGCATTCTTACAATATTGCGTTCCTTTGGCAATAAATAATATGATCTGGTTGCAGTGACGAACAAAAAAGCAAATGAAACGTACCAATCATTTCTCATTTGTTTTCAAACATCGCCGTTTACATTAAATATATAAATATTTTAAAATGGCTATATTTAAATAATGATTTGTGAGTAAACAGCTTAATTTTATTCGTTAAATAGTCCTAACAAATTCCACTCTTGATTTCCAAATTCTCTAGATAAATTCACTCCTCACTTCGTGAGTCGTGAATTTATCGATAATTTGGAAATCACTCGTGGCATTACTTATGATATTGATTATGATGACTATTTAACTCATGCCCCAAATGGGAGTCAATGACCAATCACGTTTCAATGATTCCTGTTTTACAACCAATCAGAGTCGTGTTTCACGAAATATTTATCAGTGTTAGGATTATCATATATTAAACAAAGCTCCTCCTTTTTAATATTCTGAACAGGTCTGACCGTTATTTTGCAGTGACTGAGCCTATAACAAATACGGCTACCAGATTGTATATAATAGTGCTTACATGTCAACATTTGTAGCAATTGATTATACCACCAAAAAAAAGAAACCACTGTTTGCACTTTCTTAAATGTATTTTTTCCCAGGTAATAATCGAGAAAAATATAATTGTCATATTTACATCATACGACATCAAAAATGAATTAATATACAGATTGATGTGTTTCATTTTTTCTCCACTAGAGAGCATTCTTACAATATTGCGTTCCTTTGGCAATAAATAGTATGATCTGGTTGCAGTGATAAACAAAAGAAGCAGTAGAAGCGTACCTATCGTTTCTCATTTGTTTTCAAACATCGCCGTTTACATTAAATATATAAATATTTTAAAATAACTATAGTTAAATAATGATTTGTGAGTAAACAGCTTAATTTTATTCGTTAAATAGTCCTAACAAATGCCACTCTTGATTTCCAAATTCTCTAGATAAATTCACTCCTCACTTCGTGAGTCGTGAATTTATCGATAATTTGGAAATCACTCGTGGCATTACTTATGAAAATGTTGTTGATAATGATAAATAAAGGTTTTATTGTGATAGAGCTCGGAATGGAAAAAGTATAGGCCTATCATACAATCAGTGATATCAATAGGAGTATTTCTTTAAAGGCAAGAATACAAGAAACAACAATGCATTTTGAGACTCGTAGAACATTTTTTTAGCATTTTTTTATATTTTTCCACAGATAAATAATAATTTTTAAACCTAGATATGTGAAAAGTATTTCCTTTGCAGAAGGCATTAATGAAAGCCACGTAGTTTAAGTGTGTCCCAATGTGTTTTTATTTTCCACGACTACGAAATCGCAAAACGTCCTACTTGTTTGAACAAGCATCGTATAAATATGAAAATGGTGGATTTTTTATCCACAATGCATTTAATGCCCACTGGCAGAAATCAGCAGTGTTTGTATAGAATTACGTATGGTAGTAAACATGCTACACAACCCACACCAATTACTTGTTCTTAAGAATGTGGTACATATGATTAGTTCCTTTCCTTTTTGATGTCTGAAAGTTAGTGTTTCTATCATCTGATAAAAATACACTATTTCATTATATTAACTGGCATCATGTCATGTCAGACGTTTCACCCGCCTAGTTTGAGTAGGCTATTTTTTTAATCTTCTCGCATGGAGCAAAATAGCGAGCCAATACCGGAACTAATTTTACAAGCTTGTAATTAGTTGAGTCTATAATTACTGATATGTGTTAAGCTTCAGCGAGTTCTTCTTTCATTTGAGTGTACACTAACGGAGCATGAATATTCAAATTAGCTACACTGATCAACATGATTTTTGTCTCATGAGTACCAATAGTTGTACTTAATGCAGCTTTTTATCGTGTTTTCAAATATCTTCTTCTTCTTCTTCCTTTTCAAGATTAGGTCAATGTGACCTGTTCCGGTCTCAAGTCCATCGTTTCCTTGGCCGTCCCGAAGATATTTTCCCATGTGGTTTGTAGGTGTTGATCTTTTTGGGTAATCTTGTATTGTCCATTCAATCTAAATGTTCTTTCCATTGTTATTTGTGCTCTTCTAGTTTATCAACTATTGAAAATATCTTCAGTTAATTTCTTATTGATTCATTGTGTAATCTATCCATGCGTGTACATCCTTTTACGGATCTTAAAAATTTCATTTCAGTGGCTTGAATGTGTGAGATATCTTTTTTGTAACTACCCAAGATTCAGATCCATGTAAAAAAAAACAGGAACAGCCATAATTTTATAAAACCTGAGCTGAGTTTCTCTTCGAGTCTTTAGGAGGTTTCTTCTTATGGTGCCACACATCATTTGATATCGGTTTAATTTATTATGTATATCCCAATCATAGCTATATGTTATATCTGAACCAAGATAGTTAAAGTGTGCTATCTGTTCTATTATTTCATTATTGATCAGTATTTTTGCTCTGACTGGCACTTTGCCCTAAAAAGCCATAATTTTAGTTTTTGAAGTTGTGTTTTCAAATATATATTCGGAATTTCTCCATCGCCCACAGTTTTTTTTATTTCAATTTCAATTAATGGATTTAAATAATTATTTTTTTAATAAACTTTTTTTTCGTCCATTTATTATCTTGGCGCAGTGAGCGACGAGCACGGGCAACACTTTCATCAGGAGATTTCAGCTATGGAAAATAGATATCAAGGCAAATGGAATCCTAATATGCTGGCCGATTATTGTTGGACCATCAAGAGGGATGCTCCACAAGCGAAATATAGTAGAAAATCGTCATTTCTTACTTTCTAGGCGAGTCCAAATGTTCGAATACTGTGTAGTTACGAATGTAGAAAATATGAAAGTGTTTGAAATTATAAATTCCTGTCTCTCGGAAACCTTGCGTGATGGAGAAAAACCGATATCATATTTGAATTCAAGAGAAAAAATACTATCAGAATCAAATATTTTTCTTTCTGAGACAAAAAAAAAGTTTATTTTTTGTTGCTCGGTGTTATTACTTTTACCTCAGTCTATCAATGCTTCTAAAATTCACTGTATATCACAATTGAGGAGTTGAATGGAATATGGGCATAACTCATGTTTTGATCTTTTTCCGTTCAATGCATTTTTGGACTCACCATTTTGTAGTTGATCAGCCTGAAGAGTTTCGATATCTCTATTACAGCAGGTTCAGCAGCTGATTGTATCAATTAAAATAAACAGCAATGTTATAAATTTAGTTACCGGTATATATTAATTGCTAATATCTCAAAACATAAATTTTTAATTGTGCCCATATTCCATTTAACTCCTCGATTGAGGTTATGCAGTCAAATTTTTAAAATATTAATATAAGTACCTGATATATCAATCGTCCTCAGTGAGAATGGATTCCTGTTTAAAAAAATGTCGTCGCTTAGTTAACACCTTGTAGGCTTTTCAGAACATGTTCCATCTTCGTCATGTCATTTGGTACTAACGTTGGTGTATAAACTGTGAAACGGGTTCAGGTCTGTGGGTGTGTTCTCGTTTAGCATGTCTTCATGATATATTAATAGAAGCAAGGAATGCAGATATGCTCAACGAGAACACACCTACAGACCTGAACCCGGTGTACAATTTACACACCAACATCAGTACCAAAGGACATGCCGAAGATGGAAAATGTTTCAAAAGGCCTACATGGTTTTAATTAACTGATAAGATTTTTAAACAGAAATCCATTCTAATTAAGGACGATGGATATATCAGGTACTTATTTAAATATTTGTAAAATGTTACCTTAGACTTGTGTTTGTCCCTTGTCGGCGAATTCGCGCATGTATTCGGTATTGGGTTCAGCTGGTATGCCCTAGCCTACACGGCGATTTTATGGAGATTTATTGTATTGATTGGAGTAATGTGAGAAGAGCTCGGCTCGATTCGGGACCGGAATGAGCCACGCCACTCTGCGCTGATCCATCTGACCTTGGTTGCTACATGCTAAGTACTATGGATTATTTATTTGGTCGAATATGTTTCTATGTGTAGTATGCCATTGTGAATGGTGTCCTATATTTCGTACTATTGGGTTTCCATGATCATTTATGTTTTTAGACACTTGTTTTGCAGTATCTGCAGTTTATTTTTGTGGCATTTCGCAAGGATACTCAGAGATTCGCAGCCGTATAATAGCATGCTACGGATCACAGCGACATATAATGTGAGCTTGATCCTACGGTGACTTGAAAAACGGATATAATATTGCTATGCCTTGATGGGCTTTGGTTATTATATGATCAATATGGGCTCTGAATGTAAGCCTTTTATCCAATATTAGGCCAAAACTTCTGACAGAAGTTTCTAGTGGCAGAGGTTGTACACCCATAGTGAGTTGGATTGGACATGGAAAGTTAGATCTGGAAAACAGGACGACTTGCGTTTTACCGGCATTTAGTTTAATGTTCCAGAAGCAAAACCATTAATATATGATGGTTATTGCTCACTGGAATGTTGCAAGTCTGTGAGGAATGGATTTAAGTTTGGATTGCATGAATAGACAAGTGTCATCAGCAAAGGAAGCTATTTGGAGTGATGGAGGTGAAGGTAGATCAGAGACATGTACGGAGTACAATAAGGGTGAATTCCCGCCAGTATGGGCTTCGTGTCAGATTTATTTCCGAAGGCAGGTCTTTCACTGCAATCATAGCATTTTCATGCTATGCTTGCAGCTTTACTAGGGAATTGTGTAGGTGTGATAGCTTCCCGTTACTTTCCACACCGGTGAAGGATGATGATGATGGTAAGGATGATAATGATAAGGATGATGGTCATGTGATTTCGGGGACCGTTTGGGCCTTAAGGTTTTCCTCATATTTGTCTTTCTCAATGTCGAGGAAGACTGCTATTGTACTACGCTTGGCGTTGAAACCAGTGACAATTTGGTCTATAAGCCTCGCCAGTTGCTAAAAGGAGTTTTTCTAGGATTTTTCCTAGAACTGGTAGAAGGTTTATTGGACGCAAATTGTCTGGATTAGTCGGATTTGTTCCTGGTTTCGGTAGTACAATAACTTTAGCCGTCTTCCAAGCTGCAGGGAAGTGATTAAATTGGATACAGTATTTAAGGATAGTAAGGAGTCGAAGTAGCGCTTTGCGCGGGAGATGTTTTATGGCTAGGTTGCTTATACGATCATGTCCAGGTGCACTTGAAGTGCGAAGGGCCTGGACGTGAGTGCATAGGTCAACGAGGTGGATGTCAGTTCTTTCATTTGGGTAGGGAGCAGCTAGGAAGGTGTCTACTCTATTATTGACTTCAGCTTCATGAACTGGCGACATTAACTCTTGTGGTCTGAATCGATTTGCGAGACTTTCCGCAAGAATTTGTGCTTGATCATAAGGATGATAAGCCCAAGTTCCATTGTTCTCAATTGCAGTCGGTTTAGAAGGTCCGCGGTTTGATTTAATTCTTTTTATAATCTCCCAAGGCGGAGTTTTTTGAATATTGAAATTAGATAGGGAATTTTCCCATTGCGTCATTTTGTGATCTCGCAGTCTTTCTTTGACCAGTCGAGCATAGTAATTGTATTCCTGTTTCATTTGTGGGTGTCCATAGAGTCTGTACTGTTTGAGGGCTCGTCGCTTATGCTCTAGGTAGTCATGAAGTGTTTGATCTGTTTATGTTTGACATGTAGTGTTGTTTCTTGATGTAGTTATGTCGAGGGCTGTTTGAATAGAAGCCTGTAAGTTATTAATAGAAGTCATAAGTTATTCAGTGGAGTTTACTCTTAATCGAGGATTAATCCACTGTGAAAGGAGTCTTGAATAATGATTCCAGTCTGCATTCGCTGTATGAGGTCGGAATGGGGGCTGAAGTATGAATCTAGTAGTAAGCTTAAACATGATAGGGACGTGGTCTGAGTTTAGCTCACCAGGCAGTGTATATATGTGAGGGGAGATGGTAATGTTTTTCGAAAGTGCAATATCTAGAATGTCAGAGCATAAGCCTTGTTGAGTGTTTCTATTCCCTATTTCTGAGGTAGGCCTGTTGAGCCTCCTCAAATTTAGGGCATTTCCTTTAGGATGCAGAGTGTCCTGATTCTCCGCAATTTGCACATTTGAGTTTACTGGGGTCATTTCGTGCTTCCTCTGTGAATGTCCCCTCTTCAGTCGCCAGCACCATTTCACTGTCACTCATACACTTGTTGAAGAAATACAAATTAATTGTTTTCCTTCTGTGTGTTTCTTAGTTTTATTATTCTTTTGAAAATAATTTCTACCGCCACAGTCGATCGAAAATGCCGACTTTCAAATAACTCAAAGCACTTTATCCACGTCATTTCCAACGCTAGTAACCTCTTATATCAAGGACTGCCCGACTCAAAAACAGTTTAAAAAGAAACTCACTTCATATTTCCTTAGACAATACAATATAAATATAACTATGTTCCATGTATACTTTTACATTTACTTAATCTAATTAACTTTTATAAGATTCATGATATGTTCCGTTGAGGTTTATTCAAAATTAATATAAAATTATAGAATATTCACCTGAAAGGTCCGTCTCCTCAACTTAATTATCATTTAACTGTAGCGCTTTCGGGACTTGTCCCATCATCGGCAGGATTCAAAACAGTTTTGAATCCTGCCGATGATGGGACAAGTCCCGAAAGCGCTACAGTTAAATGATAATTAAGTTGAGGAGACGGACCTTTCAGGTGAATATTCTATAATTTTATATTAATCTAATTATAGGTTATTATTTTTGTATTATTATTATTATTATTATTATTATTATTATTATTATTATTATTATTATTACTACTACTACTATTACTATTCTTTCTTTCTTTCCCTTGTCAACTTTATATTTGCAGCTTATAATTATCTATTATGTATCACTTATAATTCTTATTGTATGTATAATTTAACCCTGGAGAAGTGGAAGGGAAGACCTTACGGTCTTAACTCCATCAGGTAAAATAAATAAATAAAAGGAAATTCGCGTTTTAAAACTTCCGCTTCGGTGCATATCGCTTCTGTTTTCACGTACACTAAACAACGAAACCAGTCACGAAAACTCACATCGCAACGATACTGGTTAACAAGTAATTAGCTAAGATATGAGTTTAAAAATACGGGTGTCGCATGATTAAGGTAGTTATTGGTGAGTACATTTAGAACTGCCAATAAGAGATAAGAAAGGCAATAACAAAAATAAGATAGGGAACGAATGTGACGCAACGTAACAATGTATAAGTAATGAAAAACTGCACAAATGACCTTGGGTGACAATTTAGCTCATAAAAGCATGAAGCAAATCGAAAAATAGAAAAACAACATTAAAAAGATGTACATATCCCGGTCTTCCGAAACATATAAGCGGGACACAGGACAAATATTTCAAAGTCGATGGTGTCTGGAATCCATAGTTTAATGAGAACATTGGACACTGTGCTCATAGAGCATTATGCTAAAGCGCTCTTCATTCATAATTCATAATTGTTATCCGGCCTACAGCCCTTCAGCGGGTGAAAAAGTAAAGAATATGTATCTGTAGCTATCAGTTATGATTAGACCAGTAGGCTTACTTTAGCAACTACGAGTTGATTAAACGTATTATAATAACTTTACTTTGCAATATAACAAATTATTTCCTTCTCCGAATAGAGTCGCAGGACAGCGAAGCAGACGTCGTGGGCCGTATGTGGCTCACGGACATCCAGTTGGGTCACACTATCTTAAAACCATTCGGTCTAAATTAATTTTTAAATAGTTGAAGTGAGGCCATCACATACTTGTATTTGGGTACTGTTTTCTTAGGTATCTTTTGTGTTTAAATAAGTAAGTGCAATTTTTAACTACAGTTGTCATTACATCTAATATATAAAAATGAACGTTTGTTTGTTTGTTCGTACTTAATGCGCGGCCATACTGTTGATCCGATTGTGATGATGCTTTTTGAAAAATGTTCAGGAGATTCCCTGGATGAACATAGGCTATACGACAGTTGTGATACTCAACTCCTACATATTCAAAAATCGCCCTTTGTAAATGTAGCTCTTTGGACGCTTAAATGGCTTACGCTGCTTAAACCATAACAAAAAAAAATTAATGTACACAGAATTGAATATCTCAAAATGCTCTACAAAAAAGTCCCCGACAGCATATGTTTATCTCTTACGGATAACTCACAATAGCAATTTTTGTCTTTCATTAATGTCATGAAGATCGAAATAAGTACATAGATTCCTGTGCAAGCATAGCAAGCACATGGCGGGTATTCCTTTACGGATAATATTCACAATAAATAATTTTGTCTTTTAGCTCATTTATGCCAAGATGATCGAGATAAGTAGATTCCCGGGAAACACCGGGGTAATCAGTACGTGGAATCTTAAAATAATTACGACATACATTTATATTTTTTTTTTCATTTTACTTATTCAACTAATCATATAAAGTACATTCATTTTTGTCTTTCAGCTCATTTATGCCAAGAAATTGGGATGAATAGATTCCCGGACAACACCGGGTAAACAGCACGGGGTGTTTAAAAACAATTACGATATAACTTTTTCCTCTTACTTATTAACATAAAACACATAATATTTTCGTATTTCAGCTCATTTATATCAAGAAGATCGAGATAAGTAGATTCCCGGGAAACACTTGGCAATCAGTACATGGAATCTTAAAATAATTACGGTATACATTTATAAATAATTTTCCTTCTACTTATTCAACTAAACATAAAATCACATTCATTTTCATTTATTTAGGCGTAGCAACGCATACCGGGTATTAGCTAGTTTTATATAAAAATTTTTCCAAGAGTTTTATTTTTTCCCCCAAATACCCCAGGTTGTCATTTCGACATTTGTGGTGTTATCTCCTGGCATAGAGTACCTGTAACCCACTTCTGAGGTTGGGGCGCCAGGAAGGCGGGGTTACGCTGCCCCGGTGATATGAGAGTTGATGATGATGGTAATGATGCACCAGGAGAGGCCTTAAACTAAACTTAAAGCTAATTAGGCGAATATGATATTGATGATAATGATGGCCAGATGGTGTTCGGGTACCATTATGCCTTAAAGTTTCCTACATTTATCTTACAGATGAGGAAAACCCCGAAAAGAAACCTCACCCAGGAAACTTGTCCAGACCCCGGACCCGGGCCCGCTGCGTGACAAGGCAGCACGCTCCCTCGTTACAACTGCAGTGGTTTATTGTCTATAATATTTCAAATGAATATGATTCAATATCGACTTAAAATATATATACATATACACATGTTCACCGTTGTGGTCTCGAGGTTGCGTGCTGCCTTGTCACGCAGCGGGCCGGGTTCGATCCCCGGTCGGGGCAGTTTTCTGGATGCAGTTTTTATCGGGGTTTTTCCTCACCTGTAAGACAAATGTCAGGAAAGCTTTAAGGCCCAAACGGTTTCCGATATCATATATGGCCATCATCATCATCCTTGTCATTATCATCATTCTTATCATTATCATCATCATCATCATCCTTCACAGGTGTGGAAAGCAACGGGAAGCTACCACACCTACAATTCCCTAATAAAGCTTCTAGCATAGCATGGAAATGCTATGATTGCAGTGAAGGACCTGCCTTCGGGCAGAATTACTTTGGATGGATGGATGTATATATATATATATATATATATATATATATTACGAGTTACTTTTTACACATATTCACTACCGTACCTTCTCCCACTCTGTACATGGTAACATAAAAAGGGTAAGCATATTATAGACAATATGATTGCAATGCTGCTGGAATTCCACTCTGATTACCATCTACACACCCATAAACTAATATCATTGGGCTGAAGAGGGCATATAAGACTGTAATGCAGTTGGAAGAGACAGGCCCCGGGTCCAACCTATTTGATTCCATCTGGCGAACAGAGTGCGAACTCGACACGCCAGGGGACAGAGCGCCTGGATACATGAAAGAGAGCACTGATCTTCCACACTTGGGGTGGATTTCTCAACCGAAGTCTAAACCACGACCGCGGTTTTCAGATTTTTTATTGTTTCCATATCAACTATAAAAACTGAAAATCTATGGCTGTTAATTACAACAACAAATGTCTGAATTATGTCTATCGTTTCATAAAATGTCTGAATTTTCAGTTATATTTATAGGTGTTATAAAAACAATAAAAAATTGGAAAACCGGAGTTGTGGTTTAGAATTCGGTTGAGAAATCCACCCTTTGTCTCGTCAATATAAACATTTTGTGAGTGCCAATCGTAAATGTTACAATAAATATCTATGAAATATACTTGCTACAATGTATGAAAATTGATACATTTTTTCTGGTATGTTGGTATATTAAACAGGTAGTTCTTCTATTGCTATACTAATTGTATGGATTTTTGTTGTTATGATTTCATAATCAGAGTATTTGATATGTCATAACAGAGAATTGTAAATTTAAAATAGCTAGAATGAAACCTCATACAGGAATGTTTATGTAATCAAATACAGTTACTCAGCTATTGACTCATCATTTTGACACTTCATACACCTAAATAGTTCTTACATTGTTTCATGTTTATATATCAAGTTCTGTGCTTCAAAAAGCTTGCATGTTTTTTTAAATAGATTAATTGTTAATATAGTTAACACAGTGTATTTCATACTATATTGTGAAAAGCACCACCCCTATGGAGTCTAGGTCCGTTACCATGATGGTACTTTGGTTCATAAATATAAGTGCTATTTACTATATTTTGCCCGGGCCCATAAGAGGTAAAGATTGATCCATCTTTCCTATGTTGTTTGTATAACATATATTAGCAGTTAACATGAAATATTAAATAATCTGTAGTAATTTATAAGTTCGTATCTAGCTCTGAATAATACTTCAATTATGGAAGCCAGAAGGAAAAGGGGAGCTAATTTGACTTGAGCATTAATATGAAGCAGCAATGTCATAACTAGTTAAACAGTAATTAAACATTGTTTTACTAAAATATAAGTTTAATATTTAAATTATTAGTCGGATCTTTGAAATACAAATTAATTAAACATAAATGGCCTTTTTGACCACAGCATGAATTTAATGAAAAATATGAATACATAAATAATATTAACAATATAAATGAAGTTGTCCACCGCTGTGGTCTCGGGGTAGCGTGCAGCGGGCCCGGGTTCGATCCCCGATCGGGACAGTTTTTCTGGGTGAGGTTTTTATCGGGGTTTTCTTCACCTGTAAGACAAATGTCAGGAAAACTTTAAGGCCCAAACGGCCCCCGAAATCATATGGTCATCGCAATCATCATCATTCATATTCATCTTAGGTTAAGCTTAGGATTAGGGACTCTCCTGGCGCACCGTTATCATCATCATCACCCATCATATCATCGGGGCAACGTAACCCCGCCTTCCAGCCATGCCAGGAGAGAAACCAGGAATGTCGAAAGACAAACCTGGGGCATTTGAAAATATATATATATATATATATATATATATATAAATGAATTATATCTCGGTCAACAATATATTCCAGTCTTATGGAGTTACAAAACAAAATAATAATGATAATAATTACTCATACATACCTAGAAAGAGATGGGCTGAAGTCGGAACGTGTCAACGACCTAATCCATGAATGCAGATGATGATGATGACATACATACATACACTCCACAGTCCAGCCGAGCGTTTGGGTCCACACCCCGGATGCCCTACCCTGACTTACAGGACTGACCCAAAACAAAACAACTCAGCCCAGCTCCACTCGAGCTATCCGATCTGATCCAAACGATAATTAAGATGATGATGACACTGATTATAACTTGTATCACGTATTTGAGGATTCCTAGGAAAAGTGGAAGTTCCGCAGCTATGCACAGCGCAGAGGGAAAGGGTGGGGAGGTAAGTAGGAGAACGGACAAGGAAGACGGAAATTGGCACTGTTCTAGAATCTCACTGTAGAGGAAAAATGAGATGACATAGATGTTACGTACCGAAAATGTACTTTCGGTACAATTGTACTGTACAATCTTGTAGACTGCGTTAGGCAGGACATGTAACGCGAACGGGGAATGAAAGAGGGGCATAGAAACTACTTATAGGAATACCAGAGGGAAGGCGCCCAGCAGCCAGACAAATGATGAGGTGAGAAAATAACATTAACCATGATTAGAGGGAAGTAGATTATACAGGGGAGTTTGAAAAACATTAGCTCACGATAGGAATGTATGGAGAGTTAATGACCACGCGACCAAGAACCTACGGATTCGATAGTGCCGGTGTGTTAGTTAATTATTTAGTTAGTCTTGTATTTTTTTACTTTTAGTATTTTTTGGCATTTATACAAAAAACGACAATCATCCATTATTAAATTTTATATTACATATGCAAAATTTTGAAAAAAAATGTCAGAATTCAAATATCTAGGACTATAACTACAAACAGGAATGAGGTGCAAAAAGAAGTTAAACATAGGCTTATCTCTAGAAACGCATATTAATTATGCCTCATTTTCAATCCTTGTAACGTCAATAACAATTTTAATAAGTCTCATTTGAATATTTTTCTTTATCAAAACAAAAGAAAACTTCCCGGAAAATAGGACTTCGTCACAGTTTATTTTATTTACTTTTTTACTCATTTATGTTTATGTTTATTTTCCGTATACTGTAGTTTCCAAATCTACAACATCCATTTTGAATAAAATAGATAGTAAAATTTAATAACGTGAAATGATGAATAAAGATTTAGTGGGGCATTACAATCTAAGGTTTGGCTTGACGACTAAGTAAGGTCACGTAAGTTCATTCTAGCTATAGTGATTTAATTTTCGCCAGAAGTTTCAAGGTCAAGTCACTGTATCTCCCACTACTCACACAAACATCCACCCTCAACTCCGTGAAGCTGCGTAGACCTACTCGTTATCAAAGCAATCTGCAAGAGGACCGGCTTATCACGTGACTGTCACGTAAGGAGTTTTAAGGAATGGGAGGTTGCCAGCGAAGAATATCGGACCATTCATATATCCTTGGAAACGCTGACGAAAATCATATCACTATAAGAGTCTCGAAATAAGGCTCATCTTCTAGATTACTCTCTTAGTACAATATGTCAAAGGGAGACTTTTGATGAACAATATGTTAAAGTATGTTTATGATTGATGTTTATAATATACATATTACATGTGCTAAAGTAATCTTAAGACAATTATGTTACTACAGTATAACGTAATAAAGTTCATAAAAATTATTTCGAAACATAATCTATAAAATGGGTGTTTGCTATAATGTATGTCATATGTGTTCCAGGAAGCAATTTCAACCAAATTTGGCAAACATATGACATAAAATCTGAAAAAAGATACTTTTGGCGTAAGACACTGATATTCTCTCAAAGAGGGAATGCAGGTGGGGTGACAACCTTAAACTACCGATATTAGTGTTTGTCTAATCCATTTTTTCGGCTTCGCTAAGAGAATACTGTGATAATTCCGATGTTGTATTGACTTAGGCTTTCACGGCCGGAGTTATTATGATGATCTTGAAGATTTCCGGGCTGCAGGCCGTGGTTTTTGAGGCTTGAAGTTCTCCGACGTTTCGCCAGAGACTGCATCCGGTATCCTCAAGGGTAGTAGGCCGTGGTCTTGAGGCTTGAAGTTCCCCGACGTTTTGCCAGAGACTGCGTCCCGGCATCCTCAAGAGTAGGGTAGAGTAGGGTAGTTTCCCTTGAGGATGCTGGACGCAGTCTCTGGCGAAACGTTGGGAAACTTCTAGCCTTAAGACCACGGCCTACAGCCCAGAAATCTTCTTCAAGATCATCATAATCCCGATATTGTTTTCAACCCCTAGGAAGGTGAGCGGGTGATATAAGAGGTTAAAAATAAAATGCCCAAAATGACTGATAATATTATTGGATCCATGGTTTTGAGAATCGCTAAACTGATTGGTAGGAGCCCGATGACATTTAAGTTGAAGTTTGACTCCTAGCACTCCTGGGGCGTGAAGAAGGTGAGAATAGGTGAAGAATGAAATATTTAAAATTAAAAATTACCTGTATTAGTGTCTAATATATAGTTATTGGGGCCGCTAAATTGACTTGCGACACTTAAGCCCAAGTTTTACCCCTAGCACCCCTAAGGTGTGAAAAGAGATGACATGTAAAAATAATCTTTACAATCGAATCTATAGTTTTCGGAGCCCCTATCGGCTTGAGAAGTGGTGAAAAATAAGTTTTGCACAATGGCCGAGATTAGTACCAAATCCATAGTTTTCAGGGTAGCTAAGGTGATTTGTGACAAGAGGTGGGATAAATAAATATCTGGGCAACGGCTGGTTATTAAATTATAAACAATTGAAACTACTTTTTTTTTATTAAGCAGTACTCAATCATATTCTATATGACAGACCCACACTTTAATTTGTCAGTCCACATAACCACATAACTATACAGAATCAAAAAGCCTCAAGGGCTAGTGGTCAGCATTTCTGGCTACAGCTTATGAGGTCCCGGGTTGTATTCCCGATCGGACCATACGGATTTTTTCTCAAAGTTAATTATTCCTGTGGTTGCCCATGAAATTTAGGTTAAGGACTCTCCTGGCGTTTCATTATCATTTATCACTCATCATATCATTGGGGTAACGTAACTCCACCTTCCAGGTGCCCCAACCTAAGAAGTGATTACAATTCCGTCAAAGCCAGGAGAAAAGGACAGAAGTATCATAAAAGTCAACCTGGTGGCATTGGACAAAAAATCGAAATGCACTTCATAAGATACTTTTCGTTTTCAGTTGGCACCTATTTTATTCTTATACATCTGTAATTGAATCTTAAAGAGAATCTAGTCTCTGCTTTGAAGATATGTGCGAGAGGAACCATTTCGAAAGTCATTGAACACTTCCGCAAGTGAGTTCAACAGTCGACATCTTTATTTATAACCACACTCAATACGAATCACATATCTTATTGACCTTGAATATTTCATGACGATTTCTATTTAGATGTTAATTCATTTGTCATTTTATTAACTGACTTCTACGATGTATTCGTTTTCCCATATTATATTTTATTTATATTGTCCCGCGCTACCGAGGGTTAGTTTTGACGCTGTTTTCTTGTAGTAAAACACAGAGATGATCGTGTAAAACTCCACAACTTTATTTAATTCTATAAATTCTCAGTAACATTTTACTCAGAAATTGCTGCCATAGTCAATCTTGCTTCACAGTTTATCTATCACACAATTATGTCCAGTCTCAAACGCTTTCACTTGCCACAGTTTCTTCTATTTCATAGCTCAAAGCATAGCTGTCACTTCAAAACTAAATTGCTCCCGACCCAACCAGTTTATATATGCCGGGAAAGGAAATTTCTCGGTGTCCAAGTCTTCTATACCACATTCCATATGTCTTCGGAGCAAAGCAATAAGCCAGCCCTCCCCTTCATTTAAAATGCTGGCGCGTCATTGGTTGCGTTGCACGTGTCTGGTGGGAAATCCCACGTCAGCATTATTCACAATATTACAATACAAGTCAGAGACTCTTGTCGTCCCAACTCCTTTCAAAAAAAGTAAAAATGAAAAAGTGTAAAAATATTATTCTACGAGTTATATTATATGGATGCGAAACATATACTCTTATTTTAAGGGAGTGCTATGATTGCAGTGAAAGACCTGCCCTCGGGCAGAATTACTATGGATGATGGATTATTATTATTATTATTGGTATTCATTATTATTATTATTATTAGTAGTAGTAGTATCATTTATTATTATTAGTAGTACTTCTATATTATTATTATTATTATTATTATTATTATTATCATCATCATCATCGTCACTATCATCGTTAAATTTCATTATTATTGTCAGTATTGCATTTCATTGTTGTTAAAAAAAATATGTTCAGAAACCGTAATTGCGTGTCGATGTACTCGTAAGGTTTATCCGCTTGTGAAGCGCGCTTTTTCGCCGTTACAGCCACTGTTTACATTTGCTCCGTAGACATCTGGAACCGACTATAGTATAGAAGTTTCTGACACCGAACTTCACTGATATGGAGGGTACAGACTTAGATAAACTCCCGGAATGGAAGTCATCTATCATCTGCGCAGGTGTTTCAACTCACGAGTTAACGACTCACAAATCTATTTCCACCAACGCGAGACCACTAATCTCGCCGTAACGCGTTACATTCAAATGCTGCTATTACTATGCGTTACGATATTTTTAAAATTATCATCATAAGAATGAATTTTGAAATACATATTTTTTGAGCCGCTTCCCTGATATAACAGTAATATTCATATATCGGGTGGTATTCCAGAAGTTCCGGATTAGATTCCCGACTATACCACATATGCATTTTTTTTCGTATAGTATAGAGTCTGGGATTATATTCATGACTACTTTTTTCATTTGGTATAGAGGACAATTGAGAAGTAGCGAAATTCGGTTAAGAAAGCTGAAAATAAGGTTAAGAGAGTGTGTAAAACTAATCACACACTACCTGCATTATCTTTTACTAGGTAATGACATAAGCCAATTTAATTAATTATAGCTCTCTGGAGCTGTCGGGCCAAGGATTCACTTTACAGGTACCCTTTTTGTCCTCGTGGGGACCCATAATGGTGTATTAATAATTATAAATAAAAAATATGCATACCGCCTTCAAAAAAGTGTGTACCTCGAATTTAAATTGGCGATCGTCGAATCCAGAGGTGAGCATTGTGTAGCAACAGTGATTTCAATGAGACATTGTCATACCATTCCAGTATGTCGTTTACTCTCGTTAGCCAGTTAATTTAGTACAGTATTACTGTATATAATTCTGGTTATAAAATATGACGCAAATATATACATTTATCATTAAGGAAACACCATAAGACTACATGCTGTATGTTAACAAATTTTCTAAATAAAATATATTTAAACACTACAGCATATTTCGTAATACTGTAAGCCTATGATTTCTGTAAACATAGATGTAACAGTTTCTATTAATGGTGACATGATTAACCTAAGTATTTACCTTATCATGAACGGTATTATTTTTCTGTTGGAACAAAGTACGCCATTCACATACTATGACGTCATTTTATCACCCTTTTATAGCATTACCTACATTTAAACCAGTATGGTGCAATATCTTTCTGTATACAATTTGAAATACACTCATCAATGATACCATAACAAATGGCTTTGTAAACTGTGTAAAATTATGTTCTTCTTCTTCTTTCCAAGTATTAGGCCAAGGCCTGTTACGATCCTATAGAAAATTTTCCCTCCAGCTTCTTCCGGAAAATTCTCGTATAAGACTTGAAAGCATAATAATAGTCCCTTCGATTGGTTGCTGGCCAAAGGAAGGCAAGACCAGTGATGGGCCTGCCATCTTATAGCCTCTGGTCAGGCTTTTCTGGAGAAGAAAAGAAAATAAAGGAAAGAAGAAATGGAAGAAAGGAAAGACTCCCTAGCCCTCGGATGCCCTAATAGCGACGGGGTCGAAAAAACAAGAGTTAACCAAGAGCAGTTAGATAGTAAAGTTAAAAGAGTGCAAAACACAAGTAAGCGGAAGAAATGTTTTGCACGGCTTGGGCTAATTTACATTATTATTATTATTATTATTATTATTATTAGTAGTAGTAGTAGTAGTAGTAGTAGTAGTAGTAGTAGTAGTAGTAGTAGTAGTAGTAGTAGTAGTAGTAGTAGTAGTAGTAGTAGTAGTAGTAGTAGTAGTAGTAGTAGTAGTAGTAGTAGTAGTAGTAGTAGTAGTAGTAGTAGTAGTAGTAGTAGTAGTAGTAGTAGTAGTAGTA
The DNA here is from genome assembly GCA_030220185.1 of Diploptera punctata. Lineage (NCBI taxonomy): Eukaryota > Metazoa > Arthropoda > Insecta > Blattodea > Blaberidae > Diploptera > Diploptera punctata. The sequence continues at coordinate 453,232 of JASPKZ010003071.1, read as the reverse complement.
GTAGTAGTAGTAGTAGTAGTAGTAGTAGTAGTAATAGTAGTATATATACATATTCCTAGTTAAGTTCTAATTGTAATATAAACAAACCAGATGTATAACTGCATCTGCATTGGTCGAATAACGGTTTTACCTTTAAGCGTGTAAGAAATGTAGTTCGTTATTTAAATCTCGAAATAAATGAAATATAAATAAGATTTGCTGATGATATGGCTTTGCTAGCAGAAGATGCAATGACATTGAACATGCTGATGAAGCTGAATGATAAGTGCGAGGATTATGGGATGAAGATAGATATAAATAAGACAAAGGCCATGATTATAGGAAAGAAACAAAGGAAGATAAACATGAAGATTAAATATGAGGCCATTGAGCAAGTGAAGAGCTTCAAATACTTGGGCTGTACTATCAGTAGTAACATGAACTGCAGTCAAGAAGTAAAGCAGAGGATAGCAATGGCAAAAGAAGCTTTCAACAAGAAGAGAAGCATTTTCTGCGAACCTATGGCAAGAGAAATAAGAAAGAGGCTAGTGAAGTGCTTTGTGTGGAGTGTAGCATTATATGGTGCAGAGACATGGACATTACGACGGAATGAGGAAAAGCGACTGGAAGCTTTTGAGATGTGGATATGGAGAAGAATGGAACATATAAAATGGACAGACAAAATAAGAAATGAAGATGTGCTAGACAGAGTGGGTGAAAGAAGAACAATGCTGGAACTCATAAAGAAGAGGAAAACAAATTGGATTAGCCACTGGCTAAGAAGAAACTGCCTGCTGAAGGATGCTCTAGAAGGAATGGTCAATGGAAAGAAAGTTAGAGGCAGAAAAATACATCAGATGATAGACAATATTAAAATAAATGGTTTGTATGCAGATACAAAAAGGAAAGCTGAGTCAAGGAAAGAGTGGAGAATGCTGAGTTTGCAGTGAAAGACCTGCTCTTGAGCAGAACACTATGAATGAATGAATATATATATTATCTAGCACATGTCTATATAAGTTATATGGAATAATCTTAAAATACATAATTAGAATTTGAATAGATTAATGAACTACTGTTTTATTCTTACGCATGCGCAATGCAGAATAGTTGGAATTTCAATTGTTTCAAAATAACATTTCTGTGGAATTTCTTAACACGAAAAAGAAAGCAATCGAAAAGCGGAGAGAAATAATTATTTTCAACAATTTGAAACAGTTTAGTGAAAATATATACCACGTTAGCCATTGAGGACGTGGTGAAAGTAACAGCAGAATTTACAGGTGAGTAAGCACAGAACATAAATTCTGCTCGTAATGAAATTGTACCGGTAAATAAAGGATATCGACACCATGGAAAATGCGTAAACATCTGATTAGGTAAGCCCGTATATAATTTTGTATCATGATTAAACAAGAAATGCGAGAAGTTCCTAATTATTGATAAGCCTACCATTTTATGTTATAGGCCCCTACTCAATTATATTCCGTAAAATACGATGTTTACCTAAAAACAATGTTCCTATCGTACCCAATTCAGTCATATGACGGGTAAACGTAGTACTACGGATCCCCCAATAGGAGGAGTCGGCAAGTAATACCTCATGTATGTTTATTTATAGTATAACTTGAACTTAGCTCGGAATTAGCATAGTGATAGTAGCCTATACTGTAGCCACTGGATCCGGCTCTGACGTTTTAACGACAGTGTTACAGATATGGATATTCAGTGGGAGGGGAAGCTTTATGTATGCGGTTAGCAGAAATACAGCTGACAACATCTCAGCAATATCAAACCTTACTAGCGCGCTATAGCGGCGTCAAGAGCAATGATTGGTTGTGGCAGACATCTACCCCCACTCAACTATTTCCTTATAGGCTGTAGAGGGCAAGTTTCTCTCTTTACCCCCAATACAACCTAAACGTCAGAACCGGAGATCCAGTGGCTGGAGTTTAGAACATCTTCATGTAATTAACTTTATCTCTTTCCTCAGAAATATATTATCTTCCTTCCACGAGCCCAAATATATAAAAAATCTTCTTAGTTTTAAATAAAAAAACAAGACTTTAATTTAATCTTTTAATTAATACTAATGGAAAAAAATATTCATACATTTATGTAGGCCTAATAGAAAATGAAATATATTTCTTTCTTTTTTTCAGTCCATTATCTTAAATTATTTTCTTTACATACTGAAACCCACGTATTTGAGGTCTATCTTTTTTTCTGTCATTCCGATGAATACCATTCAAAATTTCTTCTCGGTAACCTTTCATCCTCCATCCTCTCATGTACCCGTGTCAACTATGTTCGTCAATGAGCTCATATATTAGGAAGCATTGTTAACTCTATTTGTATGTATGTCGCATTAGAGCCTTTAACCTTCTTAATATAACAATACAAGTCATATACAATGTAAATGAAAGCCTATATGCATGTTGTAACGGAAAACTAGTTTTTAGCGTATTTCAAAGTAACGAACTTAGTGAGATAGTTTATCTTGAAAAAAAGTATCTTCATGGATTCTACATAGTAGACACCGAAAAAGACCATGAATAAAATCTATATACACATGTGTGTGTATGTGTGTGTGTGTGTGTGTGTGTGTGTGTTTGTGTGTGTGGGTGGGCGTGTGCGTTTGTGTGTATGGGTGTGTGTGTAGGTGTGTGTGTGGGTGTGTGTTTGTGTGTGTGTGTGTGTGTGTATGTGTGTGTGTGTGTGGGTGTGTGTTTGTGGGTGTGTGTGTGGATGTGTGTGTGTGGATGTGTGTGTGTGTGTGGATGTGTGTGTGTGTGTGTGTGTGTGTGGATGTGTGTGTGTGTGTGTGTGTGTGGATGTGTGTGTGTGTGTGTGGGGATGTGTGTGTGTGTGGATGTGTGTGTGTGGGGGTGTGGGTGTGTGGGGGTGTGGGTGTGTGGGGGTGTGGGTGTGTGTGTGGGTGTGTGTGTGCGTGTGTATGGGTGTGGGGTGGTGGTTGTATGGGGGTGTGTTGGTTGGGGTGTGGGTGGTGTGTGGTGTGGGTGTGTGTGGGTGTGTGTGGGTGGGTGTGTGTGTGGGTGTGTGGGTGTGGGGGTTGTGGGGGGTGTGTGGGTGTGGGTGTGTGTGGGTGTGGGTGTGTGTGGGTGTGTGTGTGTGGGTGTGTGTGGGTGTGTGTGTGTGTTTGTGTGCGTGTGTGCGTGTGTGTGTCTGAACACTCTAGCAACCACAATTTTCGTTTTTTTCGGAACTAATTCTGCATATAACAATCGTTAAAAAGAAGTAAGGTCGAGTTCGTTAACCAGCAAAATCGGATGATTAGGAGTAGGAGTTCATCTGAAACGAACATTTTAAAACGCTCTAGCTGTCGTGATAACTCGATTTTTTCCAACAAAACTCACAAGGGAACTGTCAACCATTACTTGTCGAAACCTACTTGAAAATTCTTCCAGAGAAGTGTTGTGATGTACCAAGGCCGTGTCCAAAAAGTATCTACTGTTTTAACTATTAATTGTTAAATATAAAGAAAGCGACGTTCAAGTACGGTAATGTACTTACGTACATTTCATGTTTTAATAGCGATTTCTTTATTTTTCGTAAGTAATGCCACGAGTGATTTACAAATTAGCGTTAAATTCACGACTCACCAAGCGTGGAGTGAATTTATCTCGAGAATTTGGAAATCAAGAGTGGCATTTGTTAGAACTATTTAACGAATAAAATTAAGCAGTCTGCTCACAAATCATTATTTAAATATAGCTATTTTAAAATATATGTTTATTTAATGTAAACGGCGATGTTTGAAAACAAACGAGAAGCGATGTTTGAAAACAAATGAGAAACGATTGTTACGCTTGTTCATCACTGCAACCAGATCATATTATTTATTGCCATAGGATCGCAATATTGTAAGAATGCACCCTAGTGGAGACATTTATAACCAACATTATAGGTATTAATTAATTTCTGATGTCCTATGATGTAAATTGGTCAATTATATTTTTCTGCAACGTTATTTTCTGGGAAATAATTCGTTTAAGAAAGTGCAAACAGCGTTTTTTTTTGTGGTATAATCAATTGCTACAAATGTTTTTATATTATCTCCCGCAAGCACTATCAGCTGGCATTCCGTGCTCTATATATACAATCTGGTAGCCGTATTTCTTAGAGAGTGAATCACTGCAAAATAATGCTATGACCTATTCAGAATGTTAAAAAGGAGGAGCTTTCTTTAATATAATAAACTTCTTTGATAAATTCGAAATGAAACACGACTGTGATTGGTTTTAATTTAAAAAATCATTGAAATGTAATTGGCCATTGAATCCCATTTGGGGCATGAGTTATATAGTCATTATAAATTATTAAGGCATAAAATTATGTATGCATCACGGGTATTATTAGTTGTTACACCCTCGTGCGATTTACCATCTTTCGGACCAAAAACCCTCGGCCTGGTAACCTGTCACCCTCATTGGCATAGTAACCATAATACCCTTGGTAAATAAATGTGTTCCATTAATATAACTGATCTGTTCTATACATATGGAGTGTATCGCTTTATATAGTCTATTTTATTCATTCGATTTTTAGACAAGGGTTGAGAAGGTAGGAAGTCCTGAAGCGAATAGTAAGTGAATTTCCTGATTTAATCCGGCATTTAATTTATTCGTTTGATCCGTTAACAATCATTGAAATATTTTTATGTTTTCAATTTCTCAGAAGAACTATTACATAGAGTCAACCTGTTGTAAACTTGTGTATTTCAATCACGAAACATTGCCATGCAATTAGACAATATTATCGATAGTCTTCTTTCTTCTTCTACTACAAGGTTTAGGCTATGCAGCCTGTTCCGGCGAAGTTAAAAGTGGAGTCAATCTTCTACGTGGTCGGCCAACATCTCTTGTTCCTCTGGGATTATACAGGAAGGTTCTTTTTGGTATTCTTTCGTTGTTCATTCTCAATAAATGTTCTGTCCATGTCTTATTATTTTCGCTGATTTTATCTTCAATTTTACATATATTTAATTCTTCTCGTATAGTTTCATTCCTTATTCTATCCGCTCTTGTGCATCCTTTCACATTACGTAAAAATAGCATTTCCGCAGTCTGTATCCTGCTTTTATCCCTTGATTTCATTATCCAATTTTCACTTCCATACAACAACAAAGGAACAGCCATTGTTTTATATAATTTAAGCTTCGTATCTTTCCTTGTTTTCCGATCTAAGGTTCTTTTTATGGTTCCACAAATAGCCTAAAATTTATTTACTTTATTTTCTATATCTTTATTTTCTCTATAAGTTATATCACATCCTAAATATTGGAAATGTGATATTTGTTCTATTATTTTGTTATCCAGTACAATTTTTGATCTAATTCCATATTTACCAATAAATGCCATTACTTTTGACTTATTTATTGATATTTCACAATTATATCTATTGGCTATTAATTTAAATTTATATGCTAACATTTGGAGCTCATTTTCAGATTCTGCTAAAAGTACAACATCGTCAGCGAATAATAAAGCATTTATCGATAGTACTAGCAGTATTTTTTACTGTTTTAAGTCATTATGATCATAATTGAAGCTGGGCGAGAAAGGAACAACAGATTTTGCTCAGAGGCCTTTTACTTCAGACTTGAGATTCTTTTACGTGCCGTTAATCTACTTTGCCTTCTAAAAGAAGCCACGCGCAAGATATTTAGAACCTTAAAAATCAAATATATCAGCCAGGTTTGAACCCGCTATCTTCGGAACCAGAAACAACCATGCAATCAAATTCACTAGGAGCAACTCATGCAGCCCTACTTCACTCTACCAGGACGGACTCGTGCTGTACTTGGTTTTATCTGCGATTATACTTACAAGAATTTTCTTTCAGAATTTTAAAAATGTTTATTCACTGTTTATATATTTATTATTATTATTATTATTATTATTATTATTATTATATTATTTCCTAACAGATTCACGTCATCCCACAGGCATAAGCCAAAATCTGGTGAATATCATTCATATATTTGGCATGGGTCTAACAACCTGAATATGTAAATACATTTGTCCAGAAACGTTTAAAAACGTCTCGCTATGAATCATACGTCAAATATATCAAAATTATGAAAATTTGAATTTAAAAAAATTATGAATAGCGTGTAAGGAAATGAAGGTTATGTTACTAAGCAAAACATAATATCTATGCGAGAGATCAGGGCTTGCTTGGTTTAGGCTAGGGGCATGGAAATTTCTAAAAATTAGCGACGATCACGATATGCGAATATGTCCAATGTGCGGGAACTTTGAATATGAGATACATATATTAGGAAAATGTAATGATTTAGAATATTGGAGACGTCAGTTATTACCGGAAAGATTTCTAAATTCAAATCGGGAAAGATTGGCATGCTACGAGTTATTGGTAAATCCAGAAAATTGGATAAACCTCGGTAAATTTCTGGACAAAACGCGAAAAATAAAGACAACACTCATTCATGAATAAATATATGTTATCAAAATGCAATACTATTAATTATTAACAATTATATATAAATTAATTAGTGTATAATGCTATTGTGTTATTATTTAATTGTAATATTAATGTGTTTTCTTTATGTAATTGTAATGTTAATGTTTTTTTAGTGTATAATGCTATTGTGTTATTACTTAATTGTAATATTATTGTGTTTTATTTATGTAATTGCAATGTTAATGTTTTTAGTGTATAATGCTATTGTATTATTATTTAATTGTAATATTATTATTGTGTTTTCTTTATGTAATTGTAATGTTATTGCTGTTTTTCGTTGTTTATGTATCTTCTTTACCACTAGTACCAATTAATTATTACTTTATTGGAACGACTGTCAACAGCACGTACGGCTCTACTCCCCGTGCGACCCATATTTGTAAATAATTTTTTTAAAATATCTAGTTTTTGTCTAATAAGTCCCTAGACTTGACACTACTATATCTATTCAAAGTTAAGGAAACCTAATAAAATCCCCAGAACGTTTTAGACTTATAAAAAACATGACGAAAATGATATACAAATATATACCTACTTGGAGATATAATTAATGAAATGTCCGTGACGCCGCAACTGCTTAAAAGATGAATTCCTCAGCAAGCCTAATTTTATGGTTTACCGGAATTATTAGATATATGTCCTTGTTAAGGAAAAAGTGTATAACCCAATTGTCTGACGCCAGCTTATTTAAAAGTTCCCGACTGCAGTGAAAACAAATTGTGCATAACCATAATTTGTTACGTTTTTACATATTGTAAAAACTTGATACCAATTTATATATATATATATATATATATATATATATATATATCAAATATTGTTCTATTCCATTATCTTTTTTCTAATGTATTAAATAAATTAAACTAATTTCTCTTTTAGGATAATCGTCAATTTAAGGGTACATTAAATCGTATGCTGTACACTGTGACGAACCGAACATCGCGGTTGCTAGAGTCAATATTTAATTTCGGGTTTCAGAATAAACTCCCACTTCTACCGGTAAGTTTTCTATGTGTTTTTTGGAGAAAAACCTTCTTCGATTTATTTTAATAGCATATACTGAGTCTTGTCTGAAACATCGAAAATTGCGACCACTAGACCAATTTTTATATTTTTGTTCAATGTGAACTCCTAAATCTAATTTTCTCCGATTTTGCTGGTTAACGAACTCCGCCTTAATTAGGGCCTACTGTTTTAATTAATTACTATTTTCATGTTTGGTTTCGATGAAACAAAATATATATACACAGTGCGTCCCATTGAATTACCACCACAAAGAAATATAAATATCTCTTCATTCAGTGAATTTATAAATATGTTTCTCATTTTGCTTTAGTAAAAATTCTCCAAGTTTGGTAAAAATGATAATTATTACTCTAGTGCGCAAGCGCGGGTATTATAACACAAGGAGTTAAAATGGCAGAATTCACAGTACAGCAGGAAATGAAACGTTATTTGTTAGCCGAGTTGAAGTTTCGAATTGCAGTCCAAAGAAGATTTTGGGTCGGTTTTCACCATAGAGGTAACTGTATTACGCCAGTTTAAGCTATGCATTGTACATGGGGAAAACTGGCGTAATACAGTTACCTCTGTTGGTGAAACCGACCCTTACCTCTGTTGGTGAAATTAATCCTTAGGCAGGAATATGGTGCAAATACTCAAGGGTGTCATACCACTGTAAAACAGTATTGGAAATGGGCTCTGTATTAAGGAAGACGTGAAGCGGCAAGAACGCAGTGTCCGCAGTTAACGTTGAACATTCCAGCGCAGTACAAGGAAATCAATTTGACGTGGCAGTTTAGAGTTGGACGTTCCGAAGTCAACTGTTCAGAATATTGTTCATAAACGATTGCTACTTAGAACATACAAAATCCAACTTCTGCAAAAGCTGCAGTGGGAAGATAAACCCCACGGACCGAGTTCACTAATGCATTTGTTAGCCTGCATTGAAGATGACAATGGATTCCGCAACCACGTCGCATTCTCAGACGAAGCAATCTTCCACGCGTGTGGTAAGGTGCACCGCCATAACTGTATAATATGGGAAGAAGAAAACCCAGAATCGTAATGGAATATGAACGTAATATCCCCAATTTAAAGTGTGATGTGCTTTGACTTGTGATCGAGCCTTTATTCTTTACTGAAAGCACAGTGATAGGGACACAATATCTAGATATGCTGGTTAACTATTCACTTCCTCAAATACCGGATGAACGTTTTTTTTTTCAGCAAGATGGAGCCCCTCCACATTACGTCAATGAAGTTCAAAACTACTTCAACAAGCAACTTGAAAAGAGGACTGGAAGATCAAGTTCATTCAATGGTCTCCAAGGTCACCAGATTTGACCCTCTTATATTTTTTTCTTTAAGGATACGTAAAAGGCATTGTTTCTCGGAACTCCTCTACAGGATCTGGCTAACCTCCGAGGGCGGATAAGAGACGCCCGTGCTTCCGTCACACCTGGAAAGTTGTGAAATACATGGAGGGAGATAAAATACCATTTTGATATTATTCGGGAGATCCATTGATACTTAGAAAGTTTCTACGTAAGATACGATGAGAAAAATAAACATTTCCCACACTGTTAATGTTAGTCAGTTGTCTATAATGAACGCAAATATTTCCAACAAAGATGTTATTATTTTACTATTATTTAATATTTTGAAAACACCATCGCGCAAAAATTAATGTACAACGCACGTTTGTGAAGTGGGGGCACGCCGTAGCGTAGTGGTTAAGGCAGTGAGCTACAAACCGGAAGATCGAGGGTTCAAGTCCCGGTGGGGTCAGGATTTTTAAAGTGACCCAAACCTTCTGGTGGCACCATGACCCTGGGGTCGACTCAGCCTCTAACTGAAATGAGTACCAGATGCTTGTTCTGGGAGTAAAGGCGGCCGTCACGCAGGGCTGACAACCCGGCTGACATCAAGTGCCGATTGTCTAGAAAAAGTGGGAGCCTTAACATCATACTACCCCAAGGGCCTCCCGAGGCCTGTAGTGGGAACACTTTACTTTTACGTTTGTGAAGTGTTTACAGAATCTCTACTTCTTTTTCTTCTTCCTTTCCAGGATTAAGTCAATGCGACCTGTTCCGGTCTCAAGTCCATCGTTTCCTTGGCCGTCCCAAAGATCTTTTTCCATGCGGTTTGTAGGTGTTGATCGTTTTGGGTAATCTTGTATTGTCCATTCTGTCTAAATGTTTTTCCATCGGTATGTGTGCTCTTCTAGTTTGTCGAGTATTAAAAATATTTTCAGTTCATTTCTTATTGATTCATTGTGTAATCTATCCATGCATGTACATCCGTTTACGGATCTTAAAATTTCATTTCAGTAGCTTGAATGTGTGAGATATCTTTTTTTGTAAGTACTCAAGATTCAGATCCATATAAAAGAACACGAACAGCCATAATTTTATAAAACCTGAGCTCAGTTTCTCTTCAAGTGTTTGGGAGAGTTCTTCTTATGGTGCCACACATCATTTGATATCGGTATATCATAGCTATATGTTATATCTGAACGAAGATAGTTAAAAGTGTGCTATCTGTTCTATTATTTCAATATTGATTACTAGTTTTGCTCTGACTCGGAAATTATCCTCGCTTCTGTAAAAACCACTTCCCAACCTCGCATTGTAATATACTATTTTGTAGTGATTCAAAGGGACACATTATATACATATAATTGTTGGTCATTATCGGTGTCTATAGATAAAATCGGTGAAGATCTGTAAACATTTTAAAAAACATTTTCATGAGAACAACCTCAAGAGCTCCATTCCTTCGGAATTCAATAAAACAAATTTAAAAGACGGCAAGACGATATATCCCTATAAAATCCAATGATCTAGACCATGCGGTTACAAGATATCATGATAAACTATACAATATATTCATTATTTATCTATTTTATGATATGTGAATTGTCTACAAAATTGGATTTTAAAATATCCTAAAGTAAATGATAGATTATTAAATGGTGGAGGATTATCAAATTAAAAAAAACGGTCCCGTGTCATATATGCCGGGTCACATTAAACAAGCCTGATACGTAAAAAGTATATTTCTGGAAAATTTTAAGGTGTAGAAGCTCACAATCTTCTAGCAGAAATAGGCGAATCATGCCCATGATATAATATATATGCCAACTTTATAATGATGTGTTTCTCCATTGATATTTATCGATTAAAAATGTATAACTACGTAAGTTTCGAGCCATAATTCTACATAATTTTCTATTTATGGAATTTGTCATTAAATTAATAATGATATTAATTTGTCTCATGGAATTAATCTAAGTACTAATCCAATAACATCATGTAAATGTTTGAAAACACTAAATTTTAAAACTAAAATAAATTAAAATTAAAATATTCCTTTCTCTTAATTTTTTATCATAAATAATGCCACGAGTAATTTCCAAATTATCGATAAATTCACGACTCACGAAGTGAGCAGCTTACGTTATGATTTCAATATTATTGTAAAAATTTGCTAGCAACTAATTTATTCACAATCTTAGAAAAGTAAAATGGAATCAGTTTACATTTGAATGTAGTCACGTCAATCTAACATCATATTAGGCTTCAAAGAGACAACATTTCAGTTACCACAATGATAGTCTCTTATAATACTGATACCTTGTATAATCACTATTATAATGTATGTAAGTACATAAAAATACAATAAACGCATTACATACTTCATTGAGTGCAGTTATTTGTATAGGTTATAACCATTATTGTTATTATTATTATTATTATTATTATTATTATTATTATTATTATTATTATTATTATTATTATTATTATAGACTGTGATGAACAAGACATATGGCACGAATGGGGAATGAAAGAATGACATTGAAACTCCTTGTAGGAAAACCAGAGGGAAAACCCCCAGTAAGTAGGCCAAAAAGAGGTGGAAGAATAACATAATTATGGTTTGAGGGAGGAAAATTATACAGGGATGATTGAAAGACATTAGCTCAATTTAGGGATGTATGGAGAACGTATGTCATCGCGGCTATGAACCTTCGGGTTTTTGATACAATCAATGTATTATATTATTTTATTATTATTATTATTATTATTATTATTATTATTATTATTATTATTATTATTATTATACTTCGTAGCGTAGTGGTTAGACACTTGCCCTCCGCCTCTAAGTTCCGAATTCGGCCAGTAGGTACTACATGTGAGGTACGTGGTGACGAATCGGAGTCAAGGTAGATTTTTTCGGGATTTTTTTTTCGGTTCAGATAAAAATAATAGGACTAATGCCATGTGAGGGAAAAAAACACATTTCATTCATGTAATTATAAACAAATGTTGTTTATAAAGTTTGCACTCTCCTATACAATACTAAATGGTATATTGCTTCTCAATACGCGATGAAAACAAAACTTTAATGTTAATAAGAAGGGATTAATGTGCATTTTAATATGAAGGAACAGAATGTGAGTACGAAGCATGTAACCCACATTTACGGACAATGAACTGATGATGAAGGCATAAAGCCAATTTACAAAAATAGTTCGCAAGGATCACAATTCTAAGCTACCAAACGAACTGCTTGCGACGCCACACCAGTTGTATTTACGTATGAGTAAGGGATTAAGAATTCAGCAAGAATGTAAACATTACTCAGGGAAGTCCACATTGTTTCTTACAGAATATTAAATAGAGCTAACATCCACTATACATTATACTTCCAAACGCTGCATGTTTCAATGAAACGTTTCAGCGACTGCAAATACCAATTTTCCTTGTAAAACATTATTAGCAAATATGAAACCAATGAACCAATCGACCATGGGATGGAAAAATATCAAAGGGGAAAAAACTGTCCCATGTCTATCGTGTGAAAATAGGCCAAATTGAATACTGCACGAATAAACTTCTACAAAAAAAAATCTGATGAGAAATGGTACCGTCTGCGATTTGAACACACGTCCTTGTTATCCCTTGGCAGGACATAAATAATCTTCGATTTAGGGATTTAGGCTTGCCTATCTCCTAAGACGTTCAACATTTCTCCACACTTCTTGGGATCTATAAAATATGTATTGACTAGGAAAACTCAAATGTTCAAACTTATCCACGTGTTATTTCCGTGTTTTCTGGTAGCTTAACTTATTCCTTCTGATAACGAGCTTCTAACAACGTAATAATAACCAGTTGTACGTGATGATTACGCACGACATTGAAAAATCTTTCTAACAAGATGGAATAAAGAGAACCAAATTTAGAAATTTCGTGGATGCTGGATTAGGAATGGCATTGAAAAGCTTCACCACGTCACTGTTTTATTTTACAATCAGTAAATTCAATAAAAAAATTAAGACATCCATAACCAATTTATTTTCTCTAATATGAAACTTTTTACACAATTTTATAGAATATTCGACACTTAAGATGCCTTTTGAAAAATGTTTCACTTTAGTGCACTGATAAACATTGTTTTATCATTCCCATTATACTCCGTTCGGACGGTTGAATTATTGTAATAACAGCAGATCCTGAAGAGAAATATGGTTGTTATAAGTATGCAATTTTGAAGATTGAGTTCCATTTATGAATAAGCTGTGAGAGGTGGTGGCAGTTGTGTTGTAATGGATCGTAAATGTTATTGCTGTAAAGATTCCCAAAATAGTTTCTGCAGTTACTTACTTACTCACTGGCACTATCGAACCCGTAGGTTCATGGCCGCACGGACATAATCTCCCCATACATCCCTATCCTGAGCTGATGCTTTCCAATCATTCCCTGTATAATCTACTTCCCTCAAATCATAGTTAATGTTATTCTCCCACCTCATTCTTGGTCTACCAACTGGGCGTTTTCCCTCTGGCTTTCCTACAAAAAGCTTCCATGCAAGTCTCCCATTCCCCATACGTGCAACATGGCCTGCCCATCGCAGTCTACGAGACTTAACTGTTATTATATCTGGCTTCCTATAAAGACCATGTAGTTCATTGTTAAGTAGTCTTCTCCATTCACCTGTCTGTTCATCTCTCTTTGGTCCAAACATTTTCCTAAGTACTTTATTCTCAAATACTTGTAATCTTCTTTCCTCTCTTAAAGTAAGAGTCCATGTTTCGCACCCATATAATATAACTGGTAGAATAATAGTTTTATATATTTTCATGGTATCTTTACCTTGTCGTGGTGGAGTGGCTTGCGTGCTTAAATGATCCTGAGAGCTATGCCGGCGGTAGCATTGCTGCCGATAGGGTTACCCATGCCGGACTGGTCGAAGGTGATAAGCCAGACGAAAAAAGTACCTTGGTCGAAAGAGTGACGATCTTTCACCGTAAAAATAGAACCGTCAAGAAATGCGGACATGGGTTCAACTGGGGTAAAATTTTCCGGAAGTCAAATAGTCCCCCATTCGGTTCTCCGGGCGGGGACTACTCCAGGGAACCCATGCCAAAGGCTCAAACACAGGGACATGTTCCTAGGAACATGGCATGTTAGTTTCTGCTGTTTCTGATCAAAATACCTAGAAATCATAACAGGATAATTGAACAACGACACAACATACTGTGGTAAAGGATTGTCCTGTCAGAGACACATGCTTCTGGCAAAAACAATGAATCGTAAGTGAATCCAATAAAAGTGCTACTCCTTCCGCATACATAAAATATGCCCCATGAGAACTTTTGTGAAAGCACTAAGGAAGAATGCTAACGCAGTTCTTTTCAATATTTATGAACTGTGTTTCATAAATTAAGTGATGTTAAATTAAAATAATGGATTTTAGAAGTTTAAACATTAGAAAACCTTTAAATTACAATATTTTTAGGTAATACTTATACCTAAGGAAACCTGTACATAATTTTCATCTGTTGTCATAGGATGTTCGAGTACCACAGGGTAGAGAATCACCGTCAATTATTTATCATTAGAGGAATTATTGAGAAACTATAAATGCACTCTTTGCATTCATATTTGGTCATGTTTTTCCGGAGAACTTGGGGTTTGTAAATTATAAAGAAGGAGAAAAATGTTATCAGATTACAATGAAATAAAATTATGACTGGAGATTGGATGCAGTGACAATTACCGATTTTTGCTGTTTTTTTAAAGGGGGAATTCCAGTATATACAGTAGAAAAATTGTTAATTTCTATCATTATACGTTTATTTATTTATTTTTTGCTTTTAAAGGTTTTAAAGGTTTTATAGTAGCTTATTATTAGCTTGATATTTTTATTATAGCGACGACCTTAAAAACTCTACATATCACAAATTAAAACAATAGAATCCATTACACGCGCGCGCGCACACACACACACACACACACACACACACACACACATATATATATATATATATATATATATATTTATTTATTTATTCATTCATTAATTCATAGAGTTCTGCTCAAGATATAGCAGGATTTTAATATCATAATAAATATGAAAGTTTAATTTAATAATCTTGTATTTTTAAATTCTTTTAATATTTAAATATAACTTAAATAAAGAAAAACATCTAAATAATTAATTGTTGTTCATTGTTGAATAAAAATGTCTCAGTAACAATTAAAGAAATTGTATTACATAACAGTCTTTCTAAATAATGCTTTTAAAATTGTTTTAAGTCATTGTTGTCAGAAATATAAAGCTTTCTGTTATAACTGTAATAAGAACACCTGCTTAACTTAATATTTTTAAATAAAAGTATACTAAATTCTGATTGGATGTTGAAACAATTAACTTTTTGATTTAACAAATCAAATTTAAACATTATATTAACCAATAGAATTTAAATATAAAATCATGTGATGTAATAATGTTCTTTAAAATTATATATAATTACCTAGTCATTCTGCATACAACTTTCAACAAACATAGAAGCAATAAGAGTTCTCCTGTTAAAATGTGATATTTAATACAAGAAGAATAGTTGACTCAAGAAAAGAAAATAATTGATTTTAATTGACTTAAATTTAGTTAATCTGCTGGGACCTACAAAAGAATAAATTTATAACTATGTCTACAAGAATCAGTTATTAGTGATTTTTAAAGGGTGTGTATATATATATATATATATATATATATATATATATATATATATATATATAAGAAAAATAAATGCTTGTATAAGATTTGTCCGATGGTGTAATGGATAGCACGCTGGAGTACCAACCCAGAGGTCCGGGTTCAAATCCCGTCCAGGCATTTATTTTTCTTATTATTTCATATGTATAGACATGTATTTAAGCTGAAAGTAAAACAAAAATGCAAAACTGTTAGGTGTTATGAACTTCTCGCTATAATTTCCGTGTGGCACAGGCGCTAATTACTTAAAACAAGCTTAGTTTATTCATGTTGGGGAAAAAAAGTTGAAATTTGTTGACTAATATAATATTGTTCCCATAATTTCACTTTCCTTAATTTGCTTAAGTTACTAGCATTAGTTTCTTTATGTAATTGTAATGTTACTGCTTTTTTTTTGTTTTGTTGTTTATTTTTCTTCACACTAGTAGCAATTATTTCTTTATTGTAACGGACTGTCAAAAGCACGTACGGCTTACTGCCCGTGCGACCCATATTTGTAAATAATATTGTAAATATCTTACTTTTGTCTAATAAAGTCCTACTACTACTACTAATTTTTAAAATCGCATTACACCGTCTCTAGTCTTGATTTATTCGCAGGGCCCAAGTCACACAAAGAACACTTTAATGTGAGTTACAAACTCTTATATTTATATAATAGTAATTATTATTTTGATCATATTATTATCCAAAATGTATTTTTATATATTCATGTGGAGAGAGTAGCGTAAGTGCTAAGATACTCTACTTCTAACTCTGGGTCCCGAATTTACGTCTAGGTTATTCGTTTTGTGATTCTTGATGGACAAATCAGAGGTAAGACAACTTAATCTCAGATATATCCCGACATCAACTGCCAAAACTCAATTCTGTTACATTATATTCCATTTCATTTTATATGCCGTTGTAATGATGCGACGTGTTTGGTCAGCCGGTGTATGTAGTTGTATATTGACAGATATTCAATAATAATGAGGCTTCAGTTCATCCCTTGACCTGTCATTGCTCGGAATACGAGTAGAGGAGCTAGCTGCCATTATTTCTTTAATTTGCCATTTTGAAGGCGTTTACCACTGATAACGGCCGTTAATAATAATAATAATAATAATAATAATAATAATAATAATAATAATAATACGGATAGTAACATGTTTATTTTATCTGGCAGAGTTAAGGCCTCAAGGCATTTTCTACCAATCAACCAGGTTAAAAAATATAAAATTTATTCTTACCTCTAAATTACAATAAACAAAAATATTACATGATAAATCTGCAATATAATTATTATTTACAATATATTTTTATTTAATATATATACTTAACGAATGAAATATAAAATGTACACAATGGAATATATATATATATATATATATATATATATATATACCATTGTGTACATTTTATATTTCATTCGTTAAGTATATATATTAAATAAAAATATATTGTAAATAATAATTATATATATATATATATATATATATATATATATATTTGGCGTCTTCCAAATTTTTTAGTTAAAAACTTCCTTTACTCGTTTCAGTTGCCAATGGCGACAGCTCAAGAGTCCATAGGCCTCTACCAAATACAGAACTTCGTGAGGATATCTGCCTCAGAATAAACGAAACGTCGAAGGAAAATTCATTTACAGCCTATTTTTTATTAAACAGGTTTTACAATAAAACATATATCTTCTTAAGATCAAAATTATTTTAATTTCATTATCTTCTTCCACTCTTCTCTATCCAACCAATCAAGCTATTGTATTCATTTTCCGTCATGGCATCAGCATCCTCTACCATCCATGTTCTTTCTTGGTCTTCCCTTTTCCTTCTCTTTTCCGGTTTCCATTTTCCAATCAAACATCATTATATGGCGCTACGACCATATCAAGCCCTGGCCTCCCCAATCCTCTTCCTCCATACTTCAGTCCGAGGCTTGGTATAGGGTTTCGAAACACTGGACTTATTTTACGAGGTAAGGTTGTCAGCCTTACGCTCAACTCCCAACCTGGAGGAACAAGGTAACCCTCTTTCAATCTGGTTCTTCACCTGTCAGACTTGGGAGACCCTACCAGTAGAAATGCTACGGCCGGCATAGCTCTCAGGATCATTAGAACACGCAAACCCCACCGCCAGATAAGGCGAGGATACCTTCGGAGGGGGGGGGGAGATTCAAACATCAACTAAAAGAATTATTTTCTGTGACATTATTTCCAACTAATAGACTGCGATGGGCAGGATATATGGCACAAATGGGGAATTAAAAATCTGCGTGGAAGCTTCTTGTAGGAAAACCAGAAGGAAAACGCCCAGTTGATAGAACAAGAATTAAGTAGGAGAATAACTAACTATGATTTGAGGGAAGTATATTATACAGGGAATGATTAGAAAAAATTAGCTCAGGATAGGGATGTATGGAGAACTTATGCCCGTGCCACCATGAGCCTACGGGTTCGATGGTGCCAGTGAGTTGGTTAGATATTCTTTTCACTGTTCAAACCATTATCACAATCAACTTTCATTTTCAATTATTTAAGTGTTCTATAATGATGCATTTATTTTAACTATACTTTGTACTGTTCCTAAAAACTTTTTAAATTATTTATTCTGATTCCGAGAAATATATATTTAAATTATTTATTCCATTATTGTTTATGTAACTACTGTGTTGGACAAAAATAAAGAGTATTCTCCAGAATACCACGCAATAACATGTATACACACAGAGACAATCGACATAAGAATTAAACCTTCCTGTATATAATTGTGATTTCCAAGAAAATAATCTGATTAAAATCTAATGTAGGAAGAGAAAAATTGGCCGAGGTATGAAGTGGCATGACATTTAAAACCTTCATCACACATCCAGGGACTTTCCCATGACAATGGACGCGAACAGAATTACAATAGATGCAATTGCTTATGTCACACAGCACAAAGAAAGGACGTAGTAATTATAATTGTGTCTAGGTGAATTCATTCCTTAGAAGCCATTACACAATTCACACAATGAATAAATTATATAGTTACCGGCAAACATTAACCCTTAAATACGCGAAGCACAAGTTCAGGTTAATAATTTGAGTAGGTTAGGGACTTACTTTATGTCTAAGGGACTGAAAATCGCAAGAACATGTGGAGAAAAATGAGGAGGTACTTAGATATAAACCAACAAGATATTTTCGCCGAATGTACAGGAAAACGCTCACTGTGTTTACAAAGAGACCTAAAACACGTTTGGGGAAAAGAATCTTATTATACTCAACCTAGGATTTAAGAGAGATCAGGATTTGCTTGGTTTAGGCTAGGGGCATGGACATTTCTAAAAAATTAGCGACGATCACGATATGCGAATATGTCCAATGTGCGGGAACTTTGAAGATGAGATACATATATTAGGAAAATGTGATGATTTAGAATATTGGAGACGTCAGTTATTACCGGAAAGATTTCTAAATTCAAATCGGGAAAGATTGGCATGCTACGAGTTATTGGTAAATCCAGAAAATTGGATAAACTTGGGTAAATTTCTGGACAAATCGCGGAAAATAAGAACAACACCCATTCATGAATAAATATATGTTATCAAAATGCAATACCATTAATTCTTAATAATTATATATAACTTAATTAGTGTATAATGCTATTGTATTGTTATGTAATTGTAATATTATTGTGTTTTCTTTATGTAATTGTAATATTTTTTTTTGTTTTTCTTTATACTATTACCAATTATTACTTTATTGTAACGGACTGTCAACATTACGGACGGCTTACTGCCCGTGCGACCCATATTTGTAAATAATATTGTAAATATCTTACTTTTTGTCTAATAAAGTCCTACTACTACTACTACTACGACTACTACTTTATGTCCTTTTCGATCGTTATTGTTTTTAGGTATTATTTTAGTTTTTTGGATTGGAGAGTCATTTTCTTTTGTAGCACATGTCTGATCTCACAAACGTAAGTTGATGTTAGCACGTCCGTATCCTGTATGACAAGCTTTATTCTGATCCCCGTCGAAGTTGAGTTTCGAATGATCGGATCTTAGGTTATTGGGTGATGATGAAGTGAAACTGCTCGGGGATGATTTTATTGGGTTGTGATTTATTTTAGGGCGTTTCGGGAAGAAAGCTTAAACCTCTCTACTCCATAGGGTCAGTTATGTCCTGTGTGTGTTTGTTAGTTATGCGAGTTGTTGTAGCTTTGAAAGTGCTTTGTTGGAAGGAGTGTTTTGTATTAGTTCTGTTAATAGTTGTCGTTTTTCTTTGTGATAGTGTTTAGTGTTTCTTTCTTTAATTATTCTTTAAGTGGTTTGGTGTTTGTTGTTTCGTGTGAGTGTGTTAGGGTATCGATATGGTAAGTGATATATTGTTCTTAAGATTTTTCTTTCCTTTATTTCTAGGTTCTTTACTAATTTCTAGTGCCAGTTATTTAAATAAATCGGACCGAAGTCGAAAACAAAATAATATAAAATTGTGCGTAATTCGACAAAAAAGTTAAGTAATTTTTGTTCGTTAGTTTTCGTTGATTAATTAAAAACATTACAATTAACTAAAATTATGTATTTTACAGAATAAACTCCCAACTTGAGGTTAATGCCTTATAATTATTATAAAAACTAAATTTCATACAATCATACTTAAGTTACAAATGTCAAATTTATTTCTAAACTATATATTAAGTTAGTCATTGTTAAAATAGATGTACAATTCCTCGTTTCAATATTAATAAAATGATAAAACTTTCAATTTTACAGGAATTAAATTAAATTCATCACACGACAGGTCAGAAGTTCAAAACTCGATTGTAATGGTTGATACAATTACTAAAAGATGACGGATTCAGATAATTACATGATTAGCGTAACGTAATTCCTCAACCCAACTTTGAATACTTAACCGCTGTAACTAACTGAACTAATGTTTTCCCTGTTAATCATCCCCTGTATAATCTACTTTCCTCAAATCTTGGTTAATGTTATTCTCCCACATCATTCTTGGCCTGTCTAATGTTCGTTTTCCCTCTGGTTTTCCTACAAGAAGTTTTCATGTCTCATTTCATTCCCCATTCGTGCTACATATCGTGCCAAACGCAGTCTACGATACATAACTAACTCACTGGCTCAATCGAACTCGTAGGTTCATGGCCGGGCATAAATAATCTTTCCATATATCCCTATCCTAAGCAAATGTTTCCAATCATCCCCCTATAATCCATCTCCCTCAAATCATAGTTAATGTTATTCTCCCACCTCATTCTTGGTCTACCAACTGGACGTTTTCCATCTGGTTTTCCTACAAGAAGCTTCCATGCACCTCTTTCATTCCCCATTCGTGCCACATGTCCTGCCCATCCCAATCTACGACACTTGACTGTTCTTATTAGCCTATGTCTGGCTTCCTACACACACGTAGTTCACTATTATGTTGTTTTCTCCATTCACCCTGTCTGTTCATCTCTCTTTGGTCCAAAAATTTTCCTAAGAACTTTATTAACAAATACATGTAATCATCTCTCGTCCGTTAAAGTAAGTGTCCATGTCTCGCAACCATATAATATAACTGGGAGAATAACAGTTTTATATATTTTTAGTTAACGTTTATTGAAATGAGTTGGGACGTCAAGAGTCCCATGGATCTAGAAATGATTATATACATGGGGATTTAAATATTAATCGATTTATTTTTCTTGTCCGTTTGGGGGGGGGGAT
The DNA here is from genome assembly GCA_030220185.1 of Diploptera punctata. NCBI lineage: Eukaryota > Metazoa > Arthropoda > Insecta > Blattodea > Blaberidae > Diploptera > Diploptera punctata. The sequence continues at coordinate 431,965 of JASPKZ010003071.1, read as the reverse complement.
TCGCAGTAGATAATGCTACCTTAAATCGATTCTTTACTTCACATTTTCTACTACCCTTGCCTAACAAGTCTGTTACTAGCCTGTATCTGCATGTGTCCATAACAAATGGTCGATCATCCACACAAAACAAATTGTCAGCTTTTCAAGTTTGTATCCCTATTTATAAATCTACATCCGCGCCTCCATAAAAATCAAGGTGTTCAAAAATATATAGCAAAAACCAAGAGTTGACTTTCGCTTATGTATAATAGACAACAAATTATAAAGAAGGATCCGAAAAGCCTAATTACTACGATATATTTTAGCATTTTCATAACAATCAGAAACCTGCAGTATGGCAGAACGTGGACACTTCAAACACTACAGTAGATAATCAATTTGACATAGACCCAGGAACTCAGACAAAACATATCTAATTAATATTCAAGTTTTATTACTTACTTACTTACTTACTCACTGGCACTATCGAACCCGTAGGTTCATGGCCGCACGGACATAAGCTCTCCATACATCCCTATCCTGAGCTAATGCTTTCCAATCATTCCCTGTATAATCTACTTCCCTCAAATCATAGTTAATGTTGTTCTCCCACCTCATTCTTGGTCTACCAACTGGGCGTTTTCCTTCTGGCTTTCCTACAAGAAGTTTCCATGCACGTCTTTCATTCCCCATACGCGCAACATGTCCTGCCCATCGCAAGTTTTATTAGGTTTTCATAATCCAGTATAAACATAAAATAGAAGGATGAATTACATGGATTTCAGACTTTTAGATTGTGTTATTAAGAATAATTAATCCAACACATTTTCCGAACAAAATAAACTATGTAAATAATAAGCATTTCAACTATATTTACAATATGGTATCTAACTTTGAAAATAAGGCCGATTATATCCTAACACTTGAAAATCTTCTAATCCATAATTAAGATCCAAGGCTTATCATTCTACACTCATATCTGATTTTAATAATGGATTTAACAAATGAAAACAGTTTATTAATTGATACGTCAAGTATTTTCCTTCTGAGATCCTGGGTTTCGATTTCAAATTGATTAATTGCAACCCCTCTACAATCAGAAACATTTTATTTTTGCGCGATGGTGCGTTTTGTCAAACTTACAGCAGTGGCGACCATGATTGAAAGTTCAACTACCTACATTTCGGGGTTGCCAACCTAAATAACTATATTGTAATAAAATAACTATACTGTAATATTACATATTACAAATCACGCGTGGGAAGTAAAACCACTGCCCTCAATGTATATTACGCATAATGTATATACAAAAATATCCAAAAGATAGTGTTAATATACATTATAGGAAACAAATCACTGCATTTTAAATGTAAAGTAAAGTGGTCCCACAACAGGCCCGGAGGCCCTTGGGGTAGTAGGAGGTTAAGGCTCCCACTTTTTCTAGACAATCGGCACTTTATGTCAGCCGGGTTGTCAGCCCTGCGTGACGGCCGCCTCTACCCCCAGAACAAGCGTCTGGTACTCATTTCCGTTAGAAGCTGAGTCGACCCCAGGGCCATAGTGCCGCCAGAGGGTTTGGGTCAGTTTAAAAATCCTGACCCCAACGGGACTTGAACCCTCGACCCTCCGGCTTGTAGCTCAGTGCCTTAACCACTACGCTACGGCGTGCCCAAACAATAGAAAACAATAAATAAGTACTTGCCGCGATTTTATCACTGATTGATGTCACGGCCTCGTGTAGTTTCAACTAATAAACACTGCCCACACTGTTAACGTTAATCAGTTGTTTATAATGAGCGCAACTGTTTTCAACAAAGATGTTCTTATTTTACTATTATTTATCATTTTCAAAACACAATCGCGCAAAAAAAATGCACGTTTGTGAAGTGTTTTACAGAATCTCGGAAATTAAAAATCTCGCTATCGCTCGGTTTTTAAACATTTTCCTCACTTCTGTAAAAACCACTTCCCAACACATTATTTTCCAGGCGATAAGAAAACAACATGAAATTCTTTAATAGGCCGTACCTACTGGATTTAGAGTAACTTATGTAAGTCAATACTAATAAAATTCATATCAAATTCCATTGAGGTGAATAGTCATGAGATAAAAGTTAAAAATTAAATTGTACCTGTTGGCAGATGCCGTCGTCCTCAACTTTATTAAAATGGTGTATATAAAATTAACTGGAGCGCTTTCGGAACTTAACTTCCATCCTCGGCAGGTTGAGCTTCTGCTACTCGTTGTTGTTTACGATTATGTATACTCCAACTATTTATAGCAGCATCTAGTACATCATCGTAAACAACAACGAGTAGCAGAAGCTCAACCTGCCGAGGATGGAAGTTAACTTCCGAAAGCGCTCCAGTTAATTTTATATACACCATTTTAATAAAGTTGAGGACGACGACACCGTCCAAAAGGTACATTTTAATTTTTAACTTTTATCTTATAACTGATGTAAGTTATTGCGTACTGTTGGTAATTCTTTCTTCAAAAACATTCACTGCTTTCACACATTGAACTTTACAACATGACTCATTTTATTAGCTAAGTAATGTGTGAATTTTGGAGGTGGAGTAATATTTTTGCATGACTTACCTTGATTTGCATAAATTACCTTTAACATACGTAAAACGGCACACCTAAATATTATACACAAGAAAATAACACGTTGTTTAAATGTGTGAATATTTCTTATCTTAAATCCGAAGACAGTACAGCCTATAACTTAATGATTCCATCAATTTAAGATGCCCCTATTCATAAATGAGTTAAGGTCTAGGGGTCTTAGGAGGCTTTTGAGTTACTAGAAAATTAAAGATCCCATTTTTGGAGATATTTGGTAAGAAATGTCAGCCCCCAAGATGGTTGCTCTTACTCCCAGAACACGCGTCTGGTACAAATTTCCGTAGAAGCTGAGTCGACTCAGGGCTATGGTAACACCATTATTTAAAAAGCTAGTTTAAAAAAACTCCAACCCGATCTAGAATCAAATCTGAGACCTTCCGGTTTATAATGCATTATCTGGCTTAACAACGCCGTGATATATCGATGGAGCTTATTTTCAATAATTTTGCTGTTTTTGCGTTTCGCATCCAAAGAAATGAGTTGACATGTCTACTATATTTCATTTCATACCAAATTTCATTTCACTCTTTATGATCTTGTAAAATGGAACATTGAAGTATAATGCATTTTAGTGTAAAATTCACAAAAGAGACAAAACTTTTACTAATATAAAAATAAAACTCAATGGTGCGACAGGCCTAGAAGGCCATTGGCCCACCAGCGGCTGCTGGCTTCACATCTACATGTGTTAATCACATATATAGATATTCAACCAGTGTAGGGGTGACTTGTGATCAGCATATTGGGTCCCCAGGCGTTATAGCTGGTTTCCTCAACCTTGAGCCGCTCCTTATTTTAGCTATCCAAATTCCTCACGATGCTGGGTGGGCACAGGTCCCATACTGGCCGAAGTTCCATGAGAAAATGTCTTCCCCCAGCGCAAGTCTCGTAGCTCTGAGCCAAGGCATCTTTGTCTTAATCGCATGACCATCGCCGAGACAACATAAAGAAGCCATGGTAAAATTAATTAGTAATTATATAAGTAAATAAGCGCAAGACCAATATTAAGTATGGTAGTGAAGCATGGACAATATGAAGAAGGGATGGAAGCCGAATAACAGCAAATGAGATGCGATTTATGCGCCGTACAACAGGCAATACAAAGTGGGACCATAATAGAAATGAGGAAATTATGGAAGAGTTGGACGTCGAACCCATTTTTCACCATATACAAAACTACCAACTGGAAAGCCCATCTTCAACGAATGCCGTCTCATATAATTCCAAAAGCCGGCTTCGTTACTGCCCCCAAGGCAAAAGACCGCTGGAACGTTAAAAAAAGCGCCGGATGGAAAACTCCTCTTTGAGATCGTAACAGGCCACACGACCTAATGGGTACTTGCATGGATGATGATGATTATGATGATAAGTAAACAAGAAAGGTAGACCTATTCAATAGAAATTATGAAATGGACAAATCTTCCTATTTACCTCATTTTATAATAAACAAAATGTTGTATATTTCAGGGGCACTCTATTCTCACCAGATTTTAGGCGTCTCCATTTGTATCAGTTGTTCACTGTGAGATCCCGTAATGAGCTACAGGTCAATAAAAAAAAAGGACTTACTGGGAAATAAAGAGTGGTTTAAAGTTAATAATTATACATTTAAATTTTTAAATTGGACTTGGTAAAAAATAATTTACGTTACAAAAATTGAAAGTGTTTCAAGAATTCGTTTCAGAAATCCGCCTCAGTTCTTCCGTAAAATCTTACTTTAAATCCTTGTAACATAAATAACGAACATGGCTAGATAAAAAAGTAATTTCCATTGTTTAGTTTTTTATCGTCCCTTACCGTGTATGCGACACGTGGTTTTTGAGATATATTTTTATCTTAACCATAAACAGTATCTAATTATAGTAGGCAAATAAATCTACTTCATTTTAGCGACGGTTTTTACTGTATTAAATCAGGTGTAATTTTAAACACAATGATTTACGGTACCACCTATCACTTCCTTGTCAATGACGTCACATAATTGGTAATAATACTCAAGGACGTAATACAATACGATCTAGATTTCAATTCGCATTTCCTTTATTCCAAATAAATTGAAAGTAATAGGACATTCACATTACGCAACAAACTTATACAGGGTGATTCATAATTCATATTACAAACTTCTGGGGGTTGTAGAGAGGACTTATTAGATAAAGTTTTGATGAAGAACCCACGTCCGGAAAAATACCATTTCGATGTAAAATAAGTTTGAAGATCGAAACACAATGAACTGATATCGTGTATCTTGTGTTTCAGAATAAGTATTATAGACTTCTAGGGGTTGTACTACAACTGTCGAGCCGTAGAAAGATCTTCTTGCACGAATTCTGGCATAGGAATTATTGAGCACACACTTGCGGGGCGTGTGTATGAAAACATGCGTCGCAGGTACACTTTGTGCAACGAACAACAGGATCGCCACGTGGAACCACACTTGTAGTACAACCCCTAGAAGTCTGTAGGCCTAATATTTATTCTGAAACACGAGCCACACGATATCAGTCCATTGTGTTTTGATCTACAAACGTATTTTACATCGAAATGGTACGTTTCCGAACATGTTTTCCTTATCAAAACTTTATCTACTAAGTCTCCTCTACAACTCTAAAAGTTCGTAATAGGAATTATGAATCACTCATATACAGATTGTATCGATTGTGTGTATGTATATATATTCAAATTCTATTAAAAACTACATTAATTTAGATAATTAAAATATTTTATCTCTATACTGATATTAAGACAAAAGGCATTATTTTACGAGAAGCTCTAAAATAAAATCTAATTAAATATGACATGCGCAATTAGCAGATAAATTTGTGAAGAGTACTTGAAAATACGTGTGAAGTATTTCTAATTGTGATTGACAAGTCCTGTTCTATTTGCTGTGACAAACAATGAAAGTACATCTTAGAATTAACACGTCTACTAAGTTAGATACCACAAGATTAATTATCCAAATACGTGCGCTTAGAACTTTTAAATACATATACAGAGTGCACCAAAATCCCTTCCCATATGAGATTTTCTAATTCGTGATGGTAGAAGTTAAGGAGGATACAAATCTGGCTATGTAATTACTACACGCTTTCATGGCAGGAGTCACAACGTTGAGAAAGGAGTTTACGGGATTTCTGAGTCATGAAATGCATATACAGAGTGCACCAAAATCCCTCCCCATAAGAATTTTCATTCTAATTCGTGATGGATAAGTTAGGGAGGATACGAATCTGGCTATATAATTACTATAGGGCTTTCACGGCAGGAATAACAACGTTGAGAAAGGGGCTTACGGGATTCCACGACTCAAAAATCCCGTAAGCCCCTTTCTCAATGTTGTTATTCCTGCCGTGAAAGTCCTATAGTAATTATATAGCCAGATTCGTATCCTCCCTAACTTATCCATCACGAATTAGAATGAAACATCTTATGGGGAGGGATTTTGGTGCACTCTGTATGTGTGTATAGGCTATATATATATATATATATATATATAATATATAATGAAATGCATAGCTGATGATAAATGAGGGAAATTTTGAGGAAGTGGCTGAATTCAAATACCTAGGAACAATAATCACAAACAGAAATGAGATGTACAAGGAAATTAAACATAGGCTCAATTCTGGAAATGCGCGTTATTATGCTTTACAGAGACTCTTGACGTCCCTACTCCTTTCAAAAAACGTTAAACTGAAAATATATAAAACTATTATTCCACCAGTTATTTTATATGGATGTGAAACATGGACTCTTACTTTAAGGGAGAAAAGGAGATTAAGAGTATTTGAGAATAAAGTTCTTAGGAAAAATTTTGGAGATATGAACAGACAGGTGAATGGAGAAGACTGCATAACAGTGAATTACATGATCTTTATAGGAAACCAATTATAATAAGAGTTCAGTATCATAGATTGCGATGCGCAGGACATGTGGCACGAAAGGGGAATGAAATACGTGCATAGAAGCTTCTTGTAGGAAAACCAGAGGGAAAAGGCCCAGTTGGTAGACCAAGAATGAGATGGAAGAATGACATTAACCACGATTTGAGGGAAGTAGATTATACAGAGGATGACTGATAGACAGTAGCTCAGGATAGAGATTGTGGAGAGCTTATGTCCGCGTGATCATGAATCTACTGTTTCGATAGAGCAAGTGAGATAGTTAGTTAATATATTACTGTTCTTACTATAGGACCGGAGCTTAAAAAAAGTGCAACGGTGCTCTAAAAAGTCGCTTTTTGGACACTTTAATGGATTACGCTAAACCATAACAAATAGCCTACACAGAATTGAATATCTAAAATAAGTCTACAAAAGTCTGCTACGCATATGGACAACTCACAATACCATTTTTGTCTTTCAGCTCATTGATGCCAAGAAGATAGGGATAAGTAGATTCCCGGGCAACGCCGGGTAATCAGCACGGTGTATCTAAAAATAATTACGATACAAATGTATAATTATTTATATTTTTTTCTTATTAACTAAACCTAAAAACACATTTAATTTATTTAGGCGTACCAGCGCACGCTGGGTAGGCCTATTACCTGGTAACATAAAATAACCAATCATTAATCTTATAATGTAACTTTAATTTTAATTTGTCGATAATATGTATGCCACACCCACTTTCGTCATCATCATCATCATCATCACTTAGTTTCACCATTATACTTATACGAATATACCGAATGATTCATAAATATAGTAAGTCAATAATGATTGAATCGACATTTAATACAATTAAAGAGAAAAAGTGTGCCTGAACCGGGATTTTAACCCAGTTTTACAAGCTGGCGCTCTATATTTGAGCTATACAGGCATAGAAGTAAATGTAGAGTGCCAGCGCGCAAAGCCGGAGATCCTGGGTTCAAATCCCGGTTTAGGCATCAATTTTTCTCTTTTAGTTGTATTAAATATAGCATGCGGACGGCAAACCTGAGTTCATTAATTTTAACATTACACTCTCCATCCATAGTAATTCTGCCCGAGGGCAGGTCCTTCACTGCATTCATAGCATTTTCATGCTATGCTTTGCAGCTTTACTAGGGAATTGTAGGTGTGGTAGCTTCCCGTTGCTTTCCACACCGGTGAAGGATGATGATGATAATGGTAAGAATGATGATGATGATGGCCATATGATTTCGGGGACCGTTTGGGCCTTAAAATTTTCCTGACATTTGTCTTACAGGTGAGTAAAAAACCCCGATAAAAACCTCACCCAGAAAAACTGTCCCTACCAGGGATCGAACCCGGGCCCGCTGCGTGACAAGGCAGCATGTTACCTCGAGACCACAGCGGTGTACCATTACTCTCTAAATTCACATTTTATAATAATAAAATATACAAAAATAAAACATAATACAAATAAAGATATAGTGGCCTATTTAAATCTGAAAGAAAATTGTGATGATTTTGAAGAATATTTCCGAGCTGTAGTCTCGAGACTTGAAGTTCCCCGACGTTTCGCCAGAGACTGCGTCTGGCATCCTCAGGGGTTGTCGTAAGCTGCGTCTGGCGAAACGTCGGGGAACTTCAAGCCTCGAGACCACGGCCTACAGCCCGGAAATCTTCTTCAAGATCATCATAGCAACTCCGGCCGTGAAAGCCTAAGTCAATACATGAAAGAAAATTATTTTAAAAAGTTTCTCAAATTGGAAACCGGCGTTACGTTACTCCGTTGATAAATTATAATGATGAACCAAGAAACTCCTTAAACCTAAACTTAACCTAAATTTCAAACTATGTGCAATTACAGGGATAATTTGCTTTACGAAAAATTCCTGAGTTCTGATAAGGAATAGGAAGCACATGCACTGTAGTTAGAAGCTCTGACCACACGACCATGAGACTGGTCACTCAGAAATACATTATTTTTGCTTCGTTTTTTTAAAATATGTCGTATAGTTAACATTAATTTTGTTATTTGGTAATTTGTTTACAATTTTGAGTTTATAATAAAAATAATATAAAATATCAAGCAATGGCAAACATATCAAGTTATCATGTATCAGCTAAGAGAAATTTAATTTGATTTACTCGAGCCAGATGCGTGTGTTCCATTATTAGATAATAATACTAATTAATGTATTTTCGTCCTTGTAGTACATTATACACATTTAAACGTAATGATAAACTCACCCATGTCCTTGGACCGTGAAACGCTCCATTGATGGCTGGTTTAGAACCATATCGGCCCAACAGATGACAATATTTCTGTAAGATTGTTTACTAGAATATTCTACGATTTCTTACTAGTAGCTTTCAAATGGTCAACATATCTGGCAAATCACAAAATATTTATGTTAATCAAAGCAACTTCTAACTATAACATATAACAGGATTTTAATATCATAATAAGTATGGAAGTTAAAATTAATAATTTTATACTTTAAAATTCTTTTAATATTTAAATATAACTTAAATAAAGAAAAATATCTAAATAATTCAGTGTTGGTCAATGTTGAATAAAAATGTCTCAGTAACAATTAAAGAAATTGTATTACATAAGTCTTTCTAAAGAATGCTTTTAAAAATTGTTTTAAGTCATTGTTGTCAGAAAGATAAATACAAATAAATAAGATAAATAAAATAAAAAGATAAATAAAATTACAAAGATAAATACCAACTAGATAGTATAACTGTCGCAGGATTGATGATCGGGGCAAGAGGTACTATACCAGGATTCTTAGCCAAATTTTGGAATTCCTTAGATTTGGACAGGGTGTATCTTTCTAGAATTGACATCGCTGCCATTAGAGGATCAATTTCAATTTTAAGAAACCATATTTACAAAATTACTTTATAGTATGTATACTTCAATTAGGCCTACAAGTTGAATATTTTAAAATATATTTACAAAATGTATTTGATCAATTACAAAAATTAATTGTCTGTATCACTTTGTTCTTGAGGCAATCCTCTAATGAGGAAAGTTTTATATAATAATAATAAAGCTTTCTGTTATAACTGTAATAATAACACCTGCTTAACTTCATATTTTTAAATGAAAGTAAACTAAACTCTGATTGGATGTTAAAACAATTAACTTTTTGATTTAACAAATCAAATTTAAACCTTATATTTAATGGACTATTAACCAATAGAATTTAAAATTACCATCATGTGATGTAATAGGCCCCTAATGTTCTTTAAAATTATAAAAGAATTACACTAATCATTCTGCATATAACTTTCAACAAACATAGAAGCAATAAGAGTTCTCAAGATAAAATTTGTAATTATTTCTACAAGAAAAAAAAAGAAAATAATTTAATTTTAATTGACGGTGAAGAATAATACCACCTACATTTACTTAATCTGCTGGGAACCTACAAAGGAAATAAATGTGAAATTATTTCTACAAGAAACAGTTTTTAGTGATTTTTAAAGTGTTTTCATATCCAGTGTACCAACTACCGACCCTAAGAAGAGAATCCGGCTCTATCGAAAATTAAACCCAACCTGAACCAGTATTTTTTTTTACGCCAATCCTCCTTCAAAATGTTACTACAACATCGGGCATGAAGAGAATTACTGCTTCAAAACGTCACCACAACGTGGGAAAAGAATTACTTCTTCAAACATAACTGTCTTAAGGATATAACTAAAGAATACCCTCCGTCCATCCACAGTAATTCTGCCCGAGGGCAGACATTTCACTGCAATCATAGCATTTTCATGCTACGTTTTGCAGCTTTACTAGGGAATTATAGGTGTGGTAGCTTCCAGTTTTCCCGTTGCTTTCCACACCGGTGAAGGATGGTGGTGATAATGATAAAGATGATGATGATGATGGCCGAATGATTTTCGGGGACCGTTTGGGCCCTAAGCTTCCCGACATTTATCTTACAGGTGAGGAAAAACCCCGAAGAAAACACCTCACCCAGGTGCCTGTCCCGACCGGGAATCGATTCCGGGCCCGCTGCGTGACAAGGCAGCACGCTACGTCGAGACCACAGCGGTGGACAAAGAATACCCTATAAAGTATTAAATTGGCGGATTAATTTCAATGGTACAAATAATATTTTTCTTCAAAATTGATATAGCGCGAAAAAAAAAAACAGACATACTGTAATAAATTCGGGGACAAACATGTTAAGATGTTATCATTTTAGGAGCGTAAGTGGAGCTGAATTTAACATAGAAGATTCAATTGAAATGAATTTGTACAACGCAAGTAAATGGTTACAATTGTTCTGCTAATGAAAATAAATAACAGTAATGTATCCTAATAATTAATCAGTTTTGAGGTTACTATTGTAACTGTACTGTGTCGTAAATATTTACGTTAAGAAATCAGACTAATAAACATAAATTCTTATTCTGTGACCGTTTCTTGACTGAAACAGAAAAACACGTATTTCTTCATTATTGTATTCCTTTCTGGCTGGCTTCCTATGAGTCAACATATTATTTATCTTAATGTTATCTACCATATTTTGATATGTTCTTTCTTCTCTTTCGAATAAACTTACTTTTCACAATTCCTTCCAAAGCATATAATCTCTTCTTAGCTAGAAGGCCAGCTAATTTTATTTTTCTTTTCTTTTATCTTTATCGTCCATTCATTCTAATATGACATTATTCCTTATTTTCTTCTCCATATCCTTATTTCAAATGCTTCCATTCACTTATCCTCAGTGTGTATTAAGGTTGAAGATCCTCCAATACACCATATTCTTAGGTAATTATTGATATAGTCCTACAGAAAATGTGTTTTTCTCTCTAAAAGCTTCCTTCGCCATTGGTATCCCCTGACTTGTTGACAATAGTTCAGTTTGCTGTTTATACTACACTCGTAAACATTTAAAACTGTCTACTTGTTTACACAAGTTACAACACAAGGATATCAAAGATGGCACTGATGTATAATCCTGCAGGACGAAGATCGGTAGGAAGATCAAGAAAGCGCTGGGCTAAACAGATGTGAGATCGGAACAGGCAAAGACCTAATCCGTGGAGGATGATGATGATAATAATATGATGAACTTTTACCATTGCTCCTTGAAGTTGTTCCCTGTTAATTATATATTTATTCAGATAAATATGGTTGTGGCCTTAGTTGAATTAAGTTTTCATCCAATACTGCTCTCATACTGAGTCGTAGATACCCAATAGCATGTTCCTTAGCTTCACTACGTCTTTTTGCTACACAATGTGCTTACCATGCAGTGAATATGTATTCCGTCTTTCTGTTGATTATCAGCTTCTTTCAGATTTCCTGGAAGCAATTCTTAAAATTGTGATAGGTTTTTTAAAAGATTTGTGATTAAGGACCCCGTGAAACACATGTAGGGCTCCGTGTAAACAAGCTGGTTTTATCCATATGTATTGAAACAATGGAGTTCTGAAGTAATCGTTTTGGCATCTTCCCCAGAAATCAGCTACACGAGCAAATTGTAGTGTCAAGCAGGCGACAAAGTGTTCATCCAGTGAATGCGATGCGAAGGATTGGAATACGTGTTCTCATGAATACAGATTACGAAAGGCCTCAAGACGGCTGTGGTACTTGTCCTTACTTCAACTGTTTGCAAATATATCGAAAACCTGGGCCAATTCATTGTCATGATATTAGTTCCATTTAATATTAAGTAATTTTCTAGCATCCAAAAAAAGGATAGTCGTTTTACATTATCAAAAGTATTAATCCAGTTTTTAACATCAAATTTTAAATGTATTATTATTTAGATAGTGTTTAAAATGTATAATTAGAATTTAATTTATTATCATAATCATTACCATCACCATTACAGTAATCTGGAATTCAATGATACAACATATACGTTTTTATTTACTTTTACTTATTTATTTTACCTGATGGAGTTAAGACATAAGGTCTTCTCTTCCACTTCACCAGGATTAAATTATACATATAATAACAAGTATGAATTATCTACATGCTGATTAATGATAAATCATAATTATATATAGGCTACACAGAATAAAGTTGACAAGGGGAAAAAATAGTAATAATAATAATAGTAATAATAACAATAATACTAACCTATAATTATGTTAAGTAATTGGCTTGGTAAAGAAAGTTTAAAATGTCTATCTATCCATAGTAATTCTGCCCGAGGGCGGTCTTTCACTGCAATCATAGTATTTTCATGCTATGCTTTGCAGCTTTACTAGGGAATTATAGGTGTGGTAGCTTCCCGTTGCTTTCCACACCAGTGAAGGATGATAATAAGGATGATGATGATGACCGAATGATTTTCGGGGACCGTTGGGCCCTAAGCTTCCTAACATTTGTCTTACAGATGAGGAAAAACCCCGAAATAAACCTCAACCAGGAGCCTGTCCCGACCGGGAATCGAACCCGGGCCCGCTGCGTGAAAAGGCAGCACGCTATCTCGAGACCACAGCGGTGGACGTTTAAAATATAAAGGAATAATAAAAGTATACATGGAACACGGTTATATATTATATTGTATGAGGAAATATGAAGTGAATCTTTTTTTTAACTGTATATCCTTGATATTTTAGGGGGGGGAATTCCAGAGTCGGGTGGGTGAAACAAGGTATATTATAATTAAAATTATTTATTTATTTATTTATTTATTTATTTATTTATTTATTTATTTATTTGATACAACATACTCCACGAGCCTTATACTAATACACATACCTAAATAGTATGTCCAAAAATATATTATTTAATTTAATTATTTACTTATATTCTGGAATCCCACTAATAGTAAAATTGTTTTATGTTCTTATGTCTTCAAATAGTCCCACAGTTTTATTTTATTTACTTTTTTCTTATCAAGCCGTTAACCTTAATCAGTGTTTATTGTTTACACTAACTTTTCTATCTCCAATCCCCTAAAGCCATGCAATATACTATTCCCTATGTTCGCCTCCCTTTTCTTTTCATTTATAGATGATTTAACATCTAAAGTCATACCACGTCTACTTTATAAATAATAGTATGAAGTGAATACGATTGAATAAATCCTGGTAATGCAATTCCAACCCAGAATTCGCCTTGACGGCTAAGAAAACCACGAAAAATCTCAGTCAGGTTGTAATTTGAAACCGCAACCTCTCGAATACGAGTTTTAATAGCTATTGCTTGAAACAACTCCCTATGTTTCTAGTTACTAAGAACAATTTTTTTAAATTGTTATTTTTATATTAATTCACGTACAAATGTTACAATTGTACTTCTACTCCTTTTTCATCGGCTAGTCGTATAGGTATTTTTATATGTCCCATGTCGCCCGGGCGTTATAGTGGTCTGATCTGTTGGAAAAGGGATTTTTGAACTGCGGTTCACATATACATTTTTGACCACACAAGGACATGGAGGGCCTTTCCGAATGAGTGATCAGTTCAATCAAGTGCCTCTTCCGAGACAACGCAGCGTTAAACGAAACACACAATTTACTCACACATTCATACTTAACATGGCTAATATGATAATGATGGCTAATATGATAATGATGGCTAGATGATGTTCGGGGACCATTCCAGCCTTGACGTTTCCTGAAATGTGCCTTGCAGGTGAGAAAAAAAAAAGAAAAAGAAAGAAAACCAACACCCAGGAACCGGGGATCGAACACGGGTCCGCATCGATGCTACACCGAGACCACAGCGGTGGATCTATGCACTACATGGTATAAAAATGAAAGAAAAGAAGACAAATCCATCAATTATGGTGATAATGATGATAATAATAGATCTAATAATAATAATAATAATGTCCCGCGCCGTAGCCGAATAGTTAAGGCAGGAAACCTTGGCGCAAAGCTACGGGACTTGCGCTGGTTCGAGTCTCCATGGGGGAAGAAATTATCTCATGGTATTTCGGCCAGTATGGGACCGGTACCCACCCAGCATCGTGAGGCATTTGGGTAGCTACAATAAGTAGCGGCTCCAGGTTGAGAAAACCAGCTATAACGGCTGGGGGACTCGACATGCTGACCGCATGCCACCCCTACACTGACTGGTGATCATCTACCTCTGTGAATGACACATGTGGATGTGAGGCCAGCAGCCGGCTGGTAGGCTAAGGGCCTTCTAGGGCCTCTCGCGCCAGTAGTTTTAGTTTTAATAATAATAATAATAATTTTAATAATAATAATAATAATTTTAATAATAATAATAATAATTTTAATAATAATAATAATAATAATTTTAATAATAATAACTTACTACTACATGTAGTATGTGTGCTAGGGGTAGGTGAATAATCTTGATGTTTGTACATCTTTGAAGAGTTGTTTTATGTTATTAACTACATTGCGCGACAGGCTTGAAGTTCCTTGACCTACCAGCCGACTGCTGGTCTTTTGTGTATATATGTTAATCACAGAAATAATCATCCAGCCAGAATAGGGATGACATGTGGTCAGCATGTCGAGTCTCCCAGTCGTTATAGCAGGTTTCCTCAACCTAGAGCCTGTACTAATTTTTAACTACTCAAATTACTCTCGATGCTGGGTGGGCACCGGTCCCAAATGATCGAAATTCCAAGAGAAAGATTATTTCACCATGGAGTCTCGAGCCAGTGCAAGTGTCTGCACTAAGATATGGTGCTTTAAACCGAAGTTTTACACATGAGTCAATCATTTCCTAATTAGCATAATTGTATTCATGTTTATTATATTCATTCTTAGGATAATTTTTGGACTAAAGAGAGACGAACAGACAGGTGAATGGAGAAGACTAATAACAATGAACTACGTAGCCTACATGGTCTTTTTGAAAGCCAGATATAATAAGAACAATTAAATCACGTATACTACGATGGGCATAACATATGACACGAATGGGGAATGAAAAAGGTGCATGGGAACTTCTTGCAGCAAAACTATATAGAAAACTCCCAGTTGGTAGACCAAGAATGAGGTGGGAGAATAACATTAACCACGATTTGAGGGAAGTAGATTATACAGGAGATGAATGGAAAATATTAGCTCAGGATAGTGATATATGGAGAGCTAACGTCCGCGCAGTATGGGTTCTATAGTGCCAGTGAGTTAGTTAGTTAAGGGAAAGAAGAAAATGTAAAAGAGAAGACGCCAGATACTATAAATATAGTATGTAAATTGAAATTTAACAAAATTTAATGTATACAAAATGTGATAGTCTCTCATCAAGTTGGAAAAACTGCACTTAAACTAGCGTGAAATATTTTCAAAGTCCTATAGAACAACAGTGCGCATGCGCCAGAGTTCATAGAGCCAGCGATAACCCACAATCGAACCACATATCGATTATCATCCTCGATTACTACCCGTCGCTATGAAATTTAAATGACCAACATTTCCAATAAATCCCCAAATCTATGTTTAAAAAATATATTAATCATATTAAAATTGCCAAAATTGTATTAAAAATGGGTGTATACTCACTTATCACTCCCTAACACTGTTCCAACCATCGATAACCCAAAACAGCGATAGAAAAATCATAGACTAAGTAATATACTCTGTGGAGAAAATAGCAGTTAGCATCAGAATATTGTCTAACAGTGACATAATATTGTGATTTGCATATTTAAAGAAATACTTCAAAATTGTCTAATAATGTTATAACAATTGTTTGAAAAAGTTTAAAATATAAATAATGTTAGTAAATACAGAAGAAGAGCTATAGTTTACAACAATATAAGTGAAAAATCAAGCGCTAGTAGAAGTGCAGTTGAGCCATAAAATTGTTCTTTAGATTACAACATCCAGAAGCAAGATAGTGAACATTTCCGATATGGAATAAAATCCACATGTACAGGAAGGTTAAACTGATTTTAAATGCTATTCACGCAACACGAATATTTCCATAACATGTAGTAAACGTAATCGAGGACAGTAGTACACACAAACGTTCAGCGCTTAGTACAGTATGTACAATCTCAACTGTCGTCACCATTACATATTTCTGAAGACGAATTAGTTAAACATCTACTTAGTTACATAATATTTTACTATTATTGATCTGCCACTGTCAGTATTTATATATATATATATATATATATATATATATGTTATATTTAAACTTTAATTTGGCATTGGGCAATGCAAGCTTAATATGACAAGATAAGAAAAATAAATGCCTGGACGGGATTTGAACCCGGATCTCTGAGTTGATATATCAGTGCGCTACCACTTACGCTACCAGGCGAATCCAGAACAAACATTTATTTTTCTTATACATATTCTCTATCATTACCAGATGTAGCGGAAACTCGGTCTCCACTGCCACCTAGTAGCTACTATAACAAGTAAGCAAATTAAAGCGTCACTGCTATAAAGTAAAAATATTCTCTTTAATTTGCTTACTTGTTATAGTAGCTACTAGGTGGCAGTGGAGACCGAGTTCCCGCTACATCTGGTAATGATAGAGAATATGTATAAGAAAAATAAATGTTCTGGATTCGTCTGGTAGCGTAAGTGGTAGCGCACTGAGATATCAACTCAGAGGTCCGGGTTCACATCCCGGCCAGGCATTATTTTCTTTTCCTTGTCATATAGTAGATATATATATATATATAATATATATATATTCAATCATATTTGCATTCATTGGCCAAATGTCAAAAATATATTTATAATATATATATATATATATATATATAATTCTTCTGTACGTGTGTATGTTACTGAACTACTCCTACACTGGACCGATTTTGATTTTTTTTTTCTGTGTTTTAGTGGGTCCCTGGATAGGTAGATTCACAATTGGACCTTATAAAATCATTGGCTGTAAGAGTTCACCTGAAGTGAAAATTTAAAAATCGCTCTAGCGGTCACAATCTTCGATGTTTCACAACGAAACTCGGTATATCATATTAAAATAAACCGAGGTAGCTATTATCCAAATATGAGCAAAATCCGACAATTAGAAGTGGTGGTTTACGTAAAATCTGAAATTAAAACTGACTAGCAACCGTCGAGCATAAACCGTGCAATTTAATTAACCTTTAATATTTCATTTATTCAGGGTAGTAAGGCATGCCGGGTAATAATTAGTATATATGTATATATGAGAAAATTATCACACCACTAATTCGCACATCTAATAGCTAGTTAATGTATTTAAGAATAAAGTTGTTAGGAAAATGTTTGGACGAAAGAGATATGAACAGATAGATGAATGGAGAAGACTTACATAACAGTGAACTGCTTGGTCTTTATGGGAAGCCAGATATGATCCATACATAGTAATTCTCCCCGAAGGCAGGTCCTTCACTGCAATAGCATTTTCATGCTATGCTTGTAGCTTTACTAGGGAATTGTAGGTGTGGTAGCTTCCCGTTGCTTTCCACACCGGTGAAGGATAATGATGATGATGATGATGATGGTCATATGATTTCGGGGACCGTTCGGGCCTTAAAGTTTTCCTGACATTTGTCTTACAGGTGAGGAAAAACCCCGATAAAAACCTCACCCAGAAAAACTGCACCGTCTGGGGATCGAACCCGGGCCCTCTGCGTGACAAGGCAGCATGCTACCTCCAGGCCACAGCGGTGGACGGATATATGATAAGAACATTAGCTCAGGATAGGGATGAATGGAGAGCTTATATCCGCGCGGGCATGAACCTACGGTTTCGATAGTGCCAATGAGTTAGCTAGATTATAGCTAGTTAATTCGATATATGGGATGTTTGTTTGACGTCATTAACATATATATATTTCCATGTTGCAATTAAATGTTGACATTAAGCAATGAAATGCTTTTACGTGCCTTACTCCACACGATACGACCTGTCGGGAGATGGATTTTTAAACATTGGGTCAAATGTTTTCACCTACAAGGACCTGGAGGGCCTCAGTTCAAACCAGGGCCTCCTCCGATGCAATACAATATTAGGACGAAACACAAACTTCACACTCAATAGTACCCAGTAGGTAGGCGCGCAATGAACTATAGTGTCACTTCAAAAAGAAGAATATCAACTAACTAACTAGCACTATCGAAACATGTACGTTCATGACCGCGCGGACATAAGCTCTCCATACATCACTATCCTGAGATAATGTTTTCCAACATCATCCCCTGTATTATCCACTTCCCTCAAATCATGGTTAATGTTATTCTCCCATCCCATTCTTGCTCTATCTACAAGACGCTTTCCCTTTGGTTTCTTACAAGTGGTTTTCATGTCACTCTTGCATTCCATCATTCGTGTATATGCCCTGCCCATCGCAGTATATAAGACCTTAACTATTCTTATTATATCTGGTTTCCCATAAAGATATGTAATCTTCTCCTTACACCTGTCTGTTCATCTCCCTTTAGTTCAAAAATGTTTTTTCTTCTTCTTCTTCTTCTTTCCCCCATTTATAGGTTTGCCGTCTTCAGTTTCCATTTATCTCTATTATTCCAATCTCCCTCCTCCAAATTCCTATCATCCATTATAGTTCTGACGTAGGTTTTCCATTTCAAATCTAGGGCTGTCCACGTTTATTTCTTCCAGGGGTGACCATTGGTATATATTTTTTGGTCATCTTTCATTTTCCATTCTTTGTACATGGCCATACCTTTAAGCGTTCGATTTTCAATCCTCTTAACAACCGATGTGGTGACATTCATTTCTCTCCAAGGAATTCCATTTCTTATTTTATCCTGTCTTGTTTTTTGGAGGCGTTATTCTAAAATAATCAAATTCAACTGTTTAATATATTTTTTTGTACTTCCGTCAAAAGCCAAGTTTCACTTCCATATGACAAAATATTCTGTATTATGCTCTCATAGTTTTAATTTTAATTTCTTTGTGATATTTTTGTTCCAAAAATGTTTATAACAACTTTATTTTCAAATACTCGTAATCCTTTATCTTCCCTTAAAATAAGAGTCCACTTTTCTCCTCCATATAACTATGTAAATAACAGCTGTATGTATTTTCAGTTATATTTTTTTACAGAAGTTGTGACTACAAGAGTCCGTGTCATGCACAATAGCATGCATTTTTATAATTGAGTATATTTAGTAGTCTACAAAGAAAATCATATTATATTGAAATTGTACATGTAATTTATTCTGCAATAAAAATAATAAAAGAACAATAAATAAAAATATATAACATTTACAAAAATATATAGTATGGGCTAATAACACATTGATTAATTTTAGAATTTGAAGATTATCGTTCATTACTGAGACTCGACTCTATTGAATCTTCATGCTTGGAAAGGTATTTATCGATACTTTTCTCGCATTTCCTCTTATTCGATTGCATTTCGATCTCTTAGACTTCCCCCTAGCATCGCCTCTCCTGCATGCACAGGTCTTCCTTCCCCTGTCCTTCTTCTGTCATTTCATCTTCAGCAGCATTTTCCCGATTTTCCACTTCGTGATATTCTCTTTTGTTCACAATCAGTTATTGCACGTTCCGAAGTTCTGAGACTACATCTTCCTCCGAATTACTATAACGCCATCTTTCACATTTTTTTTGCATACTAATTTAACATTTCCCTGATGCGTCCCAATTTATCGAAGTTATTCTGTAAATAATCTGTGAATTGATTAACCATGGCTCCATTTGTTTCCTTTTAACATTTTAATTGTTTCGATACTTTTTCTCGCATTTCCTCTTATTCGATTTGCATTTCGATCTCTTTGACTTCCCCCTAGCATCGCCTCTCCTGCATGCACAGGTCTTCCTTCCCCTGTCCTTCTTCTGTCATTTCATCTTCAGCAGCTTTTCCCGATTTTCACTTCGTGATATTCTCTTTTGTTCACAATCAGTTATTGCACGTTCCGAGTTCTGAGACTACATCTTCTCCGAATTATACTATAACGCCATCTTTCACATTTTTTTGCATACTAACTTTAACATTTCCCCTGATGCGTCCAAATTTATTCGAAGTTATTCTGTAAATAATCTGTGAATTGATTAACCATGCTCCATTTGTTTCCTTTTAACATTTTAATTGTTTCGATCACATGTTCCGTTAAAGATATGATGAATAATTAGACACACAACATTTGAACGTTTTAAAAAGACTATCTGTGAAATGTCTGTGTTACCTAGAAACAATCAAACATTGTTTTATTTTCAAAAAAGATTGTTTACAATAAGTAGTCTTAAAAATGCAATTTATATTAAATAACAATAACAATTTACGACTGTTGATAAATACCAATAAAAACTACATGAATAAATATATTATATAATGTAAATGGGCAATTATTGACAAATTAGGATAATTTTGAGAAGTGGTTAAATTCAAACAATTAAACATTAATAAATAAGGGCAACACGCACGCTCTATTAACTGAAACTAAGAAATTAGGACTGGAAGTAAACTTCAATAAAACTAAATATATGGTCACACATACAAACACATTATATAATAGAAATGGACGGTTAATGACAAATGAGGGAGGTTTTGAAGAGTTGACTGGCTTCAAATAACTGGGAGCGATAATTAAAAACAAGAATGAGGTCAATACTAATAAAATTCATTATCAAGGAAATAGACAACAAGCTTTTAATAAATGAAAGCACTCCCAGACTAAACCCACTATACGATATCGTCAGGAAGAAGCTTTAGTCACGACAACACTACATTAGGACCAGCAGCATCAACCATCATACTGGATGCTGTAGCGAAGAGGGACCTGCTGAAGATGGAACGGATGTTCTGAAAGGCCTACAGGCATAAAGATTACATATTTTATAAGTTGAGGACGACGGATCTTACCTAAGAAGGTATATTTTAACTTATTTTATTTTAAGAATGAGGTGTACAAAGAAATTGAGCAATTTTGGAAATTCATGTTATTATACATTACATGAACCCTTTGTCGTCTCAACTTCTGTCAAAAAACGCTAAACTAAAAAAATATTTTTAAAAATTACTCTCCCAGATATATTAGGGCCTATATGAAAGCGAAACTTGGACTCTTACTTTAAGGGAGAAAATATTACGAGTATTGAGAATAGTCTCTTTGGAAAATGTTTGTATCAAAGTGAGATGAACAGACGGGCGAATGGAGAAACCTCATAACAGTAAGCTGCATGATGTTTATAGGAAACCACATGTAGTAAGTGGGACATTCCATACGAAATCGGCAAAAAATTGTGAAAATTGAACTCACATCTTTAAAAGTTTACAATTTTTTTTTACAGTGAAACTTTATGATATACTGAATATCTGAACCGAATTTCAAATCTTCGCTTGGTGTAATTAAAGAGTAATACAGCTGTCAATTTATCGTATTGTTTTAAATAGTCTCTTTTATAAAATACATTTCTCGAAGTATGGCTATTCCCTCAACTAGAAAAGATAGTCACATTATAGATGATTTTATGCTCTATCGCTTGAAAATTAGTATGTTATTATTTACGTTTTTCTGAAGGGCGTAAATGCAATTAATATGCAATTGACCTTCCTCACCAAAAATTTTATAAAATCAAAAAATGCCACATTATTACCTGAACACCAGTTAATTTTTGTGTAATTAGTTTTAAAGTGGAGTCTTGAAAGGAAACTACCAAAAATAATTATTTTTCCTAAAATCTCCTATGTGCAGACTGCCCGCAATACCTTTCGCGTGAGTGGAGATCACTCGCTCGTACAAACAATGACGGAGCTACTTGGTAATAGTCCTTTGCGCACTTACAAATATTTTTTATTGTTATTATCATCATTACATTATTTTTATTATCATTATTACAATTATTACATTATCATCATCATCGACGTGGACAAGTGGTTACTCTGCACGCCCCCGATTCCGAGGTTCGCGGGTTCAAACTCGATAGGAATCAATGACATTTTAAAGGCGTAACAATTCTGAATGTAGCTTTCTCCAGAAGGAAGGAAATCCGTGAGTCCCGTGTCGTAAATTTATGGTACGTAGGAGAACCTCGCGCTTGAAATAAATTGCCACATAATAAACGTAATTAAATATAACAATCTTTATTGATATATTCAGTAGGCGGTTAATTTTGTGCTAATTTTGGCTAATGTATAGTTTAATTTAAATTACTAAGCACCTACCAATTCAAGCTGGTAGGCCTATTAAAAATATTTTCTAGAGAGTAGTTTTGTAATGTGTTGTAATATTTTGTACTTGTACCCTACACCAATGTCTGATGTTGAATACTGTAAGTAACGTTAAGCTATCGATAATAATTTATAACAATTTTCATGCTGTTACAAGTAATATTTAAAAGGTATAAATATATTTTATTGGCTTGGTGTCACTTACTGATCTTGCATCCCCTACTCATGACATATCTAAGATGATGATAAAATGCACGATAATATTAGCTTTTATTATAAGCTAAATTATTATAGTATGTAATTTAATGTCTAAACTTCCCATTATTCTCCTTTTTATAACACAAAATGTATACCTCTACGATTATTCTCTCATTCCAGAAACATTTAAGAAATTGTAAAATTATATATTAACACATAATATTGTTAATAACTATTGTATACTAATAAATGCACAATTAAAATTATATTTAACTTCTAACTCACCATTCAGTCTTTGTAGATCTGCAAACTTGTGATGTTAAAAACAATAAGATATTATTTTAAATTTGACTGTGACACTTAAAATGACGAGATGCACTAAACATACTGATGTAATTCAACTGTCTGAACTTGAGAATTGTTTATGTAAAACAGGTTGTTTAAGGAAGACTTGCAGTCATTGCATTATTATCGTTTGGTAGCAAGTGTTACGAGTATTAAAACATTCGGTTTTATTTGGAAGTGATATCTTAAAACAATAATATTTCGTCAAAGTTTTCAGGGTACAGTAAAATACACTGAATAAAAAGTTATTTTAAGACTGAAATTAGTAATTATAACATAATAAAAATTTATACCAGTTTATTCAATTAATGATGAAAGAGTTTTTATTATATAACAAATTATTACATTACTGTATATAAAAAAATTTAGATCAAAATAAATTAATTGTTTTAAAATGGCTCAGAAGAATATCGAGTATTTGCAGAATAAAGCTTTTAGGAAAATTTTTGGATCAAAAGAGAGGAACAGACAGGTGAACGGAGAAAACTACTATAAACGTGAGGCTACATGATCTGTTATAGGAAGCCAGATATAATAAAACAGTTAAGCCTCGTAGGCTCTGGCGATGGGCAGTAACTGTGGCTACGTATGGAGGATGAAAGAAGTGCTGGGAAATTTCTGGTTAGGAAAACGCCCACGTTGGAAGACTATGACTGAGGTGGGAGAATAATAATTGTACAATGATTTGAGGGAAGTAGATTAATACATGGGGTATAATTGGAAAACGTTAGCTCGGTGATGGGGATGTATGGAGAGCTTATGTCCTCAGCTTCCATGAACCATATAGGTTCCACAGAGCCAGTGAGTGAGTTACATATGAATAATGTGTTTAATAATTCACAGTAACGGTAAGTAACAGAGCTCTTTACTTCTCACTTCAGCAATAAAATTTGATAAATAAATATCTACTGCGTAAGAATTAAAATATCGCCACTTTTATAAATTTACGGTACTGTTCCATTAAGCAGAACATATGATAATCTATTCGATTTAATGGCAGTTAAAAAAAAAGTAACTGATGAGGCTCTTTCAATAAAGTACGCGCGCGACCTTGGTCGTGAAATAAATCTGCTGCGCCGTGGACCAGCGAGTTTTGTTACGAAAATAGAATAAAAACGTTTATATTGTCTGAACTATTCAACTCTCCAAAAGGGTAATTGCTGGAAATTAATCCTTATTACGTGAGTAGTATCCTGTATTTTTTTCCGTTTTCATTTTTTGATATGTACTGCAGTAAACCGCCATAAAACAGAAAATTGACACCGAAAATAAAAATATCCTAATTATAAAAATAACACCCTTAACTACATGATATCACCTATATAAATATGTTTGAAACAAATTTTTGCTGTTTACTGTTTCAGAAATATTAGTTAGTAAACGTTTTAGTTTATCATATTTACGATAATTTTAGATCATCATAACTACGAACCTATAAATTATAAAAATTAAATTTCTGTATTAATACGTTTATAAATGCATTCACTATATTTAGGGATACATAAAATTAAAAAAATAAATTGCAAGATTTTTTGCTGTCCGATTTGATATGGATTGTCCCAAGTATAGCCTGGATTCTTATGTAATTGCATATTCTATTCCTTTGACATACGGGAACAAAAAATGTTGCGAATTGAAGTATGGACATTGCAGTATTCAAGTTTCATTTTACATATTTTTACATATTTTAGTGAATATTACATATTTCATACAATAAAAGTAAATAATTTTCCATGTTTTTAGCTGAATGTTTTTCTTTTCACTTTCTTTCTACGTACTTTCTACTTTCTCTACAACATATATTTTTCTTTCTGAACAGTGTTTAAAATATCAAACTATAGTTAAATACTTGTTAAATAACTACTCTAGAGAACTTTGGAGCAACAGGAGCAAAACGAATTACACGGAGGATCACTTACTTACTTACTCACTGGCACTATCGAACCCGTAGGTTCATGGCCGCGCAGACATAAGCTATCCATACATCCCTATCCTGAGCTAATGCTTTCCAATCATTTCCTGTATAATCTACTTCCATCACTCATGAGTAAAATTAGCTAATACTCATGTATAATTCTTAACTACATATTTATTTTATATTGCATTTTTAATTGCATGTTTTACTTTATTTAGCTACATGTTTATATACATATTTCTCAATTTGATACTTCATACAAATTCGGACTCTAGTATTGGTCAACATGATTTTTGTCTCATGAGTACTAATAGTTGTACTTAATGCAGTTTTTATCGTGTTTTCAAATATGGTATTCGGAATTTCTCCATCACCCACAGTTTTTTTTAATTTCAATTTTGAATTAATGGATTTAAATAATTATTTTTAATAAACTTTTTTTTGTCCATTTGCTCATTGTAAAATAAAACGGGGGAACACTTTCATCATAAGATTTCAGCTATGGAAAAGAGATATCAAGACAAATAGAATCCTAATATGCTGGCCGATTATTGTTGGACCATCAAGAGGGATGCTCCACAGGCGAAATATAGCAGAAAATGGTAATTTCTTACTTTCTAGGTGAGTCCGAATGTTCGAATACTGTGTAGTTACGAATGTAGAAAATATTAAAGCGTTTGAAATTATAAATTCCTGTCTCTCGGAAACCATGCGTAAAAACCGATATCATATTTTAATTCAGGAGAAAAAATGCTATCAGAATCACGTATTTTTCTTTCTGAGACAAAAAAAAAAAGTGTATTTTTTGTTGCTCAGTGTAATCAGATTGATTTCATGGACACGATCGTTTTTAGCGAATTCCGAAGGAATGTAGCTACTGACCTTGTCATGAAAATGTTTTACAAATCGTATTTATTCTACTTACTAGATAACTGAAAATAACTCTGACAAAAAAAAAATGTATGTGTGTCAATGCTTTAGCGGCCGAATTTTTTTCGGAACCAAACTTGGCATATAGCAATCAATTAAGAAAAGTAAGATCGAGTTCTTTAACCAGCAAGATATGACCATTTGGACTGAAGATTCCCCTGAAGCAAACATTTAAAAATCGCTCTAACGGCAGCAATTTTAGATTTTTCACAACGAAACTCGTTAAACTCTATTTGAATAAAACGAGAAAGATATTTATCAATCTTCAACGAAATCCGATAATTAGGAGTGAGGGTTTGCCCGAAAGTTTAAATTTAAAAATCGTGTAGTGGCCGCCACGTTTGTTTTTTCGCAACAAAATTACGCTACATATATATATGTGTATGTATATACCCCATACATCGCGCGTGCGGACACAGGTGCTCTCTGGCGGGAGTTTCTTAATTAGGCTAATTTAGTTATGCTTATTTACCTACAGATGTCAATGAATGACATGTGGTTAGCACATCGTCTGGACGAGACATTTAGTAGTCAACTAATGTATTACTTGGATAGATCAAGATCGGTTAACTCTATACGGTATACGTACGATTTGAATAATAAAAAGTCATATTCCATAAACCAACAAAATTTGACCTTAAATTAACTTACTGAGAATTTCAGTTAGTTTACGCAGTTCCTGCGTGACGGACGTGTTCACTGTACTCACCACTATCGTTGATATAACCTGATATTTTGATGCATACCATTGCGTCGGCTTTAACACAATTTCAATTAAAAGAGATTAAATAGTTTTAGTAAACATAATATTGGAACCAGATATTACAAAGTTTATCGAAAAGTATGAAACGAAATATTTGTTGATGTCTTTAAGTAAAGCTAAAGCTTCTAATTCAGGCCAGTAATCAAGATTGTTTTAAAGTAACGTACGTAGGATATGTTTTTGAAAACCGTGCATTTGCTATTCAAAGTTCATAAGACTTTTTACTATATTTATCAAATCTGCGCAAATATATATTTATATATACAATATATAATTCTTCTGTACCCTGAATAATTAATTAGTATATATATTCACTTATTTATGTGATTATAGTAAATATATTATTATTAGTACGTATGACTTCATATATATATATATATATATATATATATATATATATATATATATAGCCTAATATAAATAATTTAATTGTATATATTTAATTTATCTAAATCTAATATATATATATATATATAATAAGTCTATATTTATTACTATATAATATATAAATTATTATATAATAAAAATATATTTAATATATAAATGAGTTATATAATAAACATAAATCTTACATTTAATGGTTTCTATTTATATAAAGTTTATATAATTATCTCTATTTATTTCAAGTTTATATATGTATTACTATTTATATATGGCAAATATCTGTTAATACTTCTTATATATTAATAAATACTTCTCTTTCTAAGCGATTGGACCGAATTTGATGTAACTTTTGTGCGTGTCTGATTGGGTCCCCCGATGGTTTACATTCACAATTCGACCCTGTAACACTTTAGTGTAGGAGTTCACCTGAAGTTAAAATTGAAAAATCGCTCTAGCGGTCACATGCTTCGATGTTTCACAACAAAACCCAGCATATCATATTAAATTAAACCGAGTTAGGTATTGTTAAAAAATGAGCGAAATCCGACAATCAGAAGTTGAGGTTTACTTGAAACCCGAAATTAAAAACTGCCTAAACGACAGGACCGATTTTGATGAAATTTTTTGTTTGAGAGGGTCCCTGGATGGTTTAGATTCACAATTCGACCCTGTAACACTTTAGTGTAGGAGTTCACCTGAAGTTAAAATTGAAAAATCGCTCTAGCGGTCACATGTTTCGATGTTTCACAACAAAACCCAGCATATCATATTAAATTAAACCGAGTTAGGTATTGTTAAAAAATGAGCGAAATCCGACAATCAGAAGTTGAGATTTACTTGAAACCCGAAATTAAAAACTGCCTAAACGACAGGACTGATTTTGATGAATTTTTTTGTGTTTGAGAGGGTCCCTGGATGGTTTAGATTCACAATTGGACCCTATAAAATCATTAGGTGTAGGAGTTCACCTGAAGTGAAAATTTAAAATTGTTCTAGCGATCACAATTTTTATGTTTTACAACGAAACTCAATATATACTATTAAAAGAACCGATGCAGATATTATCCAAAAATGAGCGAATCCAATAATTATAAGTGGAGGTTTACATGAAATCCGAAATTAAAAACTGTCTAGCAACCCGCTGTGTTTGGTTCCTTTCAGCGCATACCATACAATTTAATCAACCTTTAATTTATCATTTATTAGGCGTAGCAGAGTACGCCGGTGTTAGCTAGTCATTCTTATAAAATCCCGTAGAAAATTAAAATAAGTGCAAAAACATTTAAATATGTTAATGAAACCATCTTTAAAATTGAATCCTATTCCGCATAACATACACAGTGGCATCAAATTGTTTTTATTCACACTTCATTATATATTTTTTTTTTTTCATTTTATACCAATACTCTTTTAATTAACGAAATTGCAGCCTTCTTTCCGCAGGAACAATATATCGGGTGGTTACATAATTTGAAGTCATCTTCCTTATTAGACCGAGAAACCTGGTGCTGGCCTCTTCTTTGTTGCGTATAACTGGGAGAGCACTGAACTCCGAGATATTTATTAGTTTGTTATTACCTTATTTTATGGCACTGTTTAACGACGTAGATTATTAACGTCGCAATTCAGATATGAGCAAAAAATGTCGTGAAATTTTATTTATAAGTCTCTTATTTCAGGCTTGAATTTGTTATTTACTTACTGACTTTATGGCCCTTCGAGTCTAGCCATAACCTCTTTTATTAGGAGCTTGACCAACCTAATTAAGTTAAACTTATTTGCCTACTGATGTCATGAACGGTATTTAGTCAGCATACCAACCCAATTATTACACCAAATTCTCTCTACACTGTTTAAATGAAATCAGTAAAGAGTGCTATTTTGAAGTATCCATAGAGGAGACAAAAATAATGGCCTTTTTAGGAAAGTCACCCGTAAGGTCGAAAATAATAATAAAAAATCTCTATTACGAGTGTTAAATTTTAATTATTTAGGTTGTGAATTGTCTTCTGGATATGGAACAAGAAGTGATATAGATAATAAATTATCAAAATTTCAAATGATATGTGGCACCATTCATACAACACTAAAATATGAAACAAGGAAGGATACAAGATTGAAATTCTACAAAACAATGGCGGTACCGGTACTTTTATACGGAAGTGAGTCCTGGGTAACAAATAAGAGGAGTTCGAGTAGAATACAAAGTGCAGAAATGACTTTTCTAAGAAGGACCAAAGGATGCATAAAATTGGATCACATTAGAAATGAAGAAACAAGAAGTGCATTAGAAATATATTCAATAAATGATAGAATTCAACAACACCGCGTCGCGTCGTCTGCTCATGTTCAGAGAATAGAAGAAACAAGATTGTCCAATATAGCATATCATTATAAACCAAATGTATTAAGGAATGTAGGAAGACCTAGAAAGAGATGGAAGGAATCATTGTGAATTCGGAACAGGCGAATCGCCTAAACCTTGAAGTGAAGAAGAAGAAGAACCAAGCCAATGAGACATCTAGTAGGCAACTAAGGCATTACTTGGATGATGAAGGTCGGTAAATTTTGCATAGACGTCTCTTTCTTCAGGCTTAAGGTTTTTTTGCGTGCCTGAAAATCATCAGACTCGGGGCCCTCGGTGTAAAGTTCTTCCCGAAGGACTAGTTCCTTGGATTTTTCCACCCTGGAAAGCTCTTCGACCGCGGCCGGGCTTGAACTCGCGACCCTCGGGACTAGAGGCACCGCTTTACATTGCATGACTCTACCTTACGGAACCTAAGCTTTTATTTGCTTTTCCGAAAGAAGTCATATCCACCGACACTATTAAAAATCACTGACTGTGGCCGGGTTAAACCCGCGACCTCATAAACAAAAGTGAATATACTGTAGTAAAAGTCTACCAGGGCCGACAACTCCGAGGTAGATCAGAATATATATATTTTAGGATTCACATTAAAGCTATATAATTATTTAATTGTCGTAAGGCTTACCATCTGGCATTCTAAATATTGGGATATACAAAATATTTATTCAGTACATTTCTGAGGCCAAACTCATTCCAACATAAGTTGTAGTTTGCTAATTTAGTTATATCGCTTTTTCATTATGTACAAGGACCTATTTTAAATTTTATTTTTAAAAACCAATAATTCTGTGACTATTTTTTCCAGCAACAAAAATAGTTTACTATAAATTGCCAAAAAAAACAACGTAGTAGGCCTATTAAACCATTCACCTTAGAAGACGAGGTACACTCGCTTAACTCTGATATATATTTTGCAATAGTTTGTACATCTTCTTAGCAGAGTAAATCTTTTGTTAAGATTTACGAATAGTAGAGTAAAGTGTTTTTGCCTTCACCCGTATTGTGATCTCAAGTACCGTTATCTTTTGTTGTTTTGAATGTCTGAAAATAGACATTAAATGGCTTAAAATCTGATTTCTGTGGAAATGCATTGAACATTTAAACTTGAAGCGAATGGATTAAAAGTTACTTATTTTAATAAATTAAAAATAGGCTTACTTTTTTCATGGAAAAACTCATGAATCATCAAATTACTTCGATAAAATATGAAATATATTTATATAGATAAGATAACATACCAACTGGAAATATTTTAGGTTATTTTCAATATAGGGCTTAAATACGACGTATTGAACATTTAATTTATAATTAATATCACGTAATTTACACTTTAGTTATTTAACACAAATATTTACTATATTTTTAATTATAACGCACCCCGGTAAGAATAACGACACAACTCAAAAATGGACGAATTTAAGTTAATCCAAAATTCAAAACAACACATATATCTACAAGTTTGCAATAGTGGCACTTCTCAAATTCCAAAACCGGCCACTAAAGAGCGGAAATGTCGTTTTACTCGGCAGTAATTCTGATTCCATAAACCAAGAACATTGTCACTTTGGAGTTGCTACTATGAGGTATGGAAGACATTGTACTTTTTGCTGGAATAGTAACACTTTTCGAGTTGTGACTGTCTTCAAGATTCAAGGTAATGAATTCATAGATTTCTGCTTGTCTCTTTTCGAATTATGTCATGTTTTTCAGATATAGGTATTTTGTGTGTTGTGTCGTTGTGTTTTGAATTATGTCACTGTTGACCTGATTATTGAAAATTTAAATCTGATTTATTCATTCCGTGCAGATTAAAGAAAATGGATAAAAGACGTAGCCATGACACGTTTTCTACATTAATGTTTCATTTTCAGTACGGGTCGAGAAGAGAGAAAATTGTGCTATTAGGTACACACCAAAACACCACAAAGAATAAGATACAAGAAGAAGATTGCATGACTAAAAATGTAGTGTCAATGTTTGTGTAACAACTGAAAACCGAGGAGAAAAGAAAAATAAACAACTAACAGAAGTGAAGAACATTGTTTGTCCTCCAGCATACAGTAGTAAAATACTATCGCCTAAAGGAAGAAGTCTAATATTCTTGATCTTATCAAACATAGAGAACCTTATCAAAGACCTACTATATTCCTAAGTTTTATAGACCGTTGTAAGATTCCATTTTGAACTGATACACCAAATTTTGTTCAGTACAGTAGTTTAATGAACTATCTTACATTGTTTCTATCAAAATTCTATCACGGTTTCTACCTATGTTTACTATAATGTGAAAATCACTTTTGTACTTTTCTACCAATAAAATGTGTCCATTAATGTGAAAGTACAAAACCATTAATGTCCTCGTTGATTTTGTAGTTTTGTAAACATTATTGTTTGCACAAAGACACAACTGACCCAAACCCTCTGGCGGCACTACGGCCGTGGGGTCGACTCAGCCTCTAACGAAAATGAGTACTAGGCGCTTGTTCTGGGGGTAAAGGCGGCCGTCACGCAGGGCTGACAACTCGGCTGACATAAAGTGCCGATTGTCTAGAAAAAGTGGGAGCCTTAACTTCCTACTACCCCGAGGGCCTCCGGGCCTGTTGTGGGATCACTTTACTTTTATACGAATGTGTCTAAATGGCACAAAGAGTAGGGTGAGTGTAGGCAAACAGTTTTCGGACACTTTTGAAATCCAGAATGGGTTGAAGCAAGGAGATGCACTATCTCCTCTACTATTTAATTTTGTACTAGAACATGCCATTAAATCTTTAGAGAATGTAGAAGGCGTACAACTCAATGGTATTAATAAGCTGTTAGTTTATGCTGATGATTGTAGTATTATTGGCCGATAGCGAGGAGATACTAAAGGACAACATGCACGCACTATTGAGTAACACTAAGAAATTAGGACTGGAAGTAAATATCAATAAAACTAAATATATGGTCACATGTAGAAATTCATTATATAATGGAAATGGACAGCTGATGACATGTGAGGGAAGTTTTGAGGAAGTGGCTGAATTCAAATACCTAGGAACAATAATCACAAATAGGAATGAGATGCACAAAGAAATTAAACATAGGCTCAATTCTGGAAATGCATGCTATTATGCATTGCAGAGACTCTTGATGTCCCAACTCCTTTCAAAAACGTTAAACTGAAGATATATATAAGCTGTTATTCTACCAGTTATATTATATGGGTGCGAAAACATGGACTCTTACTTTAAGGGAGGAAAAGAGATTACAAGTATTTGAGAATAAAGTACTTAGGAAAATTTTTGGACCAAAGAGAGATGAACAGACAGGTGAATGGAGAAGACTGCATAACAATGAACTACATGGGTCTTTATAGGAAGCCAGATATAATAATAACAGTTAAGTCTCGTTGACTGCGATGGGCAGGACATGTTGCACGTATGGGGAATGAAAGACTTGCATGGAAGCTTCTTGTAGGAAAGCCAGAGGGAAAACGCCCAGTTGGTAGACCAAGAATGAGGTGGGAGAATAACATTAACTATGATTTGAGGGAAGTAGATTATACAGGGAATGATTGTAAAGCATTAGCTCAGGATAGGGATGTATGGAGAGCTTATGTCCGTGCGGCCATGAACCTACGGGTTCGATAGTGCCAGTAAGTAAGTAAGTACAAAGACACAACTAAAAATAAAATGATATATTGTATTCAGGAAGAGTGACACAACTCAAAGTTAATTTACTTTAGCCTAGGAAAAATAATGAAGGTGTTTAAATTGCATAAATAAGTCAGTAACTCAATTCCTAACTAATAAAGGTATATTTTGCACGTATTGCTTGCTATTCCTAAACTATTTGAACTCTAATTTCACAATATAAGTGAACTTCCTTTTCGCTGAACTGGAAAATGAGGTTTTTTGAGTTGTGACGTTATTCTTGCCGGGGTGCGATATAAAATCCACATAAATCAATTCATATAAATGGACATAGGATCTGAAAAATATATGTATGTACGTAAACATTATTATTAATTGTATTAAAAGATGTTCACAGTTAATTTACAGTCACACAAGGTCGACCGTCGAAGGCAACAGCAACTATACTAATGATCATGGCTTTCCATTTGGAGGTAAATGGCCGACTGTAATTACCACCTACAGCTCCACCTACACGTTTCGTCTAATGGGAAAGAAAAAGGAGCTTCTAATTAAACTCGGTGACATTTTTGCTGCTTCTTATCTACCGGTGTGAAAATTTGCCGTTTTTTGGTTTAAAGACATGTTTCATTCTCATCATTACTCTCCATATTTTAGCATGAAAAATGTATTCTTTAAAATTGTATTTTTAACACCAGAAAATTATTATGCACTTTAACTTTCCCCAATGTCCGTGGTGTTACGTACAATATTTCGTGAAAAAAAGGCTCTAGCGGTCGCAATTTTTGTTTTCTCGCAACATAATTGAACGCATACGATTTAATTAAGAAAATAAAAGTATATTTCGTAAATCAGCAAAATCAGACCATATGACGGTTTTTTTCTCTTACAATTATAAATAACTAGTTAATTATTTAATTGTCAATTCTATGATTTATATTATTGCTTCCATTGTAAATCTAAGAGCAGCATTTATTCAATGCAATATATTGCTTAAATTTCCGTATTTAAACAAAGTAATATAAGCAATTCTATAAAAATTAATTTAAAATAAAAACTAGCCTACACTACACACTGTAAAAATGTTTGCTCTCTGTTAAGCACTTATCGCCAGACGAATTAGACACGGGAATCACCTTGACCGACCTGTAACTAGAACATCTTTACAAATTGAAGAAACGAAACGAAAGTGATTGAGATATGAACGTAACTTTCACCCATGCGGGTCGTGCTTCAACTATCATCTCCCTAAGTGCTTGCCTATATTCCGTGCAGCTGGATTTTACGAACGAGTTTATTAAGGAGGAAAGAGAGCGTTGAAGCAGATACTTAAGTAGTTTCACAATCTGCTCATCATTTGTCAAGTTCTTACCCCAAAGGTTCTACGGTAAGATGATCATATTAAAAAATAAATTGAATATTTCAGCACTTAAAAAATAAAAAAACGGGAACACACTTCTGATACGATTTACAGTCATGTGAAGACATGACCTCCAAAAAAAGGTTTCCGTAGAATATTCTCCCATAAAAATCAATATACGAAACATAAACCGTCTCTTGACCACAATTAATTACTGATCTTGATGTTTAAAAGGTTATTTTCTTCTGATATTCGATGAACTTGTTTCTGACATTGCCTACTGACAATATGTTATGTCATAAAAATCAACATACATTTATTAATGAATACTTTTAAAATGCAACACATCCAGTGACTCTTCACATACAATTCTAACCAACAACAATTAGTTTTACAAGCAGATGGATCACATGTTCTTCTGAAAGGCCTCAAAACTATTTACAAGTATTTTATCTAGTTAATGACGACAGATATCTCAGGAATGTTTTTTTCACTTAGGCCCTATACATTATAAAAATGTATTAAATAATGGAAATGGGCAGTTAGCGACAAATGAGGGAAATTTGATGAAGTGCCTGAATTCAAACACCTAGGAATAATAATTACAAATAGGAATGAGATGCACAAAGAAATTAAACAGAGTCCCAACTCTGAAAATGCATGCTATTATGCATTACAGAGACTCTTGTTGTTCCAACTTCTCTCAAAAAACGTTAAACTGAAAACATAAAAATGTCATTCTCCCAGTTACATCATATGCATACAAAACGTGGACTCATACTTCAAGGGAGGAAAGGAGATTACGAGTATTTGAGAATAAAGTTCTAAGGAAAATTATTGGGTCAAAGAGAGATGAACAGACAGGTGAATGGAGAAGACTACTTAACACTAAGCAAGAGTGAGCTATATGATCTTTATGGGAAACTTGATAGAATAAGAATAATTACATAATTTAATAATAATTACAAATTCCGAAGATAATGTGCAGAAGGGTCTGTATGAACTTAACAAAATTACAGAAGAATATGGATTGAATATATCTACACAGAAAACAAAAATATGCCATTTCAAGGTGTAGACCCTGTCAGAAGTAAAATTGTACTTGACAATAAAATTTTGGAGCAGGTGAATCATTTTACATATCTAGGATGTAATATCTCATATGAAGAAGAAAAGGATGTAAATGCAAAATGTTCAAATTTTTAAAGAATTTTAGGGTTAATCAATTCTATCTTCAAGCCACAGTCAGTCCAAAAACATTCAAGACTAAAATTGTATAAACATTGGCTCTTCCAACTCTTTTGTATGGTAGCAAAGTATGGACGTTGAAACAGAAGGATGTACAGACTTAGATCTGCTGAAATGAGATACCTTCGGAGGACTGTAGGATACACACTACTAGATCACAAAAAAATGAAGACATCTTAAAAGAATTACACATGGAACCTTTAGAAAACAAAATTTCTAATTATAAGTCAAGATGGATGCAACATGTTCATCGAATGGAAGATCACAGGATACCCAAACAAATGTTAAGATATAAACCTGCAGGAAGAAAAAGACCAGGACGTGCACTCAAAATACTTCTGGATGGTGTTTCTCTTGAGGCCGAAACGGGTCAACGAATGGCCTAAATTCGTGAATGTCCTATGATTATGATGTTGATATAATAAGAACAGTTAAGTCTCGTAGACGCAATGGGCAGGACATATGGTACGAATGGGGAATGAAATAGGAGTATGGAAGCTTCTTGCAGGAAAACCAGATAGAAAACGTCTAATTAGTAGACCAAGAATGATATGGGAGTATAACATTAACTTTGATTTGAGGGAAGTAGATTGCTCGTATACAGGGGATGATTGGAACATATTAGCTCAGGATAGGGATGTGTGGATAGCACATATCCGCGCGGCCAAGAACCTATGGGTTCAAAAGTGCCAGTGAGTTAGTTACATATAATTTAAATATGTTATGAATTTAAGAGAATAAAATGGGACTAAAATATACAAAAAGGGAACATAATGCGTCGGTTGAAGTCTTTGTGAGGACAATGTAACCCGAGTCTAAAAAGAGAGGACAATCCGACTGAAGTAATTAAATGGAATGCAACGAGAGATAAAATACTGCCATGGAAAGATTGTCTATCGGAATATTTCAATACGATAAAATCTGAAATGTGAGTCTCTCAAAATAACACAGAATCTTCGGGTTTTATTAAATGGAACTATACCAATTCCCAGCCAAGTTCCAGTTGTAGGGATAAACAAACTTGCATGAAGTATTACTTCGCTCACGTCGCCTACTGGGGAAACCGTGGTACTACTTTAACATGTGATTGAATTGTGTACCGGAACTATAATTGATAGAAACATTGTTCTTAGGCAACATCATATGGGATCAATAATTAGGAACTTGCATTTCTAATTTATTTATTTATTTATTTATTTATTTACGACAAAAATATATGGGCGTACCTAATCATACGTTTACGAGTATTCCATGATGTCGACAGATATCCTTTCATTACAATTTCATTACGAGCAGAATTTATGCTCCATGCTGACTCAACTGTAAATTGTGTTATTTTCACCACATCCTCAACGGCTAATATAGTATATTTTTCACTAAACTGTTTTAAAACATTCATAAGTAATGCCACGAGTGATTTCCAAATTATCGATAAATTCACGACTCACGAAGTGAGGAGTGGATTTATATAGAGAATTTGGAAATCAAGAGTGGCATTTGTTGGGACTATTTTACGAAAAAATTAAGCTGTTTACTCACAAATCATTATTTAACTATAGTTATTTTAAAAATATTTGTATATTTAATGTAAACGGCGATGTTTGAAAACAATATGAGAAACGATTCGTACACTTCATTTGCTTCTTTGTTCATCACTGCAACCAGATCATATTATTATTGCCAAAGGATCCCAATATTGTAAGAATGCACTCTATTGGAGAAATTTATAACCAACATTATAGGTATTAACAAGCGAATGATGACAAATCAAGATCATCAGAACATTTGAATACTACTACTACTACTACTACTACTACTACTACTACTACTACTACTACTACTACTACTACTACTACTACTACTACTACTACTACTACTACTACTACTACTACTACTACTACTACTACTACTACTACTACTACTACTACTACTACTACTACTACTATACTATAAAGGTATTAATTAATTTCTGATTTCCTATGATGTAAATATGTCAATTATATTTTTCTGTAACGTCATTTCCTGGAAAATAATTCGTTTAAGAAAGAGCAAACAGTGGTTTCTTTTTTTTTTATGGTATAGTAAATTACTACAAATGCGTTTATATTATCTCCCGCATGCACTACGAGTTGACATTCATGCACTATATATACACACAATCTGGTAGCCGTGTTTCTTGAGGGGTCAGTCACTGCAAAATAATGCTATGACATATTCAGAATGTTAAAAAGGAGGTGTTCTCTTTAATATGATAAACTTTGGTTGATAAATTCGAGGCGAAACACAACTGTGATTGGTTATAAATAAAAAATCATTGAAATGTGATTGGTCATTGACTCCCATTTGGGGCATGAGTTAAATAGTCAACATAATTTGGTTCTCTCCGCTTTTCAAATACTTTCCTTTGCAATGTCTTATAATTATAGGCCTACAGAAGCGCCGTTTTAAAACAACTAAAATTCCAACGTATTCTACTTAGCACATGCATAAGAATAAAACAATGCTTATTAAATCTATCAAAATTGTAATTATATATCTTTATAATTCTCCTATATAACTTTATATAATACACATTTCCATATTTTTATTTTCCCTATAAAGAGAGTTAGAGAGAGAAGTACATTTTATTACACGCTCAAAGGTAAAATCCAGTCCATCATTTGCTTTGTTTACATTACAACTGGAATTTAGCTCCGAAGAGGCATAGAAAAAATATTTTCCTAATCCATTTTTAATAAACATATAGTTTTATTATCCTAGACAAGCTGCATTACTTTGTGCTCTATTGTTGCATTATCTCCATGTAAACTGCAGTTTGTATTTATGTGTGTCACTTTCGTTGCTTTCTGTAAACGAGAAATAAATTTACTTTTTAATTGGATAATATAACGTCAGGGCATTACAACTAGGATATACTGTAAACGGGGGAAGTACGAAGCTTGTTATCTAAATGCAAGCAGATTAGGGCAATGATGAAACAATTTTATTGTCACAAAGTTAGCAACAACGCGAACAGAAAGTCAAAGAGAGAATGCAGTGTGCAGACATGAGGTCAATAGCCGTGATCGATCTACATTTACCGTTTGTTTCTGCGATAATAATTATCATATGGCGGTTACAGTAGTCTGCATTATGTCTCGCAGATTCTGCCAAGAAAAGTCTTCATAAAATATAAACTTTAATTAATAATAATGAATAATGAAATAGTAATGATAATAATAAAAATAAAACAATAATAATATAATTATACACAGATTTTTAATGTTTGCATATATTTATGAGCCTAAAGTTTTATTTTCCTTCTCCACTCGTCTCTATCCACCCAATACCATGCCTTCCAATCCCCTTGTTCTCATTTCAGTTCTTATTTCTTGCATCCACGAGTTTCGAGATCTTCCTTTCTTTCTTCTTCCAGGTGGTCACCATTCCAATGTTTTTTTGGGTAACCTTTCTCTTGCATTCGTCGTACGTGCCCTTAACAATTTAATTGCTTATATCTTATATTATCTACTATTGAATATATAATATTCATTTTTTCTCGTATGAGAATATTACTTATTTTTTTTAATTTTGAACACTTGATGCTCTCCTATGAAATCCATTTCTATCGACATAAGTTTTGTTGATATCCAAACTTCAGTCCATATGTGACAGTACTTCTCACTATTGAATTATATATTTGTACCTTTTTTTCTGGTTATAGTCTGTTCCATATGATTCCATTCATGACTGCTGTTTATGGACCTTTATTTATTCTGTTCTTAATACCACTTTCTTGTTTATCATCTTTACCTACTTTTACTCCCAGATACTCAAATTCATCACATCCTCTAATATACCACTTTCGATCTTCTAATATTAAATCTTTGGTTTCTGCTCCACATCAAATATAAAATGTTTTTTTCTAAATTTATTTTCAAACCCCAGTTATCGTATTTGTCCAATAAGTTTCTGAAAATTAACTCAATATCTTTATATTCTTGAGCAATAAAATAAAATAAATAATATATATTAATTAGAATAATGAACTAATAATAAATTATGAAATAATAATAATATATATAATTAAATTAATGATAGGATAAATAAAAGCAAATCTGCAATATCAAAATTAAATGGTGTTTTATGGGATCAGAATATAACTTCTAAAACAAAAACAAACATTTTAAATACAATAATAATGAGTACACTGACATACGGTGGAAAAACATGGGAATTAAAATCTAGAATAATAAGTAAATCAAACTCTGCAGAAATGGGTTTTGGAGGCGTTCACTTGGAATTTCTAAAAGAGATAAATAATAAACGGTGTAATTAAACAAAATATGAATGTTCAAACTTCAATTGTGGATTTCATTTAAAAAAAGCAATTAAAATTATATGGTCGTGTAAAAAGAATGACAGAAGACAGATTCCTAAGAAGAATATTAGAATGGTTGTCATATTAACATGTTCGCCATGTTCAGTATGAATGTGTGAGTGAATGGTTTGTATCGTCTTAAACGTTGTGTTGCCTTAGAATTCAGCTGATCCCTCATCCGAAGAGGTCCTCCTTGTTCTTTTGTGATCCAAATTTAAAATACCTCTACCGACAGGTCGTCCTACTGTAAAAGCCATGCGGTTGTGGCGTGCAAATGTACGTGTAAGGTGAGAGGTTATACTGCGATGTAGATGAATAAAATAAGAAGATGAACTGATTTCTTATATCACACGTCTTTCATTCTCAAAATATTGTTACATTGTATTAAAAAGTCTTTTAATTATTTTATTTCGTCTTTATTATCAAAATGTATTAATATCATCCTTTATTTCAAGTAGACTACCCCGAGACTGTTGATTCACTTTCTATTGGCGGTAGTTTTGTCTAATATTTAATTAAGACCAAGGTATGAAATAATAATAATAATAATAATAATAATAATAATAATAATAATAATGATAATAATAATAATAATGATAATAATAATAATAATAATAAAAATAATAATTTATACATTTTAACAGGAAAAATATTTTATGGGAATAAGAATAATTTAAGGTTAGAGTGAATTATTTTTGTTAGCTCGTTTCAAGTTTAGATATGTATTACTTTACTATATAAAATTATACTGGCTTATGATGACTTTTCTGGTACCTTTTTGCGCCTGATTGTGGATATATAATGAAGAATACGAAATAGGAAGGATGATGGGTTACTATGATTCAAAGCAGTAACGTCTCATTCTGTACGTAATCTAAATATGAAAATGAATGTTTGTTTGTTAGTTTGTTTGTTCATACTTTATGCGCGGCCATACCGTTGATCCGATTGTATGGAGCTTTTTGCAAAATGTTCAGGAGATTCTCGGGATAACATAGCCTGTAAGGGAGTTGCGATACTCAACTCCTACACCCTAAAAATCGCCCTTTGTAGTGGAAAACGTGAAAAAAGTAGCACTTTGAACGCTTAAATGGCTCTACAAAAAAGTCCGCGACAACATATGTTTATCTCTTACGGACAACTCACAATAACCATTTTTGTCTTTCATTGATGCCAAGAAGATCGAGACGAGTACGTAAGCCTACATTCCTATGCAAGCATAGTAGCACATGGCGGGTATTCTTTTACGGAAAACTCACAATAACGAATTTTGTCTTTTAGCTCATTTATGCCAAGAACATCGAGATAAGTAGATTCCCGGGCAACACCGGGTAATCAGCACGAGGAATATTAAAATAATTACGATATACATTTATAATTATTTCTCATTTTACGTATTCAATTAATCATAAGAAGTAAAATAATTTTTGTCTTTCAGCTCATTTATGTCAAGAAGATCGGGATGAGTAGATTCCCGGACAACGCCGGGTAAACAGCACGGGGTATCTAAAAA
This sequence comes from Diploptera punctata, assembly GCA_030220185.1. Classification (NCBI taxonomy): domain Eukaryota; kingdom Metazoa; phylum Arthropoda; class Insecta; order Blattodea; family Blaberidae; genus Diploptera; species Diploptera punctata. Next base: position 390,367 of record JASPKZ010003071.1, on the reverse strand, counting down.
TAATTACGATATACATTTTTCATTTCACTTACTTAACTAAACATAAAATAAATTAATTTTCGTATTTCAGCTCATTTATGTCAAGAAAATCGGGATAAGTAGATTCCCGAGCAACGCCGGGCAATCAGCACGGGGTATCTAAAAAATATAAATTTATAATTATTTTTCCTTCTACTTATTCACTAAACATAAAACAACATTAATTTTCATTTATTTAGGCGTAGCAGCGCACGCCGGGTATTAGCTAGTTCTTAATATTTTTATTAGTCCTCAATGATTTTTCGAATTGAAAACTAGATTAATGCTAGGTATGATGAACTATAGTTTCGTCCTAGATATAATATGAATCAAGGCAATAAATCGAAAATATTTGCTAGTTAATCATTGCACACACTCAAAGTTACGAACAATGACGATTCAATCACTTATGTCAACTGACAAAATGGAATGCGTATTGCTCGAGCATCATAACTGTTAAAATATATTTTTGTAACATCAATAATGTATTTGTAGTTAGTGCTATACTGATATAAGTACTGATGATGGAATTAATTATTTAGACCTAACTGTATCATCTTTATTGATATTTACTTGTAATATTACTATTACGTTTTCCACATATGTTGGTACTTGTAATTTTCCATTCCCTGGCCCTTTTATTTTATGTATTTATTTATTTATTTATTTATGTCCAATGCCACCTTGCTGTTTTTTATGATATATCTGGCTTTCCCCCATGGCATTGGCGGAAATGTAATCCATTTTTAGGGCAATTGAAAGGCGGAGTTACGTTACCCCGATGATATAATGGGCGATAAATGATAATGATGCGCCAGGGAAGTCCTTAACCTAAATTCCAGACCATGCGCAATCACAGGAATAATTCCCTTAAATGAAGCGCCAGGGAAGTCCTTAACCTAAATTCCAGACCATGGGCAATCACAGGAATAATTCCCTTAAATGAAGCGCCAGGGAAGTCCTTAACCTAAACTTCAGACAATGGGCAACCACAGGAATAATTTCCTTTAAGGAAAAAATCCTATGGTCTGATAGGGAATCGAACCCGGGACCTCATGAACTGTAGCCAGAAACGCTGACCACTATCCCATGAAGCCATTTTATATGATCGAAAGTAATTAAATTAATCAATAGTTAGAAATTAAATATTTTAATAGTGAACAGTTGTGTACAATATCATATTTCAAATACCACTGCTCGATATTAATTATTTTCGAACTGAAGGAAAACTTTCCTTAGAGGGAAGTCCGGAAATTAATTAAAACTAAATTTAAAACAATCTTATAATATTTACACTACTTTACAGGCGGTAAAACCTGTTGTGCGAACACCACACCCTTGGAATTGTGTTGCGATACCATTCAAGTGTCAAAATGATTTCAGTTATCAAGTTCATGGTCATCAGAGAAATTTTAATGGGACAGGAATTTTAATTATATTTCAAATCTAAATAGTTACTTCATAACATTGTTTTTAAATTTAATATTGTATTAAATACATTTTTCAGTGATAACAATAATATAACTAAAAAAAGTACAATTATTACACGAAATGTGATGTGGTAACCCGTGATAGACTTTCATTCAAATGGCATACAATTTATTTATAGTATCGAAATGGTATTTTATTTGTATACATTTTTTTGTCAAGGAATGATTTTTCGAGGTATGGTTTGGTTCAGTTTCTTTGTTGACGTCTTTTCAGCAAAATCGAAAGGATATCGAATAGACCTATATTCAACCAAACGAAGTAAATCTAACCGAAGATCATGCAATATTAAAAAAAAAGCCTAATTATAAATAATTCAAAATGTTTTAATCACGTAAGGTCATTATAGATGTGATACTTTATGATTATATATATATATATATATATATATATATATATATATATAATATATATTTATTTATTTATTTATATGTGTGGGTGTGTATGTGCCGGCATAACTCTTGAACGCCTGGAAAAATTCAAGGTAATTTGGTACACATTAATTACAATCGGAAAAGTAGTTGTATGGGGTAACATACCCTTAGCAATCTTACGGAGACAAATGAAAAAAAAAAATATCGACTATGACACGCACACACAAATAACTTTGTGTGTGTATATATATATATATCATAACTCTAGAACAATTTGAGTAATATTTCAATCAAACTCGATACGCATATACTACAATCTGGAAAGGTTTCATGGGGTAAGAGACCCTAGAACCCCTATGTGGGGGTGGAAAGGTATGACATAAAAATATAATCGAATACGTCCGATATTACGAATTCATAGTTTTCGAAGTCGCTTATTGGTGCCAGACTTTCAAATCTAAATTTGACCCTAGCACCCCTAAGAAGGGCGATATTACTATCGAATTCATGGTTTACGGAATCGTTAAAATGATTGTCGCCAAGACTTCTAAGCCGACGTTTGACCCCAGTACTCTAGGGGTGAGAGGGTATGACACGTAGATGTAATCCAAAATTAACGGTATTAGTGTCGAACCAGTTGTTTTCTGGGTCGCTAAGATGGATAACGACACTGCCGTTTATGTCCAAATGTACTCCATCGGCATGACGGGTGAAAAGGGGTGAAAAATAAAAACCCAAAATGGCCAAGATTAGTGTCGAATCCGTAGTTTTGGAGGTGCTAAGTTGATTGATGGGGGCACGCCGCGTAGCGTAGTGGGTTAAGGCACTGAGCTACAAGCCGGAGGGTCGAGGGTTAAGTCTCATTGGGGTCAGGATTTTTAAACTGACCCAAACCCTCTGGCGACACTATGGCCCTGGGGTCTAACAATATTCTTAATCCAACATCGAGGTCGCAATCTTTAATGTCGATATGAACTCTCAATTAAAATTACGCTGTTATCCCTAAGGTAATTTAGTCTTCTAATCCTAACGGTTGACTCAGTCTCTAACGGAAATGAGTACCAGACACTTGTTCTGGGGGTAAAGGCGGCCGTCACGTAGGGCTGACAACCCGGCTGACATAAAGTGCCGATTGTCTAGAAAAAGTGGGAGCCTCAATCTCCTACTTACCCCAAGAGCCTCCGGGCCTGTTGTGGGATCACTTTACTTTTATTTAAGTTGATTGATGAAAAGAAGATAGCGATATATAGGCCTAAATACCGGGCAACGCCGGGTAATCAGCTAATATTTTTTATTAATGGGTAGCCCATTGTTGAGCCATGGCCTCTCCTTTATCAGGAGTTTATAGACAAAGTTCATTTTTAGTTACCTTATTTGTACAAAGGTGGCATGAGGTCAACACACCGACTCAATGAGACATCTAGGAGCAACTAAGGTATTGCTAGGATATTTGAAATCGGTCGGTAAGTTTTGCTTAGAGGCCTCTTTGTTCAGGCTTAAGGATCATTTACGAGCCTGAAAATCTGCAGACTCGGGACCCACGGCTTAAAGTCCCTCCCGAGACTTTCTCCTTAGGTTTTTTTCCATCCTAAAAAAATCCATCGACTGCGCCTTGGTTGAACTCGCGACCCTCGGAACCAGAGCAAGGAGCATAACCACTAGTCCATCGCGGCAGTCAATCAGCTAATATAGGTCTATATAAATACTTGTCTTATGGGCTCTTACATTACTTTATGGGAGGATTTTTAGCACTGGATCGCATTCATAAATTTTAGACTCTACAAGCAATGGAGGAGATGCCCGGCTCAATGACCCCGGGATAAAGACTATACCTCTCATCTAAACATACCCAGAAAAATTACATCGATCTCGTCCGAAATCGAAATATGAGGCACCGAGGCCAGTCTGAAACATCATAATAGACGTGAATTGATGTACTTTTATTGGGCACGTTGTGTAATAACCGGACGTGGTCGTGTCCCTATCTCCCTATAATCATGCCGTCTATGGTTATACCTATCTTGTATTAAAACCTGTCGAGTATCCCATTAACCTTCAAGAATGTGCAATCGTAAGGCTTTTCAAGGACAAAATTATCTTACATTTTGCATGGTAATTGTTAAAGAAAGTTGACAGTGAAACTTGTCAGCAGTGGCAATAAATTCAATGCTTCTCTTTGAAAGAACGTTAGTATAGACTTTTTTCTTTCTTTTAGCACATAATTAAGCCTATCTGATTTCCTAATGTTTTCCTTTATTCTACTTTTTAACCCGTATGGACACCATATACACATACCCACACATTTACGCCAAAATGTATGCTATGTGGTATAATGGGCTTATAGAAAACCATACCTTTAAATATATTAATGAGTCTAAATAGTTTTATGGTCACAAGGTAACGATACATAAGTCTGAAAACATAACTTTTCACAGAGCTTATTAAAATGCAAATAACTTATTAATAGGGCAAGGCATTTAATGACCTATAAATTGGTAAAAAATGCAAAATAAAAAAGGCATTTATGACCTTAAAAATGCAAAAAAATGAACAATAAAATAAAAAATGACAAATAAAAAGTTAAGAATTACCTATAAAAATACTATATATATCACTTGATTACTGAATTACATAAAATTTAACTTAACATCAAAATATTAAAAAAAAGAAACGTATTTAAAAAATTCATATTACAGTACCTTTTATTGCAGAAAATCCATTTCAATTACACAGTGCACTTTTACAGCAATTTTGAATTGCAGTTAATCAGAATAAGGGTAGAAGCTAGCATAAGCTCTAAGAAATCGAATAAAATTCCTAGAAGTGGGCAAGATCATTATGCACATACCTTGAAAAATAGGGGTAGTAGTTAGCAAAACAACTACTTACTTCCAAGAAATTGTATTGACAAGGAAAAATACTGAATTATAATAAAAATCTTAAATCAAATACAAATAATGTCACAGCCTTCCGGAAAAGTGTAAAAAGATGCTTAAAATGACCTAAAAATTGCCAAAAAATTACCTATCCCTAAAAAAGTTAAGAAAATGCAAAAAAATTCCCTAACAAATTGCTTTTATTTAATCCGTTTTTTAATGCCGTACATTTTCATATATGCAAGCAATGTTTCAACCTTCATAAGAAAAAGATGCCTTGCCCTCTTATTAATAATAAGAGATTTGTATTATTTCTGACCAAGATATATCTATCATAAGAAATCTATCACTTAAGAACCTTACCCTAATGATAGAGGAAGAAAAATTCTGTTTTTTTCTGACATATTAATCTACAAAATAAAAATCACTAACATCAGACATGTGTCTCAAAGAGTAGGGTGCGTGTAGGCAAACAGTTTTCAGACACTTTTGAAATCCAGAATGGGTTGAAGCAAGGAGATGCACTATCTCCTCTACTATTTAATTTTGTACTAGAGCATGCCATTAAATCTTTAGAGAATGAGGAAGGCTTACAACTGAATGGTATTAATAAGCTGTTAGTTTATGCTGATGATGTGGTACTACTGGCCGATAGCGAGGAGATACTAAAGGCCAACACGCACACACTATTGAGTAACACTAAGAAATTAGGACTTGAAGTAAATATCAGTAAAACTAAATATATGGTCTCTCGTAGAAATACATTATATAATGGAAATGGACAGCTAATGACAAATGAGGGAAATTTTGAGGAATTGGCTGAATTCAAATACCTAGGAACAATAATCACAAATAGGAATGAGATGCGCAAAGAAATTAAACATAGGCTCAATTCTGGAAATGCATGCTATTATGCATTGCAGAGACTTTTGATGTCCCAACTCCTTTCAAAAAACGTTAAGCTGAAATATATAAAACTATTATTCTACCAGTTATATTATATGGGTGCGAAACATGGACTCTTACTTTAAGGGAGGAAAGGAGATTACGAGTATTTGAGAATAAAGTTCTTAGGAAAATTTTTGGACCAAAGAGAGATGAACAGACAGGTGAAAGGAGAAGACTACATAACAATGAACTACATGGTCTTTATAGGAAGCCAGATATAATAAGAACAGTTAAGTCCCGTAGACTGCGATGGGCAGGACATGTTGCGCGTATGGGGAATGAACGACGTGCATGGAAACTTCTTGTAGGAAAGCCAGAAAGAAAACGCCCAGTTGGTAGACCAAGAATGAGGTGGGAGAACAACATTAACTATGATTTGAGGGAAGTAGATTATACAGGAAATGATTGGAAAGCATTAGCTCAGGGTAGGGATGTATGGAGAGCTTATGTCCGCGCGGCCATGAACCTACGGGTTCGATAGTGCCAGTGAGTAAGTAAGTAAGTAACATCAGACATGTGTACTTTTACCCAAAAGCCACAGTGTCATCATGTTTACCTCCGGTCCGAGATTCGCGAGAGAGATGTTATGGCCGTAAAAATACTGAATAGGACACGGCATAGCCTAGTTGGTCAAAGTAATAAGCTACCACCCAGAAGGTAGGGAGTTCGAGTCCAAGTTATTCAGAATATTTTAAACTGAACTGAACCATCTCGCAGCACAATGACCCTGAGGTCGACTCAGCCTCTGACAGAAATGATTACCAGACGCTTTTTTCTGGAAGTAAAGGCGGCCGTAACATAGGGCTGATACCCGACTGAAATATCGTGCAGTTTGTCTCTTATTACACCAAGGAACTCATAAGGCGCATAATGTCCGTTACAAAAACTGAGCATGGATTCATACGAAAGGAAATATGGGTTTATCATAAGTAATGCCACGAGTGATTTCCAATTTACCTAGAGAATTTGGAAATCAAGAGTGACATTTGTTAGGACTATTTAACGAATAAAATTAAGCTGTTTTCTCACAAATCATAATTTAAATATAGTTATTTTAAAATATTTATATATTTAATGTAAACGGCGATGTTTGAAAACAAATGACAAACGATTGGTACGCTTAATTTGCTTCTTTTGTTCATCACTGCAACCAGATCATATTATTTATTGGCAAAGGATCGCAATATTGTAAGAATGCACCCTAGTGGAGAAAAAAATTAAACACATCAAACTGTTTATAATCAGTATTATAGGTTATTAATTAATTTCTGATGTCCTGTGATGTAAATATGTCAATTATATTTTTCTGGAACGTAAATTCCTGGGAAATAATATGTTTAAGAAAGTGCAAACAGTGGTTTCTTTTTTGTTTTTTTTTGTGGTACAATCAACTGCTACAAATGTTTTTATATTATACCCCGCAAGCACTATCTAGTTACATTCGTGCACTATATATATACAAACTGATAGCCACATGCATTCTAGAATTCTTACATCTTAATATATAAATTGTTATATTCAACGTATTTCTTAGAGAGTCAGTCACTGCAAAATAATGCTCTGACCTAATCAGAATGTTAAAAGGCAGGAGTTTGATTTTAAAGTGATAAAATTAAATTGATAAAATCGAGGTGAAACACGACTGTTATTGGTTGTAAATCAAAATTAATTGAAATGTGATTGGTCATTGACTCCCATTTGGGGCATGAGTTAAATAGCCAACAAAATGTGTTGGTTTCTTCTCACTCCCATTTTGAATTTCGACACTAATGAACTAAGATGCTAAAGAGCAACATTAAATAAAAGACGCACCAACTATGAAGGTCTACATTAGAAAATTTAGTGCTTTAGGATTGTATTGAGTAACACTAAGAAATTGAGACTGGAAGTAATATCAAAAAACTAAATATATGGTCACACATAGAAATACATCATATAATGGAAATTGACAGCTAATGACAAATGAGGGAAATTTTGAGGAAGTGGCTGAATTCAAATACTTAGGAACAATGATCACAAATAGGAAAGAGAAACACAAAGAAATTAAACTTAGGCTCAATTCTTGAAATGTGTGCTATTATGCATTGCAGGGACTCTTGACGTCCCAACTCCTTTCAGAAAACGTTAAACTGAAAATAATAAAACTATTATTCTACCAGTTATATTATATGGTTGCGAAACATGGACTCTTGTCTAGAGGGAGGAAAAGAGATTATGCGTATTTGAGAATAAAGTTATTAGGACATTTTTTGGACCAAAGAGAAATGAACAGACAGGTGAATAGAGAATACTACTTAACAGTGAACTCCGTAGTCTTTATGGGAAACCAGATATAATGAGACCAGTTAAGTCTCGTAGACAGCAATGGGCAGGACATGTGGCACGAATGGGGAATGAAAGACGTGCATGGAAGCTTCTTGTAGGAAAACCGGAAGACAAGTGCCCAGTTGGTAGACCAAGAACGAGGTGGGAGAATAACATTAACTATGTTTTGAGGGAAGTAGATTATACAGGGAATGATTGAAACATTGGTCAGGATAGGATGTATTGAGAGGTTATGTCCGCGAGACCATGAACCTATGGATTCGATAATTCCAGTGATTTAGTTTGTTAGGGTTGGATGATATAAACTGCTTACTTTTCTTAGTAACAATAATATTCTAACAGAATAAGACTTAATAATTGAGTTTGTATTTTTAAAACATTCTTACCTCATATGGTAGTTTTGTTGGACATATGTTTCAAAGTTGTTGCTCCATCCTCAGCGGTTACACAAGTGAGTTCTTCTTTTTTTCAAGTTGTCGCCTCTGGATCTGTGTCCCAAAGAACTTGAAGAAAAGAATAAATCAGTTTGTGTAACCGCTGAGCAACAGCTTTGAAACATATGTCCGACAAAACTACTATATGAGGTAAAAAGTTTTAAAAAATACAAACTGAATTATTAAATTAAACCTCAATGTTATTTCCTAATAATTAAAAAAATAGAATAAAATAAGACTTGTCTAAAGGCAATATTCTTCTTAGCCTATCCATATATTTCAACTATCGGGACCCCCGATGTTGTTCGCGTGGACAAAATAATTGAAACTGGTTATGTATAAACAATTTATTAAAATGTACACAATAAATATTTACATTGTGTTACTAGAAAAATTATATGTAATTAAATCCTTACTTTTAATACATATAATTTTAAAAGACTAAAATGGTCATTGTGAGTTATCCGTAAAAGATAGACAAACGCTGTCGGGGATTTTTTTGTAGAATGTTTAGAGATGTTCCATTCTGTGCACATTAATTTAGTGTATTTGTTACGGTTTAGACAACGTAAGTGATTCGTCCGTCGGATAGGACGTTAAGCCTGGCGGCCCTTGGTGATTTCGACGGGAATAGGCTACATACCGCACTAGATTTAACCTTCTCCCTTCTCGTCATCATTCCTACACAAACACATAATTATACACTCGTCCTATACTCCTCTCTACACAATATAAGAATACAACAACCACGCAAAGTGGTCTACCGAAGTGGTGCGTAATAAAAAATCATTAAAACACACACATGATTTACTGTTGGAGTATTGTTAAATTTATTTTTGCATTTCGATAAATGTGTAATTTCCTATTACGTTAAAAATGCACTTGAATCTTATTTCATTACAGGTACGGTATTATTTTAAGACCCATTAACATAAGTGTCAAATCTTCCCTGAATTCAGTTGGTTGTGTACAGTATTACATATATATATATATATATAACACACCTATATAGACATATACAACCACACACCATATATATATATATATATATATAATATATAATATACACACACACACCATATATATATATATATACACACACACACCATATATATATATATATATATATATATATATATATATTATATACACACCATATATATATATATATATATACACACCATATAGATATATATATATATATATATACACACACACACCATATATATATATATATATAGTGTGTGTGTGTGTGTGTTGTGTGTGTGTGTGTGTGTATCCACTGCTGTCTTTTCACGAAGCGGGCCGGGGTTCGATTCCCGGTCGGGACAGGCTCCTGAGGTTTTTCCTCACCTGTAAGACAAATGTCAGGAAGCATAGGACCCAACGGTCCCCGAAAATCATCCGGCCATCATCATCATCATCATCATCATCATCATCCTTATCATTATCACCATCCTTCACCGGTGTGGAATGCAACGGGAAGCTACCATACCTATAATTCGCTAGTAAAGCTGCAAAGCATAGCATGAAAATGCTATGATTGCAGTGAAAGATCTGCCCTTGGACAGATTTACTATGGATGGATATATATATAAGGTTCACTTAAGCGACTTAGAAATTCATGATATTGGTCAATGATTTGAATGGGGACTCGCTAGTAGCGGGGTCCATGTCGCATGTCATATAGACATTGCTGTGACATGATATACCTTTTTTTGAATATTTTAATAACCTCAACTCGTGTCCAACTCAAGTTCGGGTCGAGGGATGTGATGGGATGAAGCCCCTTATATAGAGGTCTGTGAATGACAAGGGTGCCGGCCGACCACGCCTGACGCACCATCACAGCGGCGGACGAATGAAATGAAACGGATGAGATGAGTATGGAGAAGTAGTGGAACGAAATTGTGGCAGGGAAAACGGGATAAAACTCCGAAAAAATCCTGCCCAAGCTCCGTTTCGTTTAACACGAAGCCCATATGGAGTGACCGAGACTCCCCAGCAGTGAAAGGCGAGCATCTACCGCTTGCGCCACGAGCCGCCTCACTAACATATAATACGATACATAATATAATAACGTAATAATATAAAACATACCTAAATATAATAAAACTTAATGTAAAGTAGACATATCCCTTGAACATACAATATAATACATGAATGAATGACAGTTAATTGCTGTATTTGCCAATTATAATCACTAAAGATAGATGAAGTATGGTGGGCGTCTTCAATATCGGATGTTTGATCTTAGGGTGTGTCTAAGTTGAAGTTACTACTCCAAGTGAAGTCAGCACTATAATAGTATTATTCTTCAAATTACCCAAAATGTTCTTAGAACTTGCTATAAAATTAATAGGCCTATACATAGCAAAAAACATAGGCTCAATTCTGGAAATGTGTGCTATTATGCATTACAGGGACTCTTGACGTCCCAACTCCTTTCAAAAAACGTTAAACTAAAAATATATTAAACTATTATGATATTCTACCAGTTATATGGAAGCGAAACGTGGACTTTTATTTTAAAGGAGAAAGGAGATTATGAGTACTCGTATTTGAGAATAAAGTTCTTAGGAATTTTTTTAACCAAAGAGAGATGGACAGACAAGTGAATGGAGAAGACTACTTAACAGTGAACTACATGGTATTTATAGGAAGCCAGATATAATAAGAATAATTAAGTCTCGTAGATTGCGATGGACAGGACATGTAGCACGAATGGGAGATGAAAGACGTGCATGGAGGCTTCTTGTAGGAAAACCAGAGGGAAAACGCCTACTTGGTAGACCAAGAAAGAGGTGGGAGAATAATATTAACTATGATTTGAGAGAAGTAGATTATGAAGGGAATGATTGGAAAACATTAGTTCAGGATAGGGATGTATAGTGAGCTTATGTCCGCGCGGCCATGAACCTACGGGTTCGATAGTGTCAGTGAGTTAGTCAGCAAAAAAACAGTATACACAGCCCTTCGTGATTTACATTACAGACTTGTAGGAATGATCGAAATAATAAAGTTATGATGAGAAACTTAATGTTTTCTTATTGCAATAAAAATAATAATAGTTTTATTATACGTTGCAGAATTAAGGGCTTGTCTACCGCTAAACTAAGTTAGAAAAAATACAAAAATTACTGTTCCATCTAAATTACAATAAACAAAATTATTACATAGTATGTAATAATATCCTCAACTCGTGTCCAACTCAGGGTCGGGTCGAGGGATGAGATGAGATGAAACCCCTATTAGAGGTATGAGAATGACAAGAGTGCCGGCTGACCACGCCTGACGCACCATCACAGGGGCAGATAAACGAAATGAAACGAAATTAATGAGATGAGTATGGAGAAATGGTGGAATGAAATTGTGGCAGGGGAAGACGGGGAAAAAACCCCGAGAAAAGCCTGTCCAAGCTCCATTTCGTCCACCACAAAATCCACATCAAGTGACCGAGACTCAGCGGTGAGAGGCGGCCATCTAACAGCTTGCGCCACGGAGCCACCGTATTATTATCTACAATATAATTATTATGTTAAGTTCGAATTATTATTTAATAAAATACTAATGTACATCGCATCAATCTATTTCATTATTATGTATTGTATTGCATTATTATTAATTAGCGGCTTTAATAATTCATATCGGTTCAAGGATCTGTAGGCATATCCAGCAGACTTTTGAGTTTGAAGTGTGCTTTCTGCAGAAGTCCACTGATTTAATTTTAATATTTCGTTGCCAGATGCAGGAAAAGCTGGAGAACGATGGAGAGCCAACTGTGTATTAACTAATCACAGAACAGACAGTGTATACAAACCAAGTGCTACATCCAAGTCAACTTCTCACCACGGAGTAGCTCACCGGGTGACACTCTCAAATAGAGCTTAACCCCTGTACAGGGAGGCCTTTGCCCTAAAGGGACATATCAGGCTTTATTTATTTATTTATTTATATTTATTAATGTTAAATTATCTTTATAGGAAACCAGGAGTAATAAGAACAGTTACGTCTCGTAAACTATGATGGGCAGGCATGTGGCACGAATGGGGAATGAAAGAAAGGTATGGAAGCTTCTTCTAGGAAAACCAGAGGATAAACGCCCGGTAGACCAAGTTGGTAGACCAAGACTGGGATGGGAGAATTACATTATCCATGATTTGGGGTAATTAGATTATACAGGAACAACATTAGCTCAGGATAGGGATATGCGGAGAGCTTATGTCTGAGCGGCCTTGGTCCTACGGGTTCCATAGTGCCAGTGAGTTAGTTAGTTTTGATGTGCACAGTGTTTATGATGAGCTAGAAAAAGGTTAACCCAGTATTGTCATGATGATTGGTTAAACCAGTCAGATTTGTCGGTTCCGGGATTTGAACTCGGAATGATAATGATAACTTGGTGGCACTGTGTGTGTGTGTGTGTGTATGTATATATATATATATATATATATATATATACTAGCTAGTACCCGGCGTGCGCTGCTACGCCTAAATAAATGAAAATTAATGTATTTTTATGTTTAGTTGAACAAGTGAAAGGAAAAATAATTATAAATCTATATTTTTTAGATGTCCACCGCTGTGGTCTCGAGGTAGCGTGCTGCCTTGTCACGCAGCGGGCCCGGGTTCGATCCCCGGTCGGGGCAGTTTTTCTGGGTGAGGTTTTTATCGGGGTTTTCCTCACCTGTAAGACAAATGTCAGGAAAACTTTAAGGCCCAAACGGTCCCCGAAATCACATGGCCATCATCCTTATCATTATCATCATTATCCTTCACCGGTGTGGAAAGCAACGGGAAGCTACCACACCTACTCAATTCCCTAGTAAAGCTGCAAGCATAGCATGAAAATGCTATGATTGCAGTGAAGGACCTGCCCTCGGGCAGAATTACTATGGATGGATTTTTTAGATATCCCGTGCTGATTACCAGGCGTTGTCCAGGAATCTACTTATCCCGATCTTCTTGACATAAATGAGCTGAAATACGAAAATTAATGTGTTTTATATTTTGTTAAATAAGTAAGTGAAAAAAATTATATCGTAATAATTTTTGGATACCCCATGCTGTTTACCTGGCGTTGTCCGGGAATCTACTCATCCCGATCTTCTTGGCATAAATGAGCTGAAAGACGAAAATTAATGTACTTCTTATGATTAGTTGAATAAGTAAAATGAAAAATAATTATAAATGTATATATCGTAATTATTTTAAGATTCCCCGTGCTGGGGACACGCCGTAGCGTAATGGTTAAGGCACTGCGCTACAAGCCGGAAGGTCGAGGGTTCGAGCCCCGTGGGAGTCAGGATTTTTAAACTGACCCAAACCCTCTGGCGGCACTATGGTCCTGGGGTCGACTCAGCCTCTAACGGAAATGAGTACCAGACGCTTGTTCTGGGAGTAAAGGCGGCCGTCACGCAGGGCTGACAACCCGGCTGACATCAAGTGCCGATTGTTTAGAAAAGTGGGAGCCTTAACCTCCTACTACCCCAAGGGCCTCCTGAGGTCTGTCGTGGGATCACTTTACTTTACTTTACTTTCCCCGTGCTGATTACCCGTGGTTGCCCGGGAATCTACTTATCTCGATCTTCATGGCATAAATGACCTAAAAGACAAAATTCGGTATTGTGAGTTATCCGTAAAAGAATACCCGCCATGTGCTGCTTAAGGAATCTACGTACTTGTCTCGATCTTCTTGGCATCGATTAAATACAAAATTGGTTATTGTGAGTTATCCGTAATAGATAAAACATATGCTTTCGCGGATTTTTTGTGGAGCTTTTTGAGATATTCAATTTTGTGTACATTAATGTTGTGTATTTGTTATGGTTTAGGCAGCGTAAGCCATTTAAGCGTCCAAAAATATACTTATTTCACGTTTTCCACTACAAAGGGCGATTTTTAAGGTATCACAACTCTCTTATAGGTTTTTTTATATAAGAAAATTGACATTACATATTAACAATGCCTGTACAAAAAACTGTTTTTAAATATATCTAATATATAAAAATGAATGTTTGTTTGTTCGTACTTTATGCGCGGCCATATCGTTGATCCGATTGTGATGGGGCTTTTTGCAAAATGTTCAGGAGATTCCCGGGATGAACATAGGCTATAAGAGATATATCTATCTACAACTCTCTTATAGCCTATGTTCATCCCGGGAATCTCCTGAACATTTTGCAAAAAGCCCCATCACAATCGGATAAACAATATGGCGGCGCATAAAGTACGAACGAACAAATCAACAAACAAACAAACAAACATTCATTTTTATATACTAGATATATATATATATATATATATATATATACATACAAACAGTTTTTTGTACAGGCATTGTTAATATGTAATGTCAATTTTCTTGTAAAAAACCTCGTCATTCATAATTTCTATTAAACAAGTTTACGTAATCAGTTTAAGTGACTTGTCGGTTTCATCACTATAAAGAGCAGTGTAAATTCTTTCAAGCTTTTAAATGTTTCAAGAACCACGTATTACTGAAAATAGTCTACGTTCAGTTCAATTTCCTCGCATAAAATAACAGTAATGATAATAGTAAGAGAAATTGTAAACTTAAAATGCGCGTTTAACAAGGATGAATAGTTCAGGAAAACATTCAAATACATGTTTTACTGCACAATATTTAAGAGGATGTGAAGTTTTAAGGAAAAAAAAAAAGGTACATTTTCCCCGTCATATCTCTGTTTTGTGGTTCAAGTAAAAGTAAAGTAATCCCACTACAGGCCTCAGGAGGCCCTTGGGGCAGTAGGAGGTTAAGGCTCCCACTATTTCTGGACAATCGGCACTTGATGTCAGCCGGGTTGTCAGCCCTGCGTGACGGCCGCCTTTACCCCAGAACAAGCGTCTGGTACTCATTTCCGTTAGAGGCTGAGTCGACCCCAGGGCCATAGTGTTTAAAAATCCTGACCCCACCGGGACTTGAACCCTCGACCTTCCGGCTTGTAGCTCAGTGCCTTAACCACTACGCTACGGCGTGCCCCCCTTTGTGGTTCAAGTAACCATTACTATTAAAACCTTTAATTAAAAACTTTTTCACTTCATTTTTAATTTGAGACGCTAAGTATCTTTGTTCATATTCACATCCAGGATTTCTTACATTTACGGATGTCACATCTGGACCGGAAGTTAATGTATTGATACCAGGAGGTATTACATTTATTTTTATGGAGTAAAAATTGTGAGTATAGCTTCGTTTAAAAGGAAAATAAAGTCGAGCGATAAATTATCTAGAAGTATGACAAGCTAGAACTCAAGCCTGAAATAAAAGTCCCCTGAACAAAGTATGTCGACCTAACACGCTCATATTAGAATCGTGTCGCTGATAACAATCTAATGCTTAACCAGAAATAAAACACTATCTATCTCGACTACCTCTATAGTGTATATGAGAGGATGCAAATCTATCGGACATCAAACGACACCCGTTATGAAATTTGAGTAGTTTTTATAAAACAGAACACAGAAGACAAGTTTTTATTTTAGAGTATAAATGTTTATTTATTCTCACAAAATCAAGTTTCTTTAATCAAAATTTTCATGAATCTAGAAACGGATATTGTACAAGAGATTAAAGAAATCCAAATAAGATGGTGTGGACATATAATGAGAAGAAGGGACCCAGAAACAAACAAAGAAGTATTGAAATGGATATCTCCTGGAAAAGGGAGATGTGGTAGAACAAAGCCAACGTGGATAAAGGGAATTCAAGACAACATCAAGAAGAGAAATATGACAGAAATAGACACGCAAGACCGGGAAGTGTGGGGGGAAAAAAATGTATATTTTGGTTGAGGATACCTATGTATATAACAGAAACAATCATAAAATATTTTTTTTTTCAATTTCCTGATTTCTGAAGCACAAGAAATGAACGTATCTATATGGGTAAAATGTGATGTTTGTTACGATTGAATGACTCAGATTGCAAATACTTTTTTATTTTATGAAATTATGAAACGATTAAAGAAACTATAACTCAACATTTGCCATGATTGTGGAAAACAACGTAAAATCTTCAGCTAGATTATTGAGCCTGGAATTTTAACTCCGGATTTCCGAATAGATTTTAGGTTCCAAGAAATATTATTCTTATTTGAATTCTTTAAAAATATATTGACTATACTTTTTGTTCACGTAATGAAAATCTTATTTTGGTCGTATCTATACAAGGTTCAGCATAAATCAGTTAACCGAAAATGCTAACAAAATTGACTCATTCTAACCTTATATTAAATATAAGGGCAAATTATGTCCTTTTTGCCTAGCGTAAGTTATTAGATTGAATTGCAGTCGGGTCGGTTAGGTTTTAAAATACTTTGTTCCTGAAAATAGCCACCATTACATCGAGTTTCTGACCATGTGCAGTGGTTAACTGACGTATGCCACATTCTGTATAACCAATTAAGCAGTTAATGCAACTTTCCGTCGCAACTAAAGTAAATTTTTCTCTTGAGATACAGAAAGCTTACAATATGTTAACTATAGCCAGAGACGACTGGCCAGTTTGGAAATTGCAATTATCAGGGCTGCGTGAATATTTTACAAGTATATCAATCAACATCATCCTCATATCGTGTACTCCTTTCGGTAGGTTGATTCCAAATATGCCTCAAACCATCTCTATAATCCCATGCTTTGCTTTTTTTTTTTTAGTTCTTCCCAGTCGTATCCTCTGTCTTGTAGACTTTTCTTCACTTGATTAATCCGTCTTTCTCGAGGTCTACCTCGTGGTCGTTTTCCTTGTATCTTGTGATTTAACAGTCTTGGTGGTAGTCTTTCCTTTTCCATTTTTTAAATGTCCATATCATTTTAGTCTACTTTTTTCTGTCTGTTGTTAATTTTTGTACACTTAATGTCTCCCTGATTTTGTCATTACTTATTCTATCCCTCCTTGTTTTATGTACCATTCCACGTTTGAATTTAATTTCTGTAGCTTGGATTCTGCTGAAGTCCTTCTTTGTATGTGTCCAAGTCTTAGCTGCATATGTTAGAACCGATTTTAAGTAAGTTTTATACAGTGCCATTTTACTTTGTGGGTATATCTTTATTCCAGATTAATTCTTTAGTTAAATTACAGACTTTTAAACTTTCTCTATTCTTTTACTGATTTCAGTTTGTATTTCCCCATTTACATTTATCATCGTTCCTAAATATGTACATTTTTCCTCTTTTTGTAGATTTATGCCTGATAACTTAATATTCCAATCATCGTTCTGGTTTCTCCATATTTTCATAACTCCCGTTTTCTCGATATTTATTTTAAACAATATTCTTCTGAAACTGTTTTCCAATTTGTTTTGGAGAGTTCGAGTTTTTTTTATATATATATTTCCTCGTAGCAGGTAGCCGGCCTGCTGTTTTCCAATGTTCAAGTCTGTGTTCTATGGTATTTTTTTCTTAATTTCCACACAATCATACACAATTTCCAGACACATTACGAAGATGAAGGTTTTCATGTCTGGTTTTTTTGTCTTCCACTACAACTTTATTTGTAATTTCATTCATTATGGCGTTGAACAAAATAGGCGATAACACACTCCCTAGTCTGACTCCAACATTGTTTCAAACCATTGTCACTCCTACTGGAGTTTTAACGCAGTTTTCACATTTACTGTACGTGCACAAGTATATCAATGATAAAGTAAATATTAAAATAATAAATACCTTGGCAGGTGCCGTCGCCCTCAACTAGGTTAACATTTTTAAAATCAGTTTTTTTTTTTTTTAATTTTAACCCAGTTAGGGACAACGGCACCTGCTAAAGTATTTGTTTATTTTAATAGTTTATTTTATGACTATTCGCTTCAACAAAATTGTATTATGAATTTTATTAATATTGATAACAATGACCTATATATTTTTTTTTTTTTTTTTTTCCAAATGCCCCAGGTTTGTCTTTCGACATCCTGGTTTCTCTCCTGACATGGCGTACTTGTAACCCACTTCTGAGGTTGGGGCGCCTGGAAGGCGGGGTTACGTTGCCCCGATGATATGATGGGTGGTGATGATAATGGTGCGCCAGGAGAGTCCCTAATCCTAAGCTTAACCTAAGATGAATATGAATGATGATTGCGATGGCCATATGATTTCGGGGACCGTTTGGGCCTAAAGTTTTCCTGACATTTGTCTTACAGGTGAGGAAAAACCCGGATAAAAACCTCACCCAGAAAAACTGTCACGACCGGGGATAGACCCGGGCCCGCTGCGTGACAAGGCAGCACGCTACCCCGAGACCACAGCGTTATTCTGATGTCCTTGTATAAACTAAATAATTGAAGCAGAACTTTTGCCTATTCTAAAATTGTATAATATAATATAATATAATATAATATAATATAATATAATATAATATAATATAATATAATATAATATAATATAATATAATATAATATAATATAATATAATATAATATAATATAATATAATATAATATAAGATTAATAAATATAATATAATATAAATATAATATAATATAATATAATATAATTAATCATTGGTGATCGTCGTCATCAAAAACATTACGGATTAGCCCATCTGTCCTGTTCCTTCCCAATAGTTAACAGAACGAGTGCCGTTTTGGCCGCCCCACACATCGTCGTCTTATGGGTCTGTAGTTGTGTAATGTTCTTGGAATTCGGTTTTTAGTGACATTCTCTCACATCTTCATCCCATTATTTTATATGTAATATACTTTAGAACGTTCAGTTCCTGTCTAATGTGTTTGTTTTATGATCTCATAGCGTATATCCCGCCACTGACACATCAAATGATTTATTGATACAGTGTGTTTCTTCCAAAGTGGAAAACCTCTATAGAATTTAAAATGAATGGAGGAAGTAGTATAAAAACATAAGAGAAAGTCGAATTTTGTGTCCTGTAGACTACTAACTTGAAAGGCATAATGAAATGATGAATAATAATCGTTTTCTAAGAAACTACTTTTTTTTCTATTGCAACGTAGACTATAAGGAAAGTATGTCAAGTGTATGCTATAAAAACAGCAATAAAAGTTTTATTGCATGTGATAAAATGGAAAAGTATAGGCACAAGTAAATACCAAACATTGCAAAGCTAATATATTGTAAAGTGCGCGAAAAATTGAATAGACGAACAAAACAATGTCATTACCTCGGTGATTGAAATTGTTCTCTTCTATACAGAGTAGAAGGAATGTGAGTAAATACGGATTACAAGCAATGAGCATTGGCTCACGGTCCCATGTGTTCATTTATATCGGGTAGATAGTAGAGGAATGCTCCAGATATAGCGAATACCAGGAAATAAAATATTACTGCTACCTTTTATAAGATTCATGATGTGTTCCGTTGAGGTTTATTCAAAATTAATATAAAATTATAGAATATTCACCTGAAAGGTCCGTCTCCTCAACTTAATTATCATTTAACTGTAGCGCTTTCGGGACTTGTCCCATCATCGGCAGGATTCAAAACTGGTGTTTCACTGAAGATCTGGTAAGGGGGTTGCATGTATTGGGTTCGTTTTCGTTTATCAGGCTGTCGTTGTGAGCTGCTTTCATGATTTCCATCTCTTAAGAGATTGATAAACGAAAACGAACCCAATACATGCAAACCCCTCTACCAGATCTTCAGTGAAACACCAGTTTTGAATCCTGCCGATGATGGGACAAGTCCCGAAAGCGCTACAGTTAAATGATAATTAAGTTGAGGAGACGGACCTTTCAGGTGAATATTCTATAATTTTATATTAATTTTACCGCTACCTGTTAGTACATCGAATTATGCCTCTAAAAGTTAGTAGAAGAATAGTCTGATTTTAAATTACCTGGCCCTCCAGTTAAGATTTATGCTTAGGGATAAAACCTGAAGAGTCGACCCCAGAGTTGTGGTGAACGAAAGAGTTTAGGCTGGTTTTAAAAATCCTGACTCCATCGGAATCAAATCCACGACCTTCAAGTTCGTAGCGTATTTCCGCAACCTTGCTATAATCATTTTATAAATACAATATTATAATTATATATTGTGAAAAGAAAAATTAATGTCTGAACCAGGAATCGAAACATGGACCTCTAGTTCTCCAGACTAGTATGCAGCCCACTACACCATTCTAGACCTGGCGCAAACATTAACAATTCTTTCCACATAGGCCTATACAAATCTATAATTTATAAATACATCTAAATTTTGCCATAAAAATCAGATCGAGACGTAATTAATAACAAGGACGAAAGAGTGCGCTATCGTGCAGGTACCATACTGATAAATAAATGTTCCACAAGTAGATGTCACCTGTGTTCAGTAAAGACTAAACCGTCATGGCGACATCTATAGACCTTGATATTACAAGATAAACTAACAAGTATACACAACTTTTATTAAAACATCGTCAGATATCAGTCAATATATTTTTTTATATTGAGCTGATAAGATATCGGATGTTATATAAATGCACAATTGACTGTGATCTGTGTTACATCTACAAGAGCTAATGTTTTATTATTATTATTAAGATTACAGTAACGATAGATCTATAGGAGGGTTGGCTGTCAAACTGTGGTAGGCATCACAATAATTTTTAGTTTCCACGGATATACCACTAGAAGTCATTGTTATGAACTATTCTTTGATCTAGTATATTACTTTGTCAATTAACATTTTTTATTACATTCATATTTATACAGCTTTAACGTCTAAGGTAATATCGCGATCAGGATCTTTAGCTGTATCCAGTAGTCCGCGTGCTTCTTTTGTTCTGTT
This sequence comes from Diploptera punctata, assembly GCA_030220185.1. Taxonomy (NCBI): domain Eukaryota; kingdom Metazoa; phylum Arthropoda; class Insecta; order Blattodea; family Blaberidae; genus Diploptera; species Diploptera punctata. Next base: position 369,150 of record JASPKZ010003071.1, on the reverse strand, counting down.
TGTTACGTATTTTTCTCGAAAAAAAAAAAACGTTTGTTTTAAAATGCCGTACCATGAAATGATGGTTATTATGAAATAAGTCCCACTAATGAAATTTCAAACCAGCATTTGCCTTGGCGATTGATGAAATCTGGAAAAAAAAACTTTAGTCAGATAGAGAAGTAGATTATTAGGTAAACTGATAACTGAATAGATGATTATCTAATACAGTATTATATATAAATGCGTAGAGATATATTAATAAGTAGCGAAATGTATTAATAAATATTTACATTAATCATGGATTATTTTATTGATTGATCGGATGGAATGGATGGATAGATATACATTTTCTTTGTATGGAGTTAGGCCAGTTGATGGCCTGTTCCGATCCCACTTATGACTTGGTCTATAAGTCTCTTCATTGGACATCCTCGTCGTCACATAATTATTCACATCTATTAATTAGTGAATACTAGAAGATTAAATGCACTTAGTTATAAAAATTAATGTATTAAATAATACCAGTTAAAACAGTTGTAGATCGGTTAAAAAATATAGATCTGCGGTCGTTTATAAGTTTCAGAGATAACAATGTTTTCTCCGACAAGGACACTTTCGGATAAGAATTCTCTAACAAAACATAACTATTACAGATCTATTGTTTTACGCCATGTTCCAGAGATAATCACGTGTTGTGGGAAAGTGACTCAAGATAGCCTCCGATGCAAATAAGTCTTAGCCCTATTCTATATCTTCTTACTTTTGAATCCTTGACTCGGGAACTCTAGACCTTACTTACTTACTTACTTACCCACTGGCACTATCGAACCCGTAGGTTCATGGCAGCGCGGACATAAGACCTCCATACATCCCTATCCTGAGCCAATGCTTTCCAATCATTCCCCGTATAATGCACCTCCCTCAAATCATAGTTAATGTTATTCTCTCACCTCATTCTTGGTCTACCAACTGGGCGTTTTCCCTCTGGCTTTCCTACAGAGGGAAGGAAGAAAAACTATAAGAGATTGGTATTTGGCAGCTTGTCCTTTAAATTCTAGGGTTTCACCACTGTTGTACTTTGGATGTTCTGAGCTCAGCCTTGATTTCAACTGAATGTAGAATGAGGCTGCCCTAGACACTAGATGTTACTAGAACACCCGTCAACTTAATGCATTTTTCACAATGACAGACACCCAAGTACTGAGAAAAGATTAAGAATAAAATATATGGTAAATATCGTTAGGAATTTCACATTATTCGTTTAAAACAAAAATCCACAAAATAAATAATACTGTCACCACATTCCTTTGCTGCTACATCTAGTAAATATCTTAATAACTGACATATCAACATGAAATTAAGTATTGTATAATAAACGTACTAGAGACTAGGGGTTCCTTATATCCTAACGCACAATCATCATCTTGAACTACACCTGAATATTTGTTAGTATTTTATTTAACAACTCAGAAAATTAACGTTACAATTTGGTTCTGGGCAAAAGGAACAGCAAATTTGCCTCATAGGCTTCTTATTTCAGGCTTTTGGTTTTCTTACAAGACACAAATATCGACAGAGAACTCATAACTTTGATTTTCTTCTGAAGGAAGCCAAATTCAAGATTTTTCATGCCCTTAAATATCTATCGACCCCGGCCGGGATTCAACCCGTGAATATCTGAACCGAAGGAGAGTATGATAACCGATAGCCTACGAAAGACGCGTCCACTTTATATAGACCAATAATGGAAGCGAGCATAAGATATATAGTGTCCCAATAAGAACGCCGGATTTGAATTGGCCGCCATTTTTTTACTATGAGGTTGGCAGCACTCTACCTACACTTTTTGTTTTCTATATTTGTTGCAATTTCTGGATATGGAGCGTTACACTGCTGAACAACGAGTTTTAATTGTGAAAACTCATTACTAGAATGGTGAGTGTTATGCTCAAACTGTTCGAAGGCTTCGTACTGGCCACCAAGGTCATGTGACCTGACACCGTGCGACTTCTTTCTTTGGGGATTTCTCAAATCACAGGTTTATGAACACAATCCCCGAACCATACAAGACCTGAAGCAGGAAATTCGACGTGTCAGCGCCGAACTCCAGGCGCAAGACTGTAAAAGTAATCACAAATTTCATGGACATAGTCAAAGCTGCAGAGCATCTCGTGGTGGACATATGCCAGATGTCATTTTCCAAACTTAAATCGGAATGCATACCCTTTGTGTTCATGTATAAATATATGTCATTTCTTTCAAATATAGTTTATTTTGTGTATTCTTAAATCCGGCGTTCTTATTGGGACACCCTTTATTTTCCATCGACTTAATGCTTAGAAGAATGAATACTAATAAAATTCATTGTTAAAAACCGTTGAGGTGGAGAGTTATAAAATAAAATAATTAAAATATACCTTCTTAGGTAAAATCCGTCGTCCTCAACTTATAAAATATGTATTCTTTATGCCTGTAGGCCTTTCAGAACATCCGTTCCATCTTCAGCAGGTCCTTCTTTCGCTACAATATCTAGTATGATGATTGATGCTGCTGGGCCTAATGTGGTGTTGTCGTGACGTCACGACCTACAGGCATAAAGAATACATATTTTATAAGTTGAGGACGACGGATCTTACCTAAGAAGGTATATTTTAACTTATTTTATTTTAGAAGAATGAGTGAAATCATGTAACTGACGAAATAAATAAAAAAAACATAATTCAACTTTGTTTGATATAAAAGGTTAAATTATAAAATGTTTACCTAAGCTCTCAATCGTCAACTATGTGGAACTTCGGTTTAAAAAGTTTGCAGAGCTTTTGGAACATGTTTCATCTCCAGATGTTGGAAATGTTCTTAACAAGAGTAATATTGAACAACAAAATTAAGTTTATTCTTACAGGTATACGCAGCCAAATTCAATCCTGACGAAGATAATAACACTGGTCAACATGATTTTTGTCTCATGAGTACCAATAGTTGTACATAATGCAGTTTTTTTATCGTGTTTTCAAATATATATTCGGAACTTCTCCATCACTCACAGTTTTATTTCAATTTCAATTAATGGATTTAAATAATTATTTTTTTAATAAACTTTTTTTCGTCCATTTGTCCATTGAGCGATAAGCACGGGGAACACTTTCATCATGAGATTTCAGCTATGGAAAGAGATATCAAGGCAAATGGTATCCTAATATGCTGGCCGATTATTGTTGGACCACCAAGAGGGATGCTCCACAGGCGAAATATAGCAGAAATCGTCATTTCTTACTTTCTAGGTGAGTCCGAATGTTCGAATATTGTGTAGTTACGAATGTAGAAAATATTGAAGTGTTGGAAATTATAAATTCCTGTCTCTCGGAAACCTTGCGCGATGGAGGAAACCCGATATCATATTTGAATTCAGGAGAAAAAAAATACTATCAGAATCACATATTTGTCTTTCTGAGATAAAAATAAAGTTTACTTTTTGTTGCTCAGTCTAATTGAAGCAGTATCTTTAAAATTGAAGAATTTACACATTATGCGTAAAAGGTTCAATTTGCGGTCGAATTAACCCCTTTGTGTTGAGTCACTTAGTTCAATGAACGGTACACGAGTATCAATAAAAGTAAGTATATAAACTTTGGATACATTTTACAAACGTTATCGTAGAACAAACAGTTTCAGGATTTACAGACTATCAAATTTGATTGAGTTCACTCTCTTTCTGAACTATTTTAATTCTCTTTTGATTGATCTCTTAAACTTTCTTATGATTGACCTGTCTTAAATCCCTTGTGGTCGATCTATTTTAGTTCCCTGTTGGTTAACCTATGTTATCTTGAAGCAAAGGAGACAATTCAAGAGGTTCAAAATATATAGAAACAAAAATAATTTAAATGTAATTGAATGATTTTATGAAAGTTGGAGAACTAAAGGAAATCTCCCAGTGGGTAGACCAAGAATGAGATGGATGAATGACATTAAACATGATTTGAGGGAGGTGAATTATACAGAGAATGATTGGAAGTTATTACTCGTAGATCCGGATAAAAATGTATAGAGAGCTTATTCTGCACTACCATTAACCTCCAGGTTTCATAATGGCAATGAGTGAGTTTTACTAGTACTGCATTCAGTTGTCGACACACGAGGTACACCTATCCAGTATATTTAATAATGCTCACTTTAGTTGACAATTATTGTTTCAACATTTGCAAAGTTTTAGTTACAATCGAGTGGAAGGAAAACCTATAAATTGAAGATCATCAACTCGCCAGACAAATAAATAAAAATATGTTCATTACGCTCTATTTTCTGCGATTAGGCAATATTTATAAAGAATATTCAGGTCTGTTTAAACTTTGAAATACGAGCATATAGAAGGGATACTAGAATGCTGTATCAATATCTTCAAATCCAACGATGAATGGAATTAAAATTATAATCAATTAAGATAATCTGTTAAAGTAAGGAGATAGATTTAAAGAACAAAGAATAGGAAGATTTTTAAATACCCAATTAATTTAAAGTGCTGACGTATTAAATCAATTTACATAATTTAAATCTTTAAAATAAACTACGAAACTCTCAAATCTCTCGCAATGATTCAATTAAAATTCAATAATAATATACTGATCATTCATTTCCTGGATTAATAAATTGTCAGTTATTAAGCATGGAATTTGGTTATCGCATACTATTTTACGCAAAAGCATGACGAATAAACTACATTATTAACAAAGTAAAATTGAATAAACACAGCGAAAATCTTTCGAAAAGATAAATAAGCGATCGTTCAATTTGCTGTATTTTTCTTTTAAATATTGTTTTAAATCTCCAGGTTTTAAACAAAATAAATACCAAGTAAACATAATTAATTAATTAAATGCTTCTCATTTTTGTCAGAGCTTTTTTATAGCTTAGATAATGATTATTCGATTTAAATATGTACGAAAATAATAGACCTATCAAGTGTAGATTATAAAACGTAATATAATATTTTAATTAAAATTAATTAATTTTTAAATTAAAATTAACTTTTTTTCAAACAACTCTATCGTGGAATTTTAAATTGAAATAATAACTTAATAAACTAAAACCATAAGGATTTTTTGTGAGAATCTTGAAATACAACTTAATATTCACGAGGCCAGAGATAAGTGAAAATATATAGGTCTATACATACACGTGACGAAAAAATTTTTACACCCTTCATAAGGAGGAGATGAGGACAAGAATAAGAAGTGTAAGTAGCAGCAGAAGAGAATGACTCGAAGAGAATATATCAAAGTACGACACTAAAATAAAAAATGTACGATAGCCTATTAGTTTTCAGTCGCCATCACATATGTTACTTAAATTGAAATTATCTCTTTACATATAATTCAAGACTCTAATATAAAATATGTTGGATAATTTAGTAAATAAGTAATATTTCTAGGGTCAACCCCTGTTTCAGCTTTAGTACAGTCTTTCTACCGTTGTTACAGCAGGAGTTATATTCATTAATCCGATTAAGTTCTTCTTTTGGGGACTGATTAAATGCCAGGTTGGTTTCTATTTATTAATTTTTATGTTAATTTAGTACGAAAGGACCAGATATTAACAAATAATATTTAACTTTTGCACATTATACTATTATGGTAGAGATGTGCCTCAGAAAAATTTAGCAACAATTAAAAAACTTATAATGCTTTGAGTCTGAGATATTCATTTAAATCAACCATGACTTATCTATACAATAAACCTGCTTAATAGAATCTTCTCAATACTGTTAAAATGATTAATTTTTACATCATATAACCATCGTACGAACGTTTATATTCTTTGAAGTATACTCCAATAAATGCAGCTGGGACAAAAATCATGAAATTGGATAAAGAAGATAACAGTATATTCCCCTTAATGACATGCTTTTAAAAATCATTTCAAATTCTCGTTAATATAATAAGTAAAAATAAGAATTGGTAACGATGTGAAATGAAATAAATGCTTGTCAGAATTTTGAGTGAATATTTGCAAGTTCAACTTCAGACTGGGGGGGGGGTGAAATTTTACTTTTATAATCCAGTATGCACCAAAGACACATTCCAACATAAATCATTCGTAATAGTAAAAATCACATCATGGTCATTCTAATTACTGCGATTATAAACAACATCAAAAGAAGAAAATATAATTATATTTTTAGAAATAAATATTTCTCAGAAGTGTTAAACAGTTATCTATTCCCTGCAGAACTCCAGATCTGACTTCAGGAATCTCAATAACATCTCTCTTCAAAGTTCTCTGTGCATTCCAGCATTTATCTTAAAGTTAATATGCAAGTAAATGTAAACAAATCCTACACTTCAATATGTGTTTACTGCATGGTCATCACAAAAGTGTTTTAACTTATCAGTTTTATTTTACGATTCAATCAAGTGTCACACTTGAGTCTTATCAGTTTTATTTTACGATTCAATCAAGTGTCACACTTGAGTCTTATCAGTTTTATTTTACGATTCAATCAAGTGAAATTGAGTCTAGATTCATGATTAATATGAATGATGTGCCTTGATGTGCTATGTACCCTCCCTATGGAAATGGGATGACCAAGCATTTTAAAGATATAACAGACACACCTTTCACTAAGAAATTTCAACATTCAGTTTCAAAAATATCAATTAGTTACACATTTTGACATTTTATATCAAATGATTATTACGCAAAATGTAGGCTGAGTGTAGGTGCCCCTTTCAAAAGTGACAATTTAATTTGACATTCTGTACAAATGAGAGGTACAGGATTTTAGAGACGAAACTATATAAATACTTTATGATTTTTTAAACCATTATCTTGAATTTAAGAATGTATGATATGAAAAATGGTTAAATTTGAAGACTTTTAAAGCTCCAAGATTAATTCTTTAGCTTCTATTTTATTTTATTGTCTGATCCGCAAAAGCCTGTCTGATGACACAAAATACATCATAATTAGCTTTATCTCTGTTGTAAAACATGTAAATTGAGCTGAATTCACGATAAAATGAAAATTTAAAACAAACACACCTTCACTAGTATCGATTTTTTTACTATATTCAGGATATTTCTCATAAGACAAAACAACTAAAAACCAAAAATACGTTTTTTTCATATGCGGTTGGATACTTTGTCCTATCTTGTATATTTCTTCATATTCCAATATAACAGTATATGTATGAATTTTTCGTGTCTTTCTTATTTATAGATGCCTTAACATCAAGACCAGATAACTTCTAAAAATATTTATTATATCCAACAGGTTCCGTATTTCTACGTTTAGTCAAGTGTTTTCTATATAATTTAAAATAATCAATTTTAAGGGTTAAATGGCGAATAGTGAATAAATGGGCAAGGTAATTACATTCTAACTCAGAATTCGACTTCACGGCTTAGAAAAATCTCGAAAATCCCCAATCGGGGCTAAAAATTGTCATGGTTCAGTCCTTGGTTTCGAAATTAGAATTCATATATACACATATATGCACCGGTATATTCAATGGGAAATACTTACTTACTCACTGGCACTATCGAACCCGTAGGTTCATGGCCGCACGGACATAAGCTCTCCATACATCCATATCCTGAGCTAATGCTTTCCAATCATTCCCTGTATAATCTACTTCCCTCAAATCATAGTTAATGTTATTCTCCCACCTCATTCTTGGTCTACCAACTGGGCATTTTCCCTCTGGCTTTCCTACAAGAAGCTTCCATGCAAGTCTCCCATTCCCCATACGTGCAACATGTCCTGCCCATCGCAGTCTATGAGACTTAACTGTTATTATATCTGGCTTCCTATAAAGACCATGTAGTTCATTGTTAAGTAGTCTTCTCCATTCACCTGTCTGTTCATCTCTCTTTGGTCCAAAAATTTTCCTAAGTACTTTATTCTCAAATACTTGTAATCTTCTTTCCTCTCTTAAAGTAAGAGTCCATGTTTCGCACCCATATAACGTAACTGGTAGAATGATAGTTTTATATATTTTCAGTTTAACGTTTTTTGAAAGGAGTTGGGACATCAAGAGTCTCTGCAATGCATAATAGCATGCATTTCCAGAATTGAGCCTATGTTTAATTTCTTTGTGCATCTCATTCCTACTTGTGATTATTGTTCCTAGGTATTTGAATTCAGCCACCTCCTCAAAATTTCCCTCATTTGTTATTAGCTGTCCATTTCCATATTAATGAATTTCTACGTGTGACCATATATTTAGTTTTATTGATATTTACTTCCAGTCCTAATTTCTTATCCTGTATATTTACATATTATTATTATTATTATTATTATTATTATTATTATTATTATTATTATTATTATTATTATTATTATTATTAAAATAAATTTAATATAATTTTAAGTATCGGCCGCGGTTGACTAGTGGTTATGCTCCTTACCTCTGGTCCCGAGGGTCGCGGGCTCAAACCCGGCCGGGGTCGATGGATTTTTTTAGGATGGAAAACTCCAAGGAGCAAGTCCTCCGGGAGGGACTTTAAGCCGTGGGTCCCGAGTCTGAAGATTTTTCAGGCTCGTAAAAGCCTGAATGAAAGGCCTCTAAGCAAAATTTACCGAATTTTCCCGTCCTAGTACTACCTTGGTTTCCTAGATGTCAGTATGAGGCGGAACGCTGACCACGGACCACTCAAATGACATCTATACGAAAACAAGTGTAACTAAATTAGTATGGTTCAAATTCTTCCCTGTAGGGAGAGACCGCCTAAATCTCTGTTAAGGGAAACATGGGCTTTCAAGATGCAAGAAGATAATTTTAAGTGAAGTAAATATTTTAATAGTTGTAATTACAGTAACCGGTGTATGTGCTTCGCATCGGAGACTTAAACAAAGTTTAAATATATTTATATTTTTTTACAGATCCACAACTTATTGTTCAGCATTAGATCAAACAAGCAACACTAAAAAATAAAACCCTAAATACTGTCGGTATTATTCTCCAGAAATCATGTTAATATCAGAAGAGACCTTCTTATATATATATATATATATATATATATATATATGACATAAGAAAAATGAATGCCTGGACGGGATTTGAACCCGGAAATCTGGGTTTTATATAAATTAATCGATTTAAAACACAACTTAACATCTAAAGATGTGCAATTCAAGTGCCACATAATAACCACAGGGATCCCGACAAATGAATGTAGCTTAAGTTATATAATTTTAATGGCATTATTAAATAAAGCTAAATTGTTATTTTATACAATGACATTTATGAATTCGTGTATAGTGTCGAAACTTGGTGGATCTAATTAATTAATTCAGATGATGTTTACAAAATAATAACATAAAATTCACTTTGTACTTCCACTTTAACGTTATAAGCTTATTGATTGTACAATAAACCTAATTTTAATCCTATATATTAAAGATAGCAGCAAATGTTAACTCCAATGATATAGTTCATGTCATTTTACAAAATCATAGCTTTAATAGCATGTGAAAACATACTATAATTTATTAACATATTAGATATTCCAAAGAGATTTTTTTTATTCTCACATTTAAAGTACTCGTACTAGAAGATATTAAATGACTGAATACAAAGTGAATCAACTCTAACAGTTTTAAGAATATTTATACATTACAGACGTATATCCAATATACGTAACAATTATTGTTAATATCACCAAAATAATGTTTAAAAACAGCTGTAATCACCATGTTTTACATTGTATTAAAATAAAGTAACCAGATATACTCGTAAAATAACCAAATATAATTAGAAAATGTAATAAATGTTGCTAAATTTTGAAAATTGTTTTGGGGAACAAAGGTGTTTGGGCTAGGCCTATTAACCCTTCATATTTTTTTAAATAAGTAACTTACTTACTCACTGGCACTATCGAACCCGTAGGTTCATGGCCGCGCGGACATAAGCTCTCCATGCATCTCTATCCTGAGCTAATGCTTTCCAATCATTCCCTGTATAATCTACTTCCCTCAAATCATAGTTAATGTTATTCTCCCACCTCATTCTTGGTCTACCAACTGGGCGTTTTCCCTCTGGTTTTCCCACAAGAAGCTTCCATGCACGTCTTTCATTCCCCATGCGTGCCACATGTCCTGCCCATCTCAGTCTACGAGACTTAACTGTTCTTATTATATCTGGCTTCCTATAAAGACCATGTAGTTCATTGTTATGTAGTCTTCTCCATTCACCTGTCTGTTCATCTCTCTTTGGTCCAAAAATTTTCCTAAGTACTTTATTCTCAAATACTTGTAATCTCCTTTCCTCCCTTAAAGTAAGAGTCCATGTTTCGCACCCATATAATATAACTGGTAGAATAATAGTTTTATATATTTTCAGTTTAACGTTTTTTGAAAGGAGTTGGGACATCAAGAGTCTCTGTAATGCATAATAGCACGCATTTCCAGAATTGAGCCTATGTTTAATTTCTTTGTGCATCTCATTCCTATTTGTAATTATTGTTCCTAGGTATTTGAATTCAGCCACTTCCTCAAAATTTCCCTCATTTGTCATTAGCTGTCCATTTCCATTATAGTATAATGAATTTAAATAAGTAACGCAGAATTTAATTTAAGTTATAAGGTATACTTCAAAATTATCTCGGCATAAAACATACAAATATTAAGGAAACACAGGAATGCTAGGAAAGTGGGAAAATAAAAATAAAAAATATGTTGATTTCCTCTTTCTTAAAAGAAGTTTACGAATGTCAATGACCACTTAAGCGAACAGTAACGAGGGAGGACGGGCAATTAAATTAGCAGTAGTAATTAACATAACGGCTAATTTAAAATTATTACAAGGTCTTTTGAGTTGGAAGGTCTTTGGACACATGTGGGTGTGATTCGTGGATAGCGTTCTTCCTAATCAATTCTAAACCAGCTGAATGTGTTACAAGGGTTATAGATGACCACATCCTCTGTACGATAGCTAAACTGCATCGCCTCATTACTTCGTATATTAAAAACATGGTTTAAATTTATAGATATATTAATATGTCTTATTGTTTATATGAATTTTTTAAATAATTAAATATTTTTCCATTTAACAAATATGTTTATATGAAATTTTAGATAGAAAAATAAATGCAAATTGAAATAAATTTAACTGAACATATACAATGCATTTTTAATTATATGCAGATTACGTATTTAAAAAATATATATATATATATATTCACCGCTATCGTCTCTCGAGGTAGCCTGCTGTATTCTCACGCAGTGGGCCCGGATTCGATTCCCGGTCCGGACAAGCTTTCTGGGTGAGGTTTCTTCCTCACCTGTAACACAAATGTCAGGTAACTTTAAGGCCCAAAAGGTCCCCGAACATCATCTGGTCATTATCATCATCTTTCACCGGCATGGAAAGCAACGGGAAGCTATCACACCTATAACTCCATAACTCCCTAATAAAAATGCAAAGCATAGCATGAAAATTCTATGATTGCAGTGAAAGATCTGGCATATAAAATTTCTGGAAATAAAACTTTAACCCGTCCAAATATGAATCTGAGTGAGTGGCATTAATACATTTTGATTTAATATCAGCTAAATGACACATAATACATTAATATTTATATAAAAAATTAAGTAGGTATGGGCTATGCGATGTCCCGCACCGTAGCTGAGCGGTTTAAGGCATCGTACCTGGGTGCAGAGCAACGGAACTTGTGGTGCTGGTTCCAATTCCCAAGGGGGAATAAATTTTAAAATGAAATTTCGGTCAAAATGGGACCGATGTCCACCCAGCATTGTGATACACCATTAATGATAGAGTAGAGGCTCCAGGATGGAGAAACTAGCCATACCGGCTGGGGGACACCACATACTGATCTCGTGTTACATCTACACACACTAGTCAGTCAATCTCTGTGATTAACACGTGTGGATGTGAGGGCAGCAGCCGACTAGTAGGCCAACAACCCTCTAGGCATGTCCAGTCATGGTGATCGTAGGATATTCGATATCAAATTTGCGTGAAATATTAATAAATAAATAATCTGATTAATTAAGTATAAAAGAAACTCTCATAAACTTCAAGTAAGCCAAATGCGCTTCTTACGATCATTGTTAGGAGTTAATAGACTGGATCACCAAAGGAACACTACTATCAGAGGAAAACTTGGAGTAACAAGTTTAAATGAAGATATACAAAGATACCAACAAGAATGGAAAATCATCTGAGAAGAATGGCAAGAAATAGACTTCCAAAATTGGCATTCCAATATACCCCAACTGGACATAGGGACCAAGGAAGACCAAAACATCGGTGGAAAGATCAAGACCATCTTCGCTAGGTTTACCGTACAGGCCACATGGCCTAAAACGAATTTGTTCATGATGAGATCTATTCATAATTAAATCATCCATCCATCCATCCATAGTAATTCTGCCCGAGGGCAGGTCTTTCACTATAATCATAGCATTTTCATGCTATGCTTTGCAGCTTTACTAGGAAATAATAGGTGTGGTAGCTATCCACACCTGTGAAGGATGATGATGATGATGGCCGGATGATTTTCAGGGGCCGTTGGGCCCTAAGCTTCCAGACATTTGTCTTACAGTTGAGGAAACACCCCGAAAAAAACCTCACCCAGGAGCCTGTCCCGACCGGGAATCGAACCCAGTCCCGCTGCGTGACAAGGCAGCACGCTACCTCGAGACCACAGCGGTGGACAATTAAATTATATTCGTGTGTAATTGTAGGTTGGTAGCGTTTGTTGGCTTTTAGAGAATTAAATCTGATTGATTTAAGAAATAATTGTGCGGGACAGGTGACTAATATTTATTGATAAGGTGAGTGGTGCTGGTAATTTTAATGTTTACACATTTTTCTGTGCCTAAAGTTTTATTTTTCTTCTCCACTCGTATCTCTCCATCCAATCTATGTCCTCCAGTCCTCTTGCTCTCATTCCAGTTCTTATTTCCTGCATCCACGAGTTTTGAGGTCTTCCTCTCCTCCTTCTTCCAGGTGGACACCATTCCAATGTTTTTCCTGGGTAATCTTTCTTCTTGCATTCGTCATACGTGCCCATACCAATTTAATTGCTTATACCATATATAACTACTATTGAATAACCAGTATTCATTTTTTCTCTTATGACAGTATTTCTTATTGTGTCTAATTTTGAATATATTGCTGCTCTCCTCAAGAAATCCATTTCCATCGACATAAGTTTTTGTTGAATTTCCAAACTTCAGCTCCATATGTGACAGTACTTCTTACTATTGAATTATATATTTGTAACTTATTTTTCCTGGTTATATGTCTGTTCCATAAGACTCCATTCATCATTGCTGTTATTGCTCTACCTTTATTTATTCTGTTCTTAATATCACTTTCTTGTTTATCCTCTTTATCTAATTTTACTCCCAGATACTCAAATTCTTCACATCCTCTAATATACCCCTTTTCATCTTCTAATATCAAATCTTGGGTTTTGGCTCCACATCCCATATAAAATGTTTTTTTTCTAAATTTATTTTCAAATCCCAGTTATCGTATTCGTCCAATAATTTTCTGAACATAAACTCCATGTCTTCATATTCTTGAGCAATTATTATCTGGTCATCCGCAAATAATAGTGTATATATTGTATCTGTTTGATCCATCTCAATTGGTACTCCCATTCCTGAACATTTTTTGCTCCAGTTTGACAGTGCTTTATGTATAAATATCAAATAATGTTGGTGATATGCTACAACCTTGACGAAGGCCTTTGTTACTTTAATTTCTTCTGATATATATATGGTAGATTATAAAACACAATAATATGTGGATTAATAAGAAATGTTAGAAGTTTCGAAAAAGAATTAAAGAAAGAATCTATAAGATAATGAGTGACTGTCCCTAAATTCCCTTAACCGTCATAGTGAAAATTATAACCGAAAAAACCATGTGGGAATATAAAAATACACTACGTTATTAAGCTATAAACATTTTGTGTATTTTCGTTTATTTAATTCTGTCTGCGATTTTAAAGATAACTTTTTACTCTTTGCTATAAGTAATACAAAGTCTCTAAAATTTCTATTTTGTGTTGCTTAACTTTCATTGATGCATTAAAAGTGCGCTATCCGCTCTTCCCGCTGGGCGCTGCCATGCTACGTAACGACTATAAGGCGACAGAAATATAGGCTTAACATACAACCCACACACACATCACCCATACTATATATATATATATAATTATCTATATCTATATATATGATCTCTCACCCTTGCAGATGGAACTGAAACTTTCGTGTGGAGGGAGAAATAATATTGACTCTTTGGATGGGGATGATAAAAGTGCTATTGCATGGTTTCATTTGGGGGGATGGATGGCCCATAATTTAACAAATAAGGAAGGCATTAAACTATGCCCACTATGCGATGACCATGAAAACTGGCAGCATATTATAGCATTCTGTAGAGAGACAGAACAACTTAGATTACAGATGCTGCCGGAGAGATTTCTCAGGTCGGATCGAGGGAGAGTGGCGTGTTGGGATCTTTTAGGACGGATGGAGAGTGAATCAAAAACATGCAAATTTTTGGGTACAGTAAGAAAATTGAGATATAACAAAATTGTAGCTTAAGGATATATGTATTAACAATAAGAAGAATCTCAATATGGTCTTTGTTTTCGATCTTTAATCATGTTATATAATAAGCAGGTCTGATAAGTTGAATAGTCTGATAGTGCACTTAATGTCTGCAGGGACGGGGGGAGGGGGGTATGAGCGTGCGGTGTGTATATGTGTGGGGGTGTGTGGGGGTATGTGTGTGTGCTTTTTTTTCTAATTTGTTTTCTAGCATTTTTTTTTTAATATTAATGTACGGAATGTGGATGAATGTAGATATGTATTATTTTGATTTAGTGCAGACATAGATTTTACTTATATGTAGCCTGTTATTGTTTTTTGATACAGGTGTATTTGTAGGTATTTGTTTATATTATTAGTTTTATTTTTTTATTCATGGAAAAATAATGCACGTACGGCCAAGCAGGCCCGTGCACAATGTAAATGCATATGTATTTTCTTTATTCTGAAAAAAGGCAATAAATTCCATATTCTATCTATCTATATATATATATATATATATATATATATATATATATGGGGTTATGTTTTCGATACCAAAGAGTAAATTCCTGTACCCGGGAATTCTTCCACGACAATCTTTTCATATCCAAAGTTTGTTTGTGTTTTTTTTTAAGGTGAAATACATAAAATTAGTTCTACGGATTTTAATTTCCCCTTCAAGAGAAGGCGTGTCCTTGAATTACCCTCATCCAAAAACTCCCTCTAAAATTAGAAAAATGGATGAACGCAATTATCTCTAAACCCTAAAAATAGGCTATATAACATTTTAAACATTCAATTGGTAGATATTACCGTAATTTATTTAACAACACTTTTTAATATGTCAGGTTATTAGCAGCGCCCTTCAAAACTGGGTATGGAAGGGCCAATACATTTTACTCTAAGGTCTATAATTCCGAATTCAAGGTTATTTTATGTGTTGTAGGCCTTTATCTGCGATTTAAGATACACGGTTTTTCTTTATTTCCAATGGAAGCCATACTCAACATTTTTACATCCTTAAAATATTCCTATGCCTCAGAGCGTGTTTCAATATGCGAGAATATTAGCCATAATATTACATTTATTCAAATTGTGTTTTATTTTATTTTAAAATATGCCTTCTTTTCGAATTGTATTAATAGTATCATTATGTAACCCAAGTTGAAAAACAACAGATTTATTTTATTTTATTTTATTTTATTAATGTAACAAAGCTATCTAGATGATCGTCTACATCTGGGATTAACACATGTGGAAGTGAGGTCAGCAACCGGCTGGTAGGCCAAGGGCCTTATAGACCTGTCGCACCTGGAGTGTAGAGTGATATAACAAAGTAACATTGTAGTATGCTATAAAACCATAAAATTGTCTGAGCCCAATATCGTTTGTTTTTTCTGTTTTTGAAGCTCAAAATAAACTGCTAGTTTGCCTTTTCTTTGAACATTAAATTCCAGCTGACAAGCAACATATCTCACATACAAATAAATGCAATTAATTTGTATGGCAAATTCAAGTTGTTTGAAGGATTCACAAATATCCGCAAGGAATTATATATTTTCAGCTTGAATATTCTCAGTAGAACAGAGTGTGAGATAATATATGAGTTGGTGTTGCAATGAACACATCAACGCGAGTTGAATATGTAGAAACTTCAACAATTTAAAGTGTTGGCTGACATGTCCTGTCTAATCTTTGCCACAAATACACAGAATTATGCTTCAGAAGAATTCCCAACACAATAAATGTCTAATAAAGCCAACGTTTGGTTGGGAAGATTATTCTAATATTAGTAATTCGGATTAAATCATAAGTTATTCATTTGTTCAACATAAATAACTTACATTATGTTTTCACATACTACATAACATTGAACAACATGTCCTTTATAGGAAGCCAGATATAATAAAAACAGTTAAGTCTCGTAGACTGCGATGGGCAGGCCATGTGACACAAATGGGGAATGAAAGACGTGCCATGGAAGCTTCTTGTAGGAAAACCAGAGGGAAAACGCCCTGTTGATAGTCCAAGAACGAGGTGGGAGAATAACATTAACTATGATTTGAGGGAAGTAGATTATACAGGGAATGATTGGAAAACATTAGCTCAGGATAAGGATGTATGGAGAACTTATGTCCGCGCGCCATGAACCTACGGGTTCGATAGTGCCAGTGAGGTAGTTAGTTATGTTCGATAATGAGTCACAAAACATAAAGATTGAATCGAAACATTATGTTATTTATTAATTAAATAAAAATAAAACGTAGTTTTATTTGATTTTCATATTTATTATATAATTCAGTGACAGCTGTTTCGGTACACTGTTATCTTCTTCAGACATGTTAAATTATGAATTGTGTTCCAACTGATCTAAGCAACAATACAACAATATTTATTTAAATTTTTAAATTTAACAAAGGGGATTCATTCAAATCAAGTTGAGAATTTAACAGTTTTTTACTACTTTTAAATTTATTAAATTCTACAGCCTCCAAAAGATCTAACTTCTTACCCTTATCACAAATATGTAAAATTTCAAAGCCTCCAAAAGATCTAACTTCTTACCCTTATCACAAATATGTAAAATTTCAAAATTTTACATATTTGTGGTAAGAAGTTAGATCTTTTGGAGGCTGTAGAAATTAATAAATTTAAAAGTAGTAAAAACTTAAATTCTCAACTTGATTTGAATGAATCCCCTTTGTTAAATTTAAAAATTTAAATAAATATTGTTGTATTGTTACTTAGATCAGTTGGAACACAATTCATAATTTGTTAACATGTCTGAAGAAGGTACAGTGTACCGAAACAGCTGTCACTGAATTATATAATACATATGAAAATCAAATAAAACTACGTTTTATTTTTATTTAATTAATAAATATGGATTTTCATCAAGTAAACACCTACTCAATTGATTATTATGTTAGTTTTTACTCATTTCTTACTTATAGATGCTCTAACATTTAAGATCATATCGTGTACAAATGTTTGGGATATCCAGAATGGTGTGTATTTATTGTATATTGTTAATGTGCCATGTGTTTTCTGTGACTGTATATCACTGTTCTTAAATAATGTATTAACCCTCAAATTAAGCTCTCCATGATATCCATTGTCAAATCTTATTGACTTCATCTTATTGACTTGTATATCGAAAATTGCAATTAACGAATTAAATAACGAGATTTATATTTCTTTTGTTTACAGGTGAGTGATTATTCTTGAAAACTGAGCTGTAGGATACTAAAATCCGAAAATTGTGATCCCAAATAAGTTATACAAATTCTCACCTAGCTGGTAAAGTATATCATATTTTATAATATCAAACACTCATAAAAATAAGTCTACACTTAAAAATGTCTTAGAATAACTGATTTTAAGGTCCAAATACATAACATGTATGTAACATGTTTATGAAAATTTCCTAATTTCTATTTTTGCAATAACCATATTTGTTTTTTTAACTATCTATTGCATGAATATTTTTTTTATTTATATGTAAAAATCGGGAAATGAGTTTTGGACAAGGTTACAAGTCAACCGGTTAAGCGCCATTTTTTAAATTATTTTTATGCCAGCTGTTGCACTGGCTCATTAAGTAAGTGTACGCACACTTTTAGCGCCAAAATCTTTAAATATAGCCTTATTATTAAAGGCAAACATAAACGTCATCATTCTTATCAGATATTCTATGTTTTTGCAACAAACTGCTATGAAACTACATCTTAATAAATGCTAATCTAAAGTGCATCATGCAGCTAAGCGCCAATTGTTCCCGATCTTAGATTGTTGATGTATAAATCTCAAACAAGGAAAATAATTTGCAGTATCCAGTATTGTTAGTTTGGCGCCACAATAAATAGTGAAGATTCACTTAAACTTTAAACGCAGTTTTCTCGAAACTTATATAATGGAGCATAGCCGGTTGATGCATAACATCATTCAATTACAAACACCGTATTCATATGAACCAGTCATTTTATTGATGTAGTTACATAAAGTTGTAAAACTTTACTTTTTCTGTTCGTAGCTCTCGGCAACACTATCAACTTCAGATTAATTTATTGCAATCATGGTTTTACATTAAGTTAAAAAAAAAAATTTGATGCAGGAGTGAACCACAAATCAACCTTGCATTAGGTGCACATAACATAAGATGTCCCGTTGCAGCCTTGACGTTTGCACCTAACTTTATTGTCAGAAAATGAAGGGAAATGTCCACCCTCATCTAGGTAAACGCCATGGATGGGAATTGTGGCTTCAGGTCCTTTCTTACACTTCTCCTTGTGTTGACTTCTGGGAGAAGTTGATTTTAATCTGTCAACTTTACGTGAATGTCTCTCACCATTGGGTGCTTGTATAAGGGCTTGTGTGATAGATATCTTGAAATCTAGCAGTGGCATTTCATCTGCTTCTTTGGCACTTCTCCTATAGAGAAACCAATCATTCCTACACATGAGGTCCATCATGTGGAAAAATATCCCTACGTAATACTTCTTCGACCGTATGAGTACCCCGTAAATTCTAAACATAGCATCCACTAGATCTACGCAACCTATGAATTTGTTGTATGTAACAACGACATTCAGGCACTGAATCCTCACATCCTCCTTTAATCTGTTTTGGTCCGGGACCAACATAATTGATAACGAGATGTACGCAGCAATTGTCATACCATTTTATACTTGAATAGATAATGTTACTTACAGTACACCTCTTCTCATCAATGGATTCCCCTTCCCCTTTCTTCATAATATCATCGGATTCGTGATTCCATTGTTTCAGTCAGTTCTAATTGTTCCAAGACTCCAGTTTTCTTTCATTTCTGCCAGTACAACTTGGAGAGAAATACTACCAAACTAATATCATAGTATATTTTCCAGTTCTGCTCAGATAGTATAATGATGCAAGACGAAGAACTATGTTTTCACTAACTCCAACGTTCTGTAGTTAAGTTTCATTCTCAGTATATATTTCAAAATTATATATAAGCCTCGTATTTTTGGGCTTTTCAGATTATACCTCTTCAGTCTACTGCGTCTTTTGAAAAGATGATCTGCATACTTTTTTATTTAGGCTGAACCATACAGTTTGACATAATATGGACTAACAAACTTCTTACCTTGAAGAAAGGATCCATAGTTGCATTACTACCAACAGCAAGATTGTCACAGAAATGCACGTTAGACTTTATTGCTTCAAAACTGTTGCAGGTCATGGCATCATCTTCTAATGCTTACACCTAAATAGTTTATTTCAGTACAACCTTGATTTTGGTACTTTGAATACTGTACAACATACAAAGTGCAATTCCCAATCGTATTTCAAATTCTTTATCTGTCAGCTGTAAAGGTTTATTGGGGTTGCTTTGTGTAGCACATATAGGACTACTGGATTCAGTCAATATGTGTGCAATCAATTCGTTTCCAACAAACATTTCGAAACAGTCAACAGGAGAGAAAAAAGGAAATCTGAAGTCAGTAATTTTTCTGTCCAATGGAGTGTTGCTAGTATAGGCCTACTTCCTTATTCCATTAATTTCTTCATGACTACTAGGCCTATCTTCCTCGGAGCTTTCACCATTATCATCATGTTTTTTTATCGGTTCTTCTTTTCCTTTTTCCCACTTGGCATTATTCTCGTCATCTTCAGTTCCTGGGATCATGTTGACTTGAGTTGTCATTATTGTTATCAGACACTCTTCATCACTATTAATTGCAAAGGCTGAATCATCACTATCATTGTTGGATATTTACTTCCTCTTTGGGCTTAGCATAAATGTCTATGTTGGCAGAGCCATACTTCTAAATAATTTATGAAAGATATAGCATCATTACCTGAAACTAACAATGTATGGCATAGTGTTTAAAGAACGCAAATATACTTTCAATTATTACTCAGAATGTAATTTCCCAATAAGTATGTTTCGCATGTAACAGTAATGACAAAAAATATCAGAGAATATGATATACGCCTGATTGTATTACATAATTTATAAATTATATATTGATAAGAAAATAAATAACAATGTGCTTATCTGCTTCCATAAATATATTTTTGCATGATAGTGCGTTCTGTCGTACTTACAGCAATGGCGACCATGATTGAAAGTTCAATTTCCTAAATTTCGGAGTTGCCAACCTATATATATATATATATATATATATATATAACTAAATAACTGTACTGTAATATTACAATTACCTACCTCGTGCTGGAAGTAAAACCACTGCCTTTTATGTATACTACGTACAATGTATATAAAAACATCCAAAAGGTAGTATTAATATACATTATACGAAACAAATCACTGCATTTTAAATGAACTGAACTTTATTTGAAACAATGTAAAACAATTTCCTACTTTCCGCCATTTTATGATTGATTGGTGTCACGGCCTGCTATAGTCTCAACTAAATTATTTTCGGCATTTACCGTATGAACATTGGCCACACTGTTAAAATTAGTCAGTTGTTTATAATGAATGCAAATATTCCAACAAAATTTATTATTTTGAAAACACCATCGTGCAAAAAATAACGTACAACGCACGTATGTGAAGTGTTTTACAGAATCTCGCATCGCTCGGTTTTTAATAATATCCTCACTTCTGTAAAAACCACTTCCCAAACTCGCATTGTAATATACTATTCACAGAGAAAGTTTATTTTGAATCTTAAATTGTGTTAACGTCAAATTTTGGGCCCAAAATCAATTTTATTTAGAGCAATAGTTGGTATTTGAAGAATATGCAATATTGTTTAAATTACTGATCCCTCTATAAGAACTTATAAAATGAATATAAAATTTTGCAAGTGATAAATTAATATGAAAATACGAATATGTACACAATTGTAAGGTCTTAAGAATGGGGTTATTCACTCTAGCCTAGAGTATTTTGCCGTGTTGTAGTTGTGTGTGTTTTGGCTGCAGATTAACGCTGGAATGGGAATCAAAGGTAGAAAGACTACAATAGAAGAAATGAAATTAATTATTCGTTTGCATAATCAGTGTAAATGGCTAAATGAAATTAGTGAAATAATTAAAGGCCAAGACCAACCATTAAGCATAAAATTTATAGAGTTGGCGAACGAAAATCTTTCGAAAATATCCACAGATCAGGACTCCTAGAAAATTATATGTTAATGTTAAAAAAGCATTAATGAGAAAAGTAAAGCAAAAACCTCAACGTTAGTGCACCTAAATTAGCAGCTAGTTAAAAAAAATATTTTAATATTAGTATTTCTGCTAGCAATGTTCATAATTGTATATGGGCTAATGAGCTATATGGGAAAAGAGCCAGTAGAAAATGCTTTATAAGTGAAAAAAACTGAAAGAAAAATTGAACTTCGCTAAAACATACATAAACACCCCCAAATAATTTTGTAAAAAAGTAATTCTTACCGACAAGCCTAAATTCAACATTTCCTGTTCAGATGGAAGAAGAAAAGTCTGGAAGAATTAAAATACAAAGCTACAAAAGCAAAATCTCCAACCCATTGTGAAACATAGTGGTGGTTTTTAATAAGTATGGGATACATGAGTACCTCTGGAGTCGGGACCTTGCATTTTATCGATGGTGTGATGGATCACAAAACACTATATAAACATACTGAAGACCAATCTTCATACCTCTGCAGAGAAAATGGGGATTAGAAAATATTTTGTATTTATGCAAGATAATGATCCCAAGCACACCGCTTTCAATAGGCGTTTATGTATTTTGTATAACAACCAAAGTACAAGGAAACGTCTGCGCATTCTCCGGACATAAACCCCATTGAGAAGTTTTGGGAACATCTGAAAAGGAGAATTCGTTCAAGGCAGGTTTCCAAGAAGCAAGACCTGAGAAACGCTTTGGGACTTCAAATTTAGTGGAGTCGATGCCACACCGTCTTCAAGCCATCTTGAAATCTAAGGGGCTCCCAACTAAGTATTGAAATCAAAAAGTAAAGACTCAAAACAAATATATGAGACTGTATCAATACTTTTTGTTTGTTAATTTTTGTTGTTCGTGTATAAATATTTTTTTTACTCTTTAATTGTTATGTTAAAAGAGAGGAAACTGCGTGTATTTAACTTTATAGAGTGCAATGTAAAGGTGTATAATTTTGTTTTGTATACAGTGAAGAAATAATTAAATTATTTATGTCTCTCTGCAATATTTTTAAGTGTACCAATACTTTTTACACTAACTGTATATATGGGGGAAATGTGAGAAGAGTGTTGAGCTACTAAGGGAAATGCAATATGTTTATGTACACCTGAAGGAAATAAGGGAATTTATATATTGTAAATTAAAGTAAACAGGGCAACAAGGTGAGAAAAAAAAGTCGAATCAAAAAATATGAGAAATGTTTAATGAAAAAGGAAAAAAGAGAAATGTTGAAAAGCGAAATAAATATGGAAAAATAAATCAATGAATAAAAATAATATAGGCTATATTTGGATATTAAATATGTTATAGAAGAAAAAGAAGTAGACGATAAGTATTGGAAGAAATAGAGAAATTATGAGAAATAAAATAAATATAATATACTCGATGGAAGAAAATAGAAATGAGATTACTGAATGGCAAATGAAAGAGCAAATGTCGAATGAAGGGAGATATAAATACATATTAATGTAGAAAGAAAAAAAATAGAGTTGAAGGAAAAATGAGAATGACAAAAGAAAAATGAATGGAGACATGGAAAGAGAGAGAAAGAGAGAAAAAGAAAGAGAGAGAGAGAGAGAGAGAGAGAAATAGTGAGAGAGAGAGGGGGGAAGATTTACGTCAACAAATTACATATCTTAGTATAAGTAAATTGATAAATTTGAACTACATGGTGAGTATAAACTATATGATGTATAATTAATAACATAGCCTACAGAAGCTGCATGTTATACTTAATTTAAATTAATTTATAAATTTCTACTCTGACATTGAACGTAGGCTAAGTTAAACTATATTTATCGTGTAAATGAGAGTTTTTTTTCTAGTAAAAACTAATACATTGCCTTAACACAGGTGTTAGTAAAAATGAGATGTATCTTATTACATAGGTCATAAATTCTTATAATTTGTTTGAAAGATTTCGCCGAAATTAAGAAGCAATGGAGGATACACTTTTGTATAAGGTAAAAAAAGAAAAAAATCAAATACTCAATGGAAAGGAAGTTGCATAATTTCTATAAAGATGGACGGGATTTACACAGCAGGAAGATTAGTAATTAAACGAATGATACAACTGACCATGTGAAAAGCTCGTGATTATAGAATTAGTTCTTAGCCCACAGCAAAACCAAGACACATCAAGGTCATTGTACTATTTACAGAAACAACAACATGCCAAAAAATAAATTCGTTTATTTACCTTTCTCTCTTCCTTTGTCTTTGACCTAGTTTAATGTATCCCTCTGTAGATACTTGCTCGTATCTCACGTCTAATGGACCTTAAAGGGACGCGACCTGTCGGGAAAATATTTTTTTAACGCCGAATCATATATAACTTTCACTTTTTAAACCATATAAGAGACGAGAGAGTCCCGAATGAGTGATCAGCTCAATATCGGGAAACAGGAAATTTTAAGAGACATAACATTCAAATGCAAGTGTTATATGGGTGATTGTTATCAGGCTGAAAACTAAACTCCATGGAGCGAACAGGCCTCGAAGGCCTTTGACCTACCATCCGGATGCTGGCCTCACATCTACATGTATTAATCACAGAGGTAAACGATCACCCTGCCAGTGTAGGGGTGACATGTGGGTAGCAGGTCGGGTCCCCAGCCGTTATAGCTGGTTTTCTCAACCTGGAGCCACTACTATTCCTCACGATCCTGTGTGGGCACCGGTCCTATACAGGCGGAAATGCATTAAAAATGTATTTTCTCACGAAGACTCGAACCAGGGCAAATCCCGTAGCTCTGCGCAAGGCATCTTGCGCAAGGGAGCGGAATGACTTAAGACTGCGGCAAGATTTGTCTCGGTTCGACATTTATGACATCAGTGCGTTCAAGCCACCCCAATCCGCTGTCACTACAAACAGATCGAGTAAGGAATTAGAACAGTGCCCCTACAGATAGAACACATTGCATTGGGTTACTTAGTTTGTTATTTTCATAGTTACCAGACTGTTGTAGCAGTGAATTATTTAGCGGATTGATCTCGGAGGACATGTGGCTAGCACGCGCGGATGCCCCGACTGGAATCCCAGGTTTAAATTCTGGCAGTTCCATACGGGTATTGTGGTGGACCACACCTATATTTTTCGGGGTTTTCTCGGGGTTCTTCCGTTTCTTCAATTTCATGTCACTATCACTTTGCACTCCTCTTCCTTCCCCTAACATGTAATTTCATCTTCATTCATTCATTCATTTCACTTCATAGCATCCTTTACTTTCTCCCATGTTAGGTAAATATAGTCCAGTTTAGCAAACCACAGGCGTTTAAAATATGTGGTTATGGTGATATAATGAGGCGTGCTTATTTACTTCCCCATTACTCCGAGCCTGAATTTGTCAACTTAGGGCAGAATAGGGTCAAAGGGGAGGAGTGTAGCCCCTCCTCAAAGTTGTAGACCTAGCCCAAATTAATGGCGGTATGACTCATGTATGAATGTTTGATGCGTCGAAACGAGACACCATAGAGTATATTTCATTCCAAGATGAGAAAAGCACAATAGATATTTCACATCGCACTGCTAGAGCAGTTTGCCCTCCCAGTATAAATAAAATAGTGAATAATTTTGTATTTTTTCGCACAAACTGTTTTCATAGTTACCAGATCGTTGTATGGAAATACTGCTTTATATACATTCAAATTCTGTTTCTCATAAGTACGCTTAAAAATAATGTGCGTTAGTAACTTCATACACAACTCATTCTGACCTCTCTTCCTGAAGATTATTATGGATCTTAGGGTTTATTGAAATTTGTATTATAGGAAAAAAAAAAAAAGAGAAAACCTCATAAAGAAAACTAGTCACAATCGGGGATCGAACCCGGTTCAGCTGTATTTGAGATGTCCTATACCGCAGCGGAGGGCAAAACGTAATTTATTATTATGTATAAAAATAAAAAAATAAATTCCGATAATTTCCTGAAATTTTTCTTGCAGGCAAGGGAAAAAAAAAACTAAAAAAACCTCATCCAAGAAATTAGTCCCGGTCGGAATCGAACCCACCGAGACTGCTTTACCATTAGACTTAGCGATAGATCCAAAATAAATTATTACATAAAATGTATAAATTTCAATCATTTTAAACAAATTAAACTCTATTTAAAATATAGAATAAAAATATATCGAGGTTATTTTATTTATGTAGGCCGCGGTGGATTAGAGGTTATGTTCCTTGCCTCTGGTGCCGAGGGTCGCGGGTTCAAACCCGGACAGGGTCGATGGATTTTTTTTAGGATAGAAAAATCCAAGGAGCAAGTCCTCCAGGAGGGACTTCAAGCCATGTGTCCCAAATCTGAAGATTTTCAGGCTCGTAAAATATCCTTAAACCAGAATAAAGAGGCCTCTAAGGAAAATTTACAGACCTCCTTCATCCTATTAATACCTTAGTTACCGACTAACTGTCGGTGTGTTGACCGCATACCATTTTATGACGTCTTTGGGAAAATAAACATAACATAATTAACTTGGTCTAGTGACTTGTAACAAAAGAAGGCTAACGATCCAACATTCGGCTGTTACGCCATTGTAGATAGATTTTATTGTTACACTAGGATTTCTGTTTTATGTAATCCGATATTCGACAGTTACACTTAAATAGCTTATATTCATTGTGTATATAGCAAACCATAAGAAATTAAACATCGGCTCAATTCTGGAAATGCGTGCTATTATGCATTGCAGAGACTCTTGATGTCCCAACTCCTTTCAGAAAACGTTTAAACTGAAAATATATAAAACTATTATTCTACCAGTTATATTATATGGATGCGAAACATGGACTCTTACTTTAAGGGAGGAGGAAAGGAGATTACGAGTATTTGAGAATAAAGTTCTTAGGAAAAATTTTGGACCAAAGAGAGATGAACAGACAGGTGAATGGAGAAGACTATTAACAATGAACTACATGGTCTTTATAGGAAGACAGATATAATAAGAACAGTTAAGTCTCGTAGACTGTGATGGGGAGGACATGTTGCGGGTAGGGGGAATGAAAGACGTGCATGGAAACTTCTTGTAGGAAAGCCAGAAGGAAAACGCCCAGTTGGATAGACCAAAGGATGAGGTGGGAGAACAACATTAACTATGATTTGAGGGAAGTAGATTATACAGGGAATGATTGGAAAGCATTAGCTCAGGATAGGGATGTATGGAGAGCTTATGTCCGCGAGTAAGTAAGTATATAGCAAACCATCATATATTATACAACCTATGTCTCTTATTTTTTGATGCGGCACTTGCTGGTTAATTTATCAGGAATCCATCCTTTAAAATACATGCAAGGTGAAGAGTCCCTGTTAATATACCATCAAGACACGTGGAGG
Organism: Diploptera punctata; assembly: GCA_030220185.1. Taxonomy (NCBI): domain Eukaryota; kingdom Metazoa; phylum Arthropoda; class Insecta; order Blattodea; family Blaberidae; genus Diploptera; species Diploptera punctata. Next base: position 342,111 of record JASPKZ010003071.1, on the reverse strand, counting down.
AGAGAACGCAGAATCCACGATCTTAGTCAATTACATGAGAAGGATTCTCCAACCGATTTTACCCTCTAGTAAAATGAAGTTGCTCAATCTTGTAAAAAAAAATAACATGTAATCGAAAACACATTACGGGTCAGAACCCTCTACACGGGTTGAAATCGCTACATATTTTTTTTGGGTAAGGATTGTAAATAAATAAAGGTAACTATGCCTATATTATATTCCGTGGCCCTCGAAATAACTAACAAACTGGCAATATCGAACCAGTAGGTTCATGGCCGCGCGTACATAAGCTCTCCACACATCCCTATCCTGAGCTAATATTTTCCAATCAATGGGAAATCCCTGTATAATCTACTTCCGTCAAATCATAGTTAACGTTATTCTCCCACCTCATTCTTGGTCTACCAACTGGGCGCTTTCCCACAGCTTTTTCTACAAGAAGCTTCCATGCACGTCTTTCATTCGCCATTCGTGCCACATGCCCTGTCCATCGCAATCTACCGAGATTAACTGTTCTTATTACATCTGACTTCCTATAAAGCTCATGTAGTTCACTGTTATGAAGTTTTCTCCGTTCACCTGTCTGTTCATCTCTCTTTGGTCCAAATATTTTTCTAAGAACTTTATTCTCAAATACTCATAATCACATTTTCCTCCCTTAAAGTAAGAGTCCATGTTTCGCACCCATATAATATAACTGGTAGAATAACAGTTTTATATATTTTCAGTTTAACGTTTTTTTAGAGATGTTGGGATGTCGGGAGTCCCTGTAATGCATAATAGCACGCATTTCCAGAATTGACCCTATGTTTAATTTTCCGTGGTCCTCGAGGCTATTATATTTTATTACAATGCGTCATTCGCCGATTAATTTAACAAGTTGCCGATCTATGCTTAAAAATAACGTGAACACACAGAAAGTGCATATTTAATGTAGCAGTCAGGATTTAAATTGAAACACATTCTGCAAAAAGAAACAAACCCTCAAATTTAAAATATATTTGTTATTAGAATTAGCCCATAATCATCGCATTTCGGACAAGGGCCTCCTGCGACTGCAGGGAGGATTACGTTACATCCACGGTTAGCCAACCCCTTGGGACTATCACTTCTACTTTTTTTATGAAATGCTTCCACTTTTGTCTGTCTTGCGCTATTATAGTCCATAATTTTCTTAGATGACACTTAAACACTTCACTCCAACGCTTTTTTTTTTTTCTCTTCAAACGTTTCTTTTTCCTAGTTTGGATTCCCACATAGGCACTGACTTTTAGGTTCCATTCGGAGCACATGACCCCCCCCCATTTCCATTTCAACCCCATTGCTGATGTTGCTAGGTCTTTCAGTCCCGTTATCTTGCGGATGTCCTCGTTCCTGAAGCGGTCTCTTCTCGTGATGTTTATTAGCTTCCGCTCTATTTTTCTCGGGCAAATTTCTAACATGGCTGTTCCTATATATTGTTATACTCGTAGGCTATATTATCGTTCCTCAAGTATCGCTACAAGTCCCGCAAAAAATGTTCAACCCAGCACCCGCATTCTATGCCATCCATGAACCAAGAAAAAAAACACTAACAGAATATGCCACATTTCTTTTTCTGCAGAAAGAACCAAACAACAAAAATGTATAAAGTTAATTTAAAAATGATTGAGTCATCTTTCTCATAAATGGAAGCTCTTTAATATTCTGTTAGTTGAAGTAATGAGCAAATTACTATTTTTATTTGTGAATTTTATTGATATTTAACTTTAATTATATTTTTCTCAGTTCGGTTATTTATATATATATATATATATATATATATTGCAGAATGAGGTTCAGTTAAGATAGGGATACGGTTTTCTAACCATCAATTATTGACCTGTCCGGCATGGGCAATCCTTTCGGCAGCAATGCTATCGCCGCAGCAAGCCACTCCACCATGACAAAGTAAAGATACTATGGATGGGAAAATATGTACCTTTTTTTTTATTTGAAGAAAATTGACTAATTCAACAACAAAAAATACAAACATAATTTGTATTATTATTTTATGTATATGTTGTGGTGATGTTTTCAAAAAACGTTAAACTGAAAATATATAAAACTATTATTCTACCAGTTATATTATATGATGCGAAACGTGGACTCTTACTTTAAGGGAGGAAAGGAGATTACAAGTATTTGAGAATAAAGTACTTAGGAAAATTTTTGGACCAAAGAGAGACAGGTGAATGGAGGAGACTTCATAACAACGAACTACATGGTTTTTAGGAAGCCAGATATAATAATAACAGTTAAGTCTCGTAGACTGCGATGAGCAGGACATGTTGCACGTATGGGGAATGGGAGACTTGCATGGAAGCTTCTTGTACGAAAGCCAGAAGGAAAACGCCCAGTTGGTAGACCAAGAATGAGGTGGGAGAATAACATTAACTATGATTTGAGGGAAGTAGATTATACAGGGAATGATAGGAAAGCATTAGCTCAGGATAGGGATGTATGGAGAGCTTATGTCCGTACGTCATGAACCTACGGGTTCGATAGTGCCAGTGAGTAAGTAAGTAAGTAAGTATATCTTGTGGTGATGTTTATCTTGTATAATACTTTGGGCAGATTGGGATTGTCTTCTTACGTCTATTACTTTAATAGTTCTAAGGTGTATGTTTTAAGTCTTGCTATAGCTGTCTGTCATTTTAATGGAGTCTCCAGAATTCTTTATCTTCTGACGTAAGCTCCGTCAAATTTTCAATATTAATATCAGGCGGAATGACACCGACGAACCTCTAGGTATAGTGGAGTACCCATTAACCCTAAATACTTACGAAGAATTATTATTGCTACATATAGTCCATATGTTTTCAATTTAAAATCGATAAAGCGATTCTGTATGTATACTTGTACTAATTAATGTACAAAACGACAAGAATGTGTGAAAAATACAGAGAAGATATACTTTACCACATGAACTACCGAGACATTGTAAATACTGTGTGAAGTTAATTACTGTAAATACAATTTATGACAGCTTCCTGGAATGGAATAAACCATTGTTTGTATTTAAAAACAACACATTAATGTTGCAATAATGTGAAGATATTTACACTGGAACTACTTGGCAAGATTCCCCGCGGGGAAATTTGTCTGACCTAATAATAACACTTAATGCTACCTTGATCCACATTACAAATTTCAAATCAAAACAGATAATGACACATACAGTATAATATTACATGCACTATTTACATCTTGCACTAAAGTAGATGAAGTTCGGGTAATGTGGACTCTTCGGTTTGAGTGAACCTTGTTAATATTTTCTTTAATTGGTGCTGTCCTCGAACAGAAAATATTTTAACTTCTTCCCCTCATAAACTTTGACGTGTTCAAGACCAGTTTCTTTTATCCTTTGTGGGAAGACGGATTTATTTGTGATATTTATGAAAATACCTTTTTCAAAGTTTTTCAAGCTAAGAATTAATTCTTAATTTCTGCTATTGAATATTACAAATATTGAAACATCTAAATACATTACATTATGTAGATGCTGTTTTAATATACTGACGAGTTTGGCTTGATATTATGTGACATGGCGGCTGTATAAAATTATTAAACATAACAAAGGAATTCGGTTAATGTGGACCCTCCACGAGGCGGTTAAAGTGGATCTGGGTCCACTTTGCGCGAATACGTATATTTTATAAATGAGGATGCTATCTGTAAAAATCATGCACTTAATTAATTTTATTTAATATCCTTGTAATTTTACTAAACACAAAAACCGCCGCTGTCTGCAGATGAATATGACGTGTGAATGTTATAACCAACAATTGTTTTTTTTTCAAAACGTTAAATATCAACTTTTTTAATTACGATCAGCCATAAATGTTCTCAGATTAATTTGTGTCTCTGTATAAATTAATAGAGTAAATAAACTTAAAAATAAACTAAACGCTAAGGTGGACTCTGGGGTCCACTTTACCCGAATGTGGAGGTTAAATTAGGCATTTCTTGTAATATAAAAATGTTTTCAAATTATGAAGATGTTTCCATATTTAAATAAAATTATTTCATAGTATAACACTAATGATAAACACTGTAATTAAACAAAATTCAAATCCCTTAATTAAAAAATGAAAAACAACATTCAAAATTGGGTCCACTTTACCCGAAGTTTCTCTAATAATAACTAGAGTCAGGGTTTTTATGTAATAAAAGATAATGTCCGACTGGTAGTTATGTTTCTTGCCTCTGGTCTCGAGGGCCGCGGGTTTAAACCCAACCGGGGTCGATTGATATTAATAGAAAAATCCAAGGATCAAGTCTCCGGGTGGGACTTTAAGCCGTGGATCCCGAGTCTGAAGATTTTTAGGCTCGTAAAAGATCCTTAAGCCTAAATAAAGAACTCTCTAAGTAAAATTTACCGACCTTTCTCATCCTAGTAATACCTTAGTTGCCTAATAGATGTCTCATTGGGATGGTGTGTTCTCCGCCTACCATTCATGACATGTTTGGGAAATACACTTAGTTACATTAACTTGGTCTAGTAAATCCTAACAAAGGAGAGGTAAGATCCGCATTGGACTGTAGATGTAGATTGCAATTCAGGTAGTATGTATTATTCAACTGTTTTTGTGTGAAACCAAGATAAAAAACAATCTGAAGTCTTACTTCTCATTATACTATTCAACTGTTTGTATGTGAAAGCAAAACAGAAGACAGTCATAAATCTAATTTATTATGTATTATGTTGCAATCTTACCTTTTAGTACATAACAATCCTGACTTTAATAATAACTAACTCACTGAAACTACCGAACCCGTAGGTTCGTAGCCGCGCCGACATAAGGCCCCATACATCCCTATCCTGAGATGCCTGGGTGTGTGTCTTGTCCTTGTGTCTATATGTAAGATTAACAGAAAGTTAACAAAAAAGGTAAAACGAAAAGGAAAACAGCGCAAACGAAAAGAGGAAAAAAAAAAAAAAACTATCGCCTAATAACATTACATCATCAGCATAAACTAACAGTTTATTAACATCATTGCCTTCTTCATCCTCTAAATATTTCATGGCACGCTCCGGTGTATCTCTTTGTTTCAACCCATTGTGAATTTCAAAAGTATCTGAAAATTGTTCCCTAAACGGACCATACTCTCTGTACCAATTAAACACATTCGAATAAGTCTAACTTTTTAGGAATTCCAAACTCCAGCAGGATACTATAAAACTTCTATCTCTTACCTTAATCATTTGTTTTTTTTTTTTTTTGAAGTCTACATACAGTTGATGTACAGTGCCATTATATTCCAATTTCTCTTATAAAATGTCTCTTATATTAAAAGTCTGGTCTATTATTGAGCTCTTTCTTCTAAATGCATATTGATGATCACATATTACGTCATGTACGTCTGGATACTAATATATTTGTTTGAATTTTGTAGGCAATTGAAAGTAATGATATATACCTGTAGTTGTTGCAATTTGCTGTATCTCCTTTCTTATAGATTGGTACGATAATACACTCTTTCTGTTCATTTGGAAGAGAGACTCCTTTTTCCAAATCATACTAAGCAACCGATGTATATTATCCAATTTTTCTCCCCCTGATTTTATCACTTCTGCTGGGATAGTATTCTAAATTTATATTCTCGTTGTATGTTTAAAAATGAATTGAAATCAGTTAGAAAACAAATGGAAATTGGGCTGAATGGCAACGAGGGTTGTTAAGCCATTGACGCTGATTTTTCTATTATGTTTAATTGTATACCAGTCATAATTACGTCAGATAAAGTAAAACAATAGAAATGATTACAAAAGCGTAGAATGCATGTTTGATAATGACGCAAATCTACATATTTTGACAGTCCGACTGACGCCACCACAAAAACAAACATAATAACATTCCTTTCATAGAAATCTGGAACAAGTATCATAAACAAGCCATACAACATTTTATTGTATTCATTTAGTAAACAAATTTACAATTAGTTGAGAAAATCCTGATTTTAAGAGTAATACAATATACGGTTCCAAATTTAAACATGTATAAAATATTACATTTCAAAAAATTGTATCTTCTGTATGAGTGAAAAGTCTCGCGTCGTAGCCGAGTGGTTAAGGCAGGAAGCCCTGGCGCAGAGCTACTTGCGCTGGTCCGAGTCTCCATGGGGGAAGACATTTTCTCATGGTATTTCGGCCAGTATGGGATCGGTGCCCACCCAGCATCTTGAGGCATTTGGGTAGCTACAATAAGTGGCGGCTGGGGGACTCGGCATGCTGACCACATGTCACCCCTACATTGGCTGTGAATGACACATGTAGATGTGAGGCCCTGGCGGCTGGTAAGCTAAGGGACTTCGCGCCAGGAGAGAATATGAGTGAAAATTTAGCTTTTTTTCTTTGTTCGGACCCCGGATAACATGCGGCCAGGATCGATAGATTTTAAAGCATTAAAGTTTTAATAATAATAATAATAATAATAATAATAATAATAATAATAGTTTTATTTTACCTGGCAGAGTTAAGGCCTTAAGGCCTTGTCTGCCACTCAACCAGGTTTTAAAAAATACAAAAAAAAGTCTTACATCTAAATTACAATGGCTTCCTTTAGAATGGAAGTAAAGCTGTAATACCCGTATCATAGATCCATAGTAGACAAAAGAATTTCAAGCCTGAAATAAGATATTCTGAGCAAATTTCACACTCAGCTTTGAATCGGTGTGAGATATTTAACAGGGCTACGTAGTTATTTCATTCTTATTTTGTTTGAAATCCAATCCGGCCTTTGCTTTGAGATGAATCAGTAATAATAAATGTCCCCTGACCGCGTTACGAGCGCTGTGCAGGGTAAGCATAATGACAGGGCTGCTGTCTCAGAGCATCTATCCATGCTCCTCTAAGTATTAACCCCTTTAGAGAGGATTGCTGCTTCCGCCCCTTGAGCCGTTGTGATGATCGCCTGGTATCACGTCGCGTCGCCTCGTAGACCGTTGCAGACTTCTTGGTCGAAGTCAACCTTCTGGCAGACGTCTTCCACGTTGCGGACTATTCTTAGTTTCCTCTCACCTCTAACCAATCGGCAAGTTAGCAAAGCTAAACTTCCCCCGATTTGGTCGTCTGGTTCATTGAGTACTCGGCGCCCCCACCACGACGAGGTGATAGTCCACGAATGAATGAACAGCGCATACCAAGAAGAATGTATAATTTTAAACCAAAAGGGAGAAGAATGTTGGGAAGACCATTGAAGAGATGGAAGGACCAATTCGACCTATAATGAGATCGGAACAGGCCATTGGGCTTAATCCTTGTTGTTGATGATTTTGTTTGAAATTTTAGTTTTTTTTGTAGATTCGATGCTTTAAGCAACATAACAAAAATTACGAATTTAAAAATCAAAATTATTAAAGAATAAAGCTACTATGGAAATTTGAAATACGAATTATATTACGTCTCAAAAGATGCGGCTAGATAAAAGGGAAAACATCGTGTAACTAAGAGCTATGACATTGACTTGTCTTAATAAGAGTGACGAGCAGGAAATATTCAATTCACATCCCCACGTTAAATGCCTTCAATGGGATTCACATTGATATAAATTACTATTCAAAATCTCGCAAAATGGTAACAGGTTGTTTTTTTTAACGAATAGGATAGAATCATTGTGTTTTTTATTTTTATAATGATGCTTTTATTTTTTGTTCACTTGTTTTGAATCACACATTTCAATATGTTGTTAGTATTATTGTGTATTTGTGTTATTGCATCTTTTAAAAGAAATCTAAATTTATATTTGCTCTAACCTCGACTTCATTATTACTCAGTGTAAGGTATATATATATATTAATTGGTGTTTCTCGTATAATTTATCATATTTATATTATTATTATTATTATTATTATTATTATTATTATTATTATTATTATTATTATCGTATCATTATTGTTGTTATCCTACAAAATGTTGTTTGTACATGAAATTTACATTGCTACATTTATTGTATCTTTAACTGTTTATAATTAGTATAGTGTATATCTATATTTGTCAAATATTTATATGTATTTGTGCTGGTTGAGTGGAAGAGAGGGCCTTATGCCCTTAACTCTGCCAGAATAAATAAAGTATTATTATTATTATTATTATTATTATTATTATTATTATTATAGTTCTTGTGTTTGTAATTAATTGTGTTTTATTGTTATGTTGAATGTTTCGTGAACACTGGTTTATTACTCATTCGGGAGAATAAAAAAATATATGTTATTTGTATGGAATCACAATAAATAAATAAAATAATGAACTGGTAAAAAATATACAGAAAGACAACTTCTGAGATCATGCAAACTAACAGTAAGTATGGGTTGTTAGACGTTTTGCATGAGTAAATAGGAGACTGAGGACGCTATTCTCTAGTTATTAGCATCGAGATCCGATGTTGGTCGTATAAGAACAAACAAGTTTTGTTCAGGAACTTATTATTTCAGATTTAACAATGTTATATTCTTAAATGTACGACACAGAATCACGGTTTAACTTATCTTCCAAATGAAATCATACTGAGGAATTATACCCCTGACAACCGTATTGAGTTTGAACCCACAAGCCTAGGATCCAGAGTTAAGCATGGTAGTTTACATCATCACAGCTAGGATTTTGAATAGGATTTTTTAAAAATATGAATAAACTCGGGATATTAAATGATTATATGTAACTTATTATACAGACAGATATAGATTAATATACACCGTGTCCCATTCAAACCAAACCGTGTCCCATTCAAACCTCCCACATTTCAATTAATCATAACTCTCAAAGTATGCGGAATTATGAAATGAGGTTGGTATTAAAAGAAAGAGAAACTCAAAGAATTTTTGTTTTCATTGTTGCAGTTAATTCATCTGTCGCATGTTGGACAATAATGACATAAAATAGAATGGCAACGAGCACGAACTGTTTTCTGGTATGCAGAGACGAAGTCAAAACTTACAGTGCAAAAAAAAATTACCGGAGAGAATATGGAGGAAATTCACTTGATGGGAAGAACATTAAGGCATGACTTGAGACGTTTCTGGCGACTGAAAGCGTTAAAAAAGAATCAGGAGGTGCTCGTACACGTGTTTCAGAAGAAAAGATTGAAGAAATTAGAGCAGGATTTCAGAGAAGTCCACAAAAATCAATTCGCCAAGCTTCACGGCAATTCAATGGACATGTTGGACAGAACGTAGCACGAAATCGAATACAGACTTGATATTGTTCGTGCTATTAATAGTGCACATATAGAGGTGTTTTAGTGTGTGGCAATGAAAATTCTTTGAGTTTCTGGTTCGTTTAATACCGGCCTCATTTCATAATTCCGTATACTTAGTTATTATTAATTAAAATGTGGGAGGTTTGAATGGGACACCCTGTACATATTCCATATAAGTGGCCATAGGAAATAACTTTTTAAATACTAGTACAGTCATTAAGTTCTGAGACTTTACGCCTGGAGTGTAGGCACCCACAATAATCTGGATGTCTCACAAGATGCCAATAACTCGGCGTACACTTAAACAGAACCACATCCTCTCTCAAAATAGTCGCCGTTGGCCGTTATGCACGTTTGCCAACGTTGGTATATCTGCTGGAAGCACCGCTGAAAGATGTTGGCAGGAAGGTCCCGTATGGCTTCTCTTGTGGCAGTGATGATCTCTTCGGAAGAATGAAATCTACTCCCATGTAGGATTGATTTCATGCGAGGAAAGAGAAAAAATCGCATGGTGCGAGGTCAGGTGAGTACGGAGGATGTGGCAAAACTGTCACCTCTTGCCTTGCAAATTACTTTTGGACGAGGACAGAACAATGTGCAGGGGCGCTGTCGTGTAGCAACAGCCAATACTTTGTACCCCAAAGCTTAGGTCGCTTACGGCGAAGTGAATCGCGTAAACGGCCAAGGATCTCTTTAGAGCGGGTTTTGTTTACAGTTTCACCTTCTGGGATGAATTCCTTGTGAACGATTCCATTTGAATCAAAAAACAGTTCAAGCATCACCTTGCCTTTTGACCTGTTTTGTCGTAGTTTTTTCTGTCGTGGTGATAATGGCGTTTTCCAGGTGGTTGATGGTCGTTTCAGTTTGCGGATCGTAAAGGAAACAGCATGTCTCGTCTCTAGTTATTATCCGGCTGAGAAACGTCAGATCATCATCAGCATTACTGATGAGGTCACCACAATTCGCCATGCGATCATCACGTTGGTTTTGCGACAGGATTCGTGGCACACTGTGCTGGATATCACGAGACATGTTCAGGTCATCAGACAGAATTTTGTAGCAAGTATCATGTGGCTGACTCCTACAGCTGCTGCGAGATCGTCTATCGATTGGGAGCGGTTAGCACGCACCAACGTTGCAACTTCTTCGATCTTGCGTTCAGTTTGAATTGTTTGTGGCCGACCAGTACGCACATCATCTTCCAAATTGTCTCTTCCTAGCAAAAAAAAGTCGATGCCACCTAAACACAACACTGCTACTCAATGCGTACTCACCGTAAACTTGCTGCATCATTTGAAACGTTTCGGCAGCGATTTTGCCTAATTTCTGACAGAACTTGATGTTTGCCCGTTGCTCAAACTGTGACATCTAGAGTTTCGACGAGCGCATTCAAATCACCGTCACAACAAAGACCGTAGTTCTGCTTGCAGTGCATGTACTCAACTGCCTCTTGTTGGGACGAGAGACTAACTGACAAGGTACCATACCACGGCGTCACCTATGCGCTATAATGCACCACAGGGCCACTATGTGCTCAGTCTCAAAACTTAATGACTCTACCACGTATAAAATCACTACTTTCCAGGGAAGCGCTTTTTAACGAGAACATGCACTATTATTGTTATGAGATACCAAGAAACAAACATTTTTATAACTGGCAAGTGTTAGAGTCTTGAGTTACTAACTCCACAGTGCGCAGAAGGTTTAGGAAGTGATCGCGGTACTCTTAACACAGTTTGCGCATTTTTCTATTTAACAATTTATTCGTGTGACCAAAGATATACAGTGTGTAGTTGATATTAAAACTTAATGCCATTATAAAGATGTATCAAAATCAATACTGCTAACTGAAACGGAACATAAAAACGAAACATACATACAAAGTGTTTTGCCCAAGAGCAGGTCTTTCACTGTAAACTCAGCATTCTCCACTCTTGTCTTAACTCACAGCCTTCCTTTTTGTATCCGCATACAAACAATTTATTTTAATATTGTTTATCATATGGTGTATTAACTGCCTCTAAACTTCTTTCCGTTGATCGTTCCTTCTGTCAGCAGGCAGTTTCTTCTTAGTCAGTGGCCAATCAAATGTCTTTTTCTCTTAAAAATCTTAGTAAATATTAGTCCGCACAAGAGATAGTTGCAAATGTATGGTTCAGAGGCGATATTGTCTTCACTGTATGGACAAATTGTTCACGTTTCACTAAGAAACAAATAAGACCAAGTTAAAATTACTGTATACTCGACTAGAAATATTATTGCTTTTAATCAAAGTGTTCAATTCTATTGACTTCAATAAAAATGACCTATACCTCCGTCACCAAGATTATCTGGTTTAGATTCTATCGTATGATACTTAAAAACGTAATATACAGCAACTTTAATTTTGTTAATATTGTATTTGTTACTAACTAGGTCTATTGCATGAAGTGAATAATAAATTAGGTCTATGGGTTCATGTGTACTTGTAAGTTACTGGCTGTTCATAACCATTTATTCTCAGCTACACTAATTAGGAAAATGTAACGATTTAGAATATTGTAGACGTCAGTTGTTGCCGGAAAGATTTCTAAATTCAAATCGTGATAGACTGACTTGCTACAAGTTAATGGTGAACCCAAAAAATTGTATAAACATGGGTAAATCTGGACAAAACGCGGAAAATAAGAATATCCATGAATAAATAAACATATAAGCAAAATGTAATATTATAATACTTAATTATACTTAACAGTGGTCGTCCAGCGGTCGAAATTTGACCATAATGCATTACATGTTTTAAGTTTGTCACAAATGCGTCATTATGCATTAAATTTCGATTTATATTAAAAATGAGAACGTTAGGAAATATGTGGTATAGTCATATTAAAATAAAAACAATGCGTCGTTTGACATTTGTATAGTATTTAAATTTGTAGTTGGCCTATTAATATGTGTACGGGAATATATATCCCTTCTTTGTCTCTCACTCCGACCCGTCAATGTTCTATGTCGAGGCATAATGGAAGTAGATGCGAATATCTAAATATAAAAAAATATATATGATGAAATTACTGAAACCAAGATTAGACAGGGTTTAATTTAAATGTATATAATACAATGTACTCATCTTTTTTAAGCCACTAATAATAAATACGCGAGAATAAGTCAATTCACATTGCTGCTGCACATTTTTCTTTTTGCAAGAACGTACTTTCAGTATGAACGTAAACAAATGAATGAGTAATATGTACACAAATTCCTTAGAGACAATTTATTTTCTTTTAATATTGAGTAGAGAACATATTTTTAACAACAGTTGGAGTAATGACTGAAGATGAAAGAAAAATTAGTTTGCAACCACTGGTATCAAAGAAATTTGAAATTGTATGAGGTGAGTTATTAAAAATATGTTCTCCACTCAATATTAATTATATAACCTCATAATGTTTTCTTCCCAACATTACTTTAAATATTATCTTTTGTTTAATTTAATTTATTTGTAACACATATTACACATACATTTTATTTTTCTACACTCCTTCTCTATATGGACTTTAATTATGCCAAATGTCACACTCCTCCGTACCTGCAATGTGCTTAAAAAGGGATACAAAGTTTTTTCTTCACGTATTAATATATAGATTAATACTATAATTCTATTGTTATCTATTGTGTTGTATTTTTTGTTTTGTTTATATTATTACATTGATATGGACTGTCAAGAGATCGTACGGCTTGCTACCCATGCGATCTATAATTGTAAATAACATTGTATATAATATCTACATTTTTGTCTAATAAAGTATTACTACATACTCAGCTATATGTCGTCATTCATTTATGTACCCTAAACTCGATTCATTTGCGGACTCGTACGTATGTAACAAGATTTAGTAAAACATTTTTGTTATCGTGTACTTGCAATATATGTCAGTTTACGCTATCAGTTCTAAAACACTATCTGTATATCATCTTTCCTCCTGGCAAATAGCCCATCCTCTTGGTGGCATGTTTGAATATGATATGAGCATACCTAATCGTGTTATTTTGCTGATTATGTCATCATTTAAAGGCAGTCTGTTAATTCGCATTTTTTTTTCCGACACGGCAATTAAATTTATAAAGTTTCATCTCATATTTGTTTCGACTGTGTCTGTTCTCTCACGGAATGAGGTATAGATATGTGTTGCAGTTTTATTAGATCACAATAATTACATGATGTGATTACAGAACCACATGCAATAAATAACCTTGACGTTATGGCACGGTCATGGACATCAGGTTTGTCTAATCGTACTTATCACCCAGAGATAAAGGCAATAAACTTAGGAATGAGCATCACTATACAGGGTGATAGTAATAAAAGTTCGTAGGTTTTAGGTACGAATTCCTCGAGATAAATGTAATTATACTAGGGTTGCAAAAGTAAGGTTTTTCAGATTTTTTTTTATTTTGTTAAAACATTTTATTTATGAAGTTACTTTATAGTAATGACAAGTAGTGAGAATAGTTAAGTCACATAGACTGCGATGGCACGAATGGGGAATGAAAGAGGTGCATGGAAGCTTCTTTTAGGAAAACTAGAGGGAAAACTCCCAGTTGGTAGAACAAGAATGGGGTGGGAGAATAACATTAACCATGATTTGAGGAAAGTAGATTATACAGGGGATAATTGGAAAACATCTCAGGATAGGGGTGTAGGGAGAGCTTAAGTCCGCACGGAAATGAACCTAAGGGCTTGAGAGTGCCAGTGAGTGAGTGAGTTTGTTAGTGGTGCACAGTGCAAAGGGAATGTGAAATATTTCCTTTAGTAGTTTACGATCAAATAGGTAACACTCGGGTTCAATGACAACGAAGTTACTTTGCGTAACATTATTAACAATTGCATATTTAATATATTTGCATCTCATCTCTTTTAATTTGAATGAATTTGTACTAAAAAACTATCACCGATCATGGTAAATAAGAAATAAAAAGAGGACTTTTTTTAATAATTGACTTCAAAAACAAAAATAAAAGTTATTTTTATTTATTTTTATTATCTTTTAATATACACGTTGTAGACATAGACTGTTTAAAATAAAGTCAAAATTGAGATGTTTTTTTAAAATGTTACATTTTCGTAATTTCGCATCATTAAAATTCAGTCGTCATCCAAATCCAAAATCCAAATTTGCCCGTGTTAGGTAAAGTACCCGCCATCCGGCGCATCGGCCGGAATTCGGGTTTTTAAATCTCCATCACGGTCAGAATGACTGTGTACCTTGTCATATGCCACGTTCTACACCGTCTACGGCGAAAAGACTCTGACATCCTGCTATAACACTGATCCTGGGCGACCCGATACTGTGAATATATCCAGTCTAGAGTATTTTCAAAGTGCATTACTTCGTGCTGGGCGATTCAACGGACATTGGCACAAGTGCAAGTAGATATTTAAAAGAGGGAGCTCAAAGACATATATATATATCTTTGTATGCAAAATTAAAGCAACAAACTGGAATTTATACTTTCTATGTTAATTTTACCACAAAATTGTACTGGCTGATACTAGAACAAAAGGATTAATCTCAGGAAACAATCTAACACAATTTTGTTGAAATGACAGAAATAAAAATTAATATCTTCTTTTCAAAGTGTTCTTATGTTCACACTCAATATCAAGAAATGTGGTTACAGATGCTCAATGTGACGTATGATCACCTCTGACAGCAATACAAGCCTTACAATGACGGTGCATGCTGCAAATTAGGTCATCGATCTCATTTTGAGGTATTAATTTCCTTTCTTTCTGCAGAACAATTCTCAAGTCCTCAAAAATGACTGGTGGATGCTGCCATGAAGCAACTCGTCTCCCTAGCATATCCCAAACATGCTCTATCGGATTTAAATCGGGAGAGCAAGCAGGCGAATCTATTCGATCAATGTCTTCAGTTTATAGGAATTCATCAACCACTGTTGCTCTGTGTGGAGCATCATCTTCCATCAGCTGGAAGTCTGAACCCACAGTACCTCGAAACAAGCGTACATAGGTAACAAGATTTTGTCACGATACCTGGCAGCAGTTAAACCTTGTCGGTTTACGTGTACAACTTCCTTTAGAGGTGTTCGAGCAGTTATCATAATGCCTGCCCACACCATTATTGTTCCACCTTCTTGTGAGTCTCTTTCCAGAATGTTTGAGGGCCGAAATCTTTTTTCCAGATTCTCTCCAAATGCGAATCCATCGAGAATTGCTCTGAAGACCGAATCTGGACTCAACTGTAAAGAGAACATTGGTTCACTGTTCGTCCGCTCAGTTGGCATGTTGTTGGCTCCAGTCTCGAAGACTTATTTTGTGATCACGTGTCAGAGGTACTCATACAGCGGGTCTTTGACAGTAAAGACCCGTCTATCAAAGCCTTGTATACACTGTTTGTCGCGATACAACTGTTCCAGTGGATTCTGTGGGGTCAAATACCAGTTGTTGTGCAGTACTACAGCAGTTCTATCTTGCCCTTATTGTCAAATAACGGTCTTCTCTTTGTGTTGTGACTCTTGGTCGTCCTTGCCCTGGTCTTCAGGTTACATTTTCTGCCTCTACAAACTGTTGCTACATCTGGGAAATAACAGAACGATGCACATTAGGTCATCTGGCCACATTAGCTTGAGACTGTCCAGCTTCCATTCTCCCTATCGCCCTCCAACGCAAGTAGTCTGCCAGGCATCTTCTCTGTGCATACTGTACCGGAATGTTTACACAGTGAATGCTGATGTGCGACTAAAGAGAGTAAACAAAAAGTATCCATTGATAAGTGCACTGATATCACTTGATTGGTTCTACAAAGACAGGAATGCCTTCTCACCCCAGAGGATATGATTGTACAGACATTTGTTTGTTTAGGCCTATGTTTTACTGCAACTTTGTACTATTCTATTGTAAATTGGACACAGGAAGGCGAAATTTCAGTTTGTTGCTTTAATTTTGGACACCAGTGTATATATAGTCCACCGCTGTGGTCTCAAGGTAGCGTGCTGCCTTGTCACGCAGCGGGCCTGGGTTCAATTCCCGGTCGGGACAGGCTACTGGGTTAGGTTTTTTCGGGGTATTTCCTTACCTGTAAGACAAATGTCAGGAAGCTTAGGACCCAACGGTCCCCGAAAATCATCCGGCCATCATTACCATCCTTATCATTATCATCATCATCCTTCACGGTGTGGAAAGCAACGGGAAGCTACCACACCTATAATTCCCTAGTAAAGCTGCAAATGCTATGATTGCAGTGAAAGACCTGCCATCGGGCAGAATTACTATGGATGGATGGATGGATATATATATTGAGGCTGGTTAATGTTTATGCTTTATAGACTTCTAAACCGCTCAATTTTCATGAAAATTTGTACATACAAGTTTTTATGCAGAGAGAGTGTTTAGCCGTTATTTATTACGTACAAAACCATTAGGTGCACCTGAAACGAAAATTTAAAAAAATCACTCTAGCGGTCGCAATTTTCATTTTTTCACGACGAAACTCAGTATGTCCTATTAAAATAAACCGAGGTAGGTATTATCAAAAAAACAGAACAATCTGGCCGAAGTGGGGGTTTACCTGAAATTCGAAATTAAAAAATGACTAGCAACCACAGTGTTTAGTTCTTCGCAGTGTATGCCATTTAATTTAATTAAACCTTAATATTTGATGTATTTAGGCGTAGCAGTGCACGCCGGATATTAGCTTAGTAGAGAATAAAAACTAAAGATGTCCATAGGACGATTATGTTTTAATATATAAGCTTAGACCCATCAACTTTATTTTAGGGGTAGAATTCTAATTGGTTGTCTGAAAGCGTTGTAGTCAGTCCACTCTGGCGATTCGATAATGTGATCGATGTACTGGCTTCAGGTTACCGTTGGGGTAGTAGAAAGTTAAACTCCCACCTATCTAGACAATCAATATGTCAACCGGATTGACAGTCCTCCGTGACGGCCATCTTTACCTCCAAAACATAGTCTGGTACCAGAATTAATTTCTTTCAGAGCCTGAATCGACCCAAATACCATGGTGCCGCCAGAAAGTTTAGGTCATTTTAAAAATCCTAACACTATCGTCGTATAGAGTATTGGCCAACCAACTACGCTATACCGCCAGCGAGTCAATAGGGGATTTAAATCTCAACTGGGTTCTTGGCGTTTGTGTCCGTACTGTTTTCGGCAATTGTCCTGGTATACTCCATTCCATTAACTTAATATAACCTCTCACCTTATAAGTAGACATGCCACAACACCCAGGCCTTACAGTGACACGACCTGTTGGGAGAGAGATTTTAAACTATGGATCACATACATACTTTTGTGACCTCACAAGGTCATAGAGGCCTCCTTGAATGAGTGATTATCTCAATGTCAGGGCCTCCTCCGAGACAACGCAACATGCTATTCACACACACATTCATACTAAACATGACGAATGTTCTAGTGTAGTGCTAACCACACATCCAGGAGGTCGTCACTGTGTACCTGTGGCGTCATTCACACTTCATGCACCCCTGACTTTTTTATAAGAAACTACATGTTCAGGACAATGGCTTATAAAAGGAGAGAGTATGAAAATAATGTAAGAGAAAAAAAAAGACAGTGTAGTTACCTATGCTATACATATAATGAGTAGGATATTACTGAATATTCTTCTTCTTCTTCAATCAGGATTAGGCTCTTAAGCCTGTTCCGGCTTCACGCATTCTCCAATCAGCGTTTCCGAGGTATTTCCAAATCTCCTCTTCCTTTAGATTTATAAATCAAAAATGCTTCTTGAAATACGATAGTAACTCATTATTCACTATTCTCTATAACGAATGAATCCTTTCCTCTAATGATATTACATTTAATCATTTTCTTATATCCTCATTTTTAATTTATCTAACCTATTGCAACCCTTAACTGATCTCAAAAACCTCATTTCTGTAGCCTGCAATTTGTTAATGTCATTTCGTGTCATGGTCCAAGTTCCTGATTCATATAGTAAAACTGGTATTGCTGTCACCAAACAGAACTTCATATATTGAATTATAGGGGGCACGCCGTAGCGTAGCGGTTAAGGCACTGCGCTACAAACCGGAAGGTCGAGGGTTCGAGTCCCGGTAGGGTCAGGATTTTTAAACTGACCCAAACCTTCTGGCGGCACTATGGCCCTGGGGTCGACTCAGCGTCTAACGCAAATGAGTACCAGACACCTGTTGTGGGGGTAAAGGCGGCCGTCACGCAGGGCTGACAATCCTGCTGACATTAAGTGCCGATTGTCTAGAAAAAAGTGGGAGCCCTCCTACTACCCCAAGGGCCTCCTGAGGTCTGTAGTGGGATCACTTTACTTTACTCTATATTGAATATTATGTAATGAATTATGAAGCAAAATGTGATTCGCTGATATGAAGCTTAAATGATGGACATTGGGAGTTATCTTTACATACAAACGTATGTTAAAATAGTGTCAAATAAAAACAGGCTATTTTTAATTGTATTTGTCAACATTGGAAAACGTAACAGTACGTGTATAAACTGTCATCAGTACTTCTGTGATTAATAAGCTTAGTCTGCATTTTTTTATCTGTAACACTAAATTGCATAACTGGCATTTTTCTTGTCCATCAAATATGAAAGGGTGTTGCATTTTTGGAAATTAATTCATTGGGAATACCATAAGAAGATAATAATGTAATATAAATAAAATATTATCCATGTAGTCAATCGTTATCACGATGGTTTAAGCAGACCTGTTTCCGATTCTTGTCACAGTCGATAAAGATATGAGACTGCAATCAGAACTGTCAAACTAAAACTTAAAAAAGTCAAAATATATATACAGTCAATATGCCCATTTCACCAATAAATGTTTAAAATGGTCAACAAGTTTCTACAGCCAAGCTGTCATTCTCAAGACCAGATATTGACTCAGTTAGATATGTTTTTTTTTCTAATTTTATAGCTTATTTAGGCTTTAGAGGCTATTTCAGTAAGGTACGCAATAACCCTTTATTACTTCCAATAAACTAAACCTAGCTTTGCTACTTGGAGATTTTATAAATACATTTAGCAATTCCTAACTGTTACATAAAAGTCATTGCTGACAACTAAACAAATTTGTTGTTAGTGTTAAATATGGCAAGTGGAAGTATTTTTATAAACGACTGATAGGTAGAGATCTGTGAAAGTGGTTTTATTTTCAGGGAAATTCGTTTTAAAATTTCAATATATCAATGTTATTGGGAATTTGGCGGTGTTATTCTAAAAAGAATGTACATTTGAGCCTTTTTAATCCTAGTTTAATGTATTAAACCCAATAAGAATGATATATCCAGTCGTTTAAGGTCAACTTTTAGCTTGTACAATTGATATATATTTTAATGCACTAAAATGCATAAAATTTTAATTCTAGTCACTTATTTGTACGAAAAATTTACCTTTTAAGGAAAAGCAACCATGATAAGTAATTATCTCTGCATTCTCAGGTTTCAATCTCCACCTTCGATCACTCAGCACAACACCATACTGAGAAATAGATCTTTCTGAATCCACATTTGAAGTTGGATACCAGATGGCTTCAAGAGATGTCTTGATAAAATCAGTATCTCTTCCCTCAAAGAGCAAATGATTTTGCAAATGTCTACATGGCTACACTCTGGTCATTTCAACTCTTATTTTATGAGTCTTTGGAGAACAACATAGCCTTCGTAGAATACAATGGCACTTGCATACGACAATTTTTTTCAATTCCACCATGGCACTGTCAGAACTAAGGATTTGATTGCTAAGTGTCCTGGGGTCAAATAATTTACTAACTGCTGCAAACACCAATTTTGAAGGGTCTTCCGCAATCAAGTTTTTCATCTTCGTAAGACTCTTTTGTGCACTAGTTTTCAACTGGTTCACTACTTCAGCTCCCCTGAGAGTTGTCATCTCTTGTAACAAAGTTGTGAGTTGTGTCGAGAATACCTCTTTTGTTAATAAATCAAGAATTTTCTCCATAACCTTTAGTTTGGAATGAAGAATATGAGTTGTGGGATAACTGTTACCTTCGAAGAAGGTAATCAAATTAACAAATCGGTTGTAGTTATCAGCAACAAATTGAGCCTGAACTTTTGTGACAGCTAAGAATTGGGATCTTACATCTTTAAGAAATTTCACGACACTATTTTCTACACCAATATGTCATCAAGGTATTCATGTATATACTTTGCAGCTTCAAACCATGTGTTCCATCTAGTTTGTACTGGCATGGGAAAATGCCTAACTTTTCCAGGGCCATTCTCATATTTATCACGAACAAAGTCAATATACAAATGCTTCCTTTTTCTTGTATTGAGAAATGCAGCTTTGTTTTAGCAACAGTTATGTTGAATTCATCTAGGCTGCATTGCCAAATCTGACCCACCAAATTGATTTTGTGGGCCCAGCATTGAATGTGGGCAAGTTTCTCCTCCACTAAGCCTTTTAGAGTATTGACACACAAAGTCACGTACCGTGCTGAGTCGGTAATAATTCCTAGCTTATTGTCATATCCAACTTCATATTTATTTAAAGTGTCCACAATACTTTGAATGCATGTTGAACCGGTGGCTTTGTCAAGTACAGCACTGGCACCAAGTAAACTCCTGCTGATCCGTGGCCTCTAAAAGACGAAACAGAATATTAAATATGCAATTCCCAGACATGTCAGTTGTTTCATCACACATGAAGAAAAGTTTCTTTTTTGTCCTTCGCCAATTTGTTTCAATTCCTCCACTTTATTGTCCCAATACTTGGTACGTAATGTTGCTGAATTATATCTGCAGAAGGCAAGTCACAACTGCCCTTTATATATTTACCCAACCATTCTCTTATCTTGGGATGATCTAACTTTTCCAAAGATATTCCTGCTCTCAAAAATGCCTCCATAGAGTCAACAATGAACTCTGTTGTGTCTTCTTTTGCTTTTTTAGCCTTAATAAGGACCCTTCAACAGATAATTGGCGCTTCATTGATGTATTCTTATTCTTAGCGTTATTGTGAGTTTCACTGGCTATATGTTTTAGCAACGTGTCCTTTCTTTCATATTGTAGTTTTTTGACACAGTACCGGCACATCAATTTTTTTATAATTTACAAAAAAACTTTCACTGCTGAATTTGTGTGCCCTACTTGTGGCTGACACACTTGGTTTTGGCATGGAAATAGGTAGAAAATTAAAAAAACAAAAAACAAATGATAATGAAAATTACTTGAGACTTAAGTGAAACACAAACTGACCAAGGTATACATTTCACATCAACTGAATGTATCTGTTGATTGAAACAAAGTTTGAAGGGGGAAGAAGGGGATTTAAAATTTGTTTTGTTACATTTTATTAAAAGTCCAATAGAAAAAATGCGTTTATGTAATTAATTTGGGAATAATATTATTTATCAATATGACATAATTACTCATGGTCCATTGTTGGCTCACTCAAATTTGAAGTTATTGTCAGGTTACTCTTATACTTAAAGAAATGTTTTGTACAGATTTTAACATAACATTACTTAATAATGATTGACATAAAATTGATAATTTTGTCTGCAAAAATTTAGGGGGAAAACTTATCTTACACGTTAATATAATTCGTACTTCTTGGAATTCATATTGGCCATAGAACTTAAAATATATAGAAAGACCATATTTTAGCATGAGGACAGAAAATATTATCTCTGTTGTGAACTGTGTTGCAACCATTTCCCTTTGGAAGAGTGCATGGAGGAAGCAGATATGGCGCAATCAGATATGGCAGTTAATAAGAAGATGGAATCCGAAAACAGTGTTTAAAAATGCATTGTGGAAATTTCGCGAATAGAACAAAAGAATCTCCGGAATTCATTGAAATTTTTTAATTTCGGTGTTATTTCGCGTTATCGTAGGATTTCGCGTTATTTCGCGATTCATAAATGCTTATTTTGAGGTTATGGGAAGTGAAGTTAAGAAATGGTAAAAGAAAATGACAAAATTAGAGCATTTCGCGTTGTCGCGACTCGCGAATTTCACGGATCTCTATATATGAGTAATGTCTCTGGATTCTAAGTTGGCAAGCTGATCCGATTCAAGCTCGATGGAATATTTCCGGCGAAGTGGATTGAAGGACCGTCTTCCCCGCCCCGCCCAGATGATTAGTAAAAGTCATCAATCCTGTATCAGAGATAGTGTACAATTTTATGAACATTCGGATAATATGGAAAGCAAGTTCTTGGGGGGGGGAGTAGTTATGTCGATTTCCTGAATATCAATCTGCACGATCACAGACTGGAATTAATTAATTTTGATATATTTTTGCTAAAAATGGTAATTTGGAGAAAATTAATTGTATCTTTTATTAATTTAATGAAAAAAGCTTTAGACTGCGAGGGAAATTAACAATCGAGATATTTTTATATTAAGAGTGAACACCCAACCTAAGTTTTTTACAGCAAACAACAAATGAGAAAACTCCAGCTAATTAAAGAATCACCCACATTGTCTGGGCGCAAATTCTATTCCTTTAAGATCAAACAAGAACCAGGGATTCTTTTTTAAAAAAATGCGTAGTTAATAGCGTCTATTAATCTTCGGAAAACGCAATTTCCCAAGAATCCATATAAATATGTTTATATATTGTTATACAAAAGTATTAATGTCATATCAGAATTCTTTTTTTCAATAATGAATGACAATGGTGCATATAATTTCTATTCCATTTTTTTTAAAGTGACTAACACTTCATCCTCTGATATTCATTACTGGACACGAGGAGGAAAGAAAAAATAGATTGTAGCGTAAAATTGTGTTGTCATACATTTGATAAAAAAAAATCGTCATATATCAGCTGCTATCGTAGTAATTATAAAATAAATTTTGTGAAACAGCTGATAAATCAATGTACTATAGACCAAGTTATATAATTTTTTTTAGGAAGAATGATTATTCCGACTAAAGTTTAACAAGTTTTCACATGTCTTTTATATGTGACACTACATAAGCATGGAGTATGGCACGTCAACAAATAAACCAATGACTGATTAAGTTTACATACTGTCCCTTATAATGTCTTCAGCCTTCTAGTAATAAGGCGTTAACTGATCATGCATTAGATATCCAGTGTTATGGAAATAACTTTGATCAAATTATCTTAAAGTGATGAAGGATGCATTCAGTACAAATGACATTGCACAAATGTAGAGTATGACACATCCATCACTAAACCAATATTGTCAAGTTTATGTCCCCCCAATAATATTTGCAAACATGATAGAAAGAAGTGCAAATTGTCCCTACATTAGATCTTGAGTGATGTGGAAATATCTGATCGAACTCTTAAAACGACGCTCCTTTATACAAACAAACAAGTCACATGTAAGATTTTTGTAGAATTCAAGCTAACACATTTTAAAATATGGTGAAATATTGCACTTTGATTTTAAATGAGAATTTCACGCTTCTAAGACAATATTGCTGTAATTCTTCTTCAAACTATACTAATAAACCTGGTGGTACGTACTGGAAATGGTATTAATAGCACTAGTATCAGGGATACAGAGAGATGAACAAACAGGTGAATAGATATAATACTACATAACAGTGACTACATGGTCTTTATGGGAAGCCAGATATAATAAGAACAGTTAAGTCTCATAGACTGCGATGGGAAGGACATGTGGCACGAACGGGGAATGAAAGACATGCATGGAGGCTTCTTATAGGAAAACCAGAGGAAAAGGCCCAGTTGGTAGACCAAAATGATGAGGTGAGAATAACATTAACTATGATTTGAGAGAAGTAGATTATACGGGGAATGATTGGAAAGCATTAGCTCAGAATAGGGATGTATGGAGAGCTTATGTCCGCTCGGCCATGAACTTACGGGTTCGATAGTGCCAGTGAGTTAGATAGTTTCAGGGATACTGCAACTCCTGAAACTTTTGATTCTCAATTGTCACATCCCTCCATTTACACTACTTCGATGGAATTATTACATATGTTTAATATGTTGGCTTCATAATATCCTGTTGTTCCCATTAATATTCGGTATGAATTTAATAATACATATATAATTCAGTTTTATGTCTCTGTATGCCGAAAAGGGTTTTTTTCATAAGTAATGCCACATGTGATTTCCAAATTATCGATAAATTCACGACTCACGAAGTGAGGAGTGAATTTATCTAGAGAATTTGGAAATAAAGAGTGGCATTTGTTAGGACTATTTAACGAATAAAATTAAGCTGTTTACTCACAAATCATTGTTTAACTATAGTTATTTTAAAACATTTATATATTTAATGTAAACAGCGATGTTTGAAAACAAATCAGAAATGTTAGGTTATGTTCATTCACTGCTGCTTGATCATATTATTTATTGCCAAATAAGATCGCAATATTGTAAGAGTGCACCCAAGTGGAGAAATAATGAAACACATTAAACTATATATCATAATCAACATTACGGGTTATTCATTTATTTTTTTAGTAAACTCAGTAAAATCAAGGAATCTTTTCATTATTTGCTATATTCAATGTATTTGTTGGAGAAAAATAATGCTTTGACCTGTTCAGAACATCAAAAAGTAGGAGATTTCTTTATCACAAAAGCTGAAGCTGATAAAGAGAAATCGATAAAGAGCGAGGTGAAACACGACTGTCGTTGGTTGTAAAACTTCATTGAAACGTGATTGGTCATTGGCTAGCATTTGTGGCATGAGTTAAATAGTCAAAATAAACACAAATATATATGTTTTACAATAGTATTACGTAATATTATTTGAATTGTCATTACTTATCAGAGGCGTGCATCAACTCCAGCAACCCCAACACTGCATTAATAATTAGCATATTCATAATTTTGTATCAAAATAAAATATTTGACAAATTCCATTCAAATCAATTACACTTGAACATTTTTTTAGATGAATTCATGAATATATTTCGATGTGTGGCTGCTAGACCAGTGATAAGAAACACTAGACGAAACTAGTGTCTAAAGTTATCATTACTTACTGATTACCAGCTAGCCGGACCAGGCTAACATCACAACTCCAAAGAAAAATGTACAAGCTGATCGATAACTATAGCATTATTTTGCAGCAATTGATTCTGTAATAAATGCGGCTACCAGATTGTATATATAGTGCATGAATGTCAACACGTAGCGCATACAAGAGATAATGTAAAAACATTTGCAACAATTGATTATGCCACAAAAAAAAAACACTCTTTGCACTTTCTTAAACGAATTATTTTCCAGGAAATGACGCAGAAAAATATAATTGACATATTTACATCAATGAAACGTGGACCTTGTACACAAGGGCGAATGAAGCATTCATTTTACGAATAAACGTATTAGCTGATGCGAGACGAGAAACGTGATTGGCTGATTTTGGAAGCGCAGGTTCCTCAACAATACAATTTTGCGAAATAATATTTTTAAATTCATATCATTAAAATTTATGTAAATAATATATAAACATGCTAAACGAGAACACGTCCACAGACCTGAACCCATTATATAATTTATACGCCAACATCAGTATCACATGCCAAAGATGAAACATATTTTGAAAGGCCTACATGAATTTATATAATTAATGAAGTATTTTAAACAAAAATAAATGCATTTATGCAAGTTATATTTTTTTCAAAGTACAAAGAAAAGTATATATAATGAAATTATGTTGCACGCTTTGTCAGCTATAGCAACCTATTAATTTAAGAAGCTTTATTTATATTATCTAACCGAATAACCCAACAATAAATTACACATTATCAATAAACCCCAATCAGCAAACCAAAACATTAAAATAATCAACGTGTTTCGATAGCCAGGCTATCATTATCAAAACTAGTTATCGATTGATCAACACGTTGACTATTTTAATGTTATGCTTCGGTGATTTGGATTTTATTGATAATGTAATACATTTTTATTATCGCCAAAAGATCCTGTTTATTATAAGTAATGCCACGAGTGATTTTCAAATTATCGATAAATTTACGACTCACGAAGTGAGGAGTGAATTTATCTAGAGAATTTGGAAATCAAGAGTGGCATTTGTTAGGAATATTTAACGAATAAAATTAAGCTGTTTACTCACAAATCATTGTTTAACTATAGTTATTTTAAAATATTTATATATTTAATGTAAACGCCGATGTTAAAACAAATGACAAAAGATTGGTACGCTTCAATTGCTTCTTTTGTTCATCACTGCAACCATATCATATTATTTATTGCCAAAGGATCGCAATATTGTAAGAAATGCACCCTAGTGGAGAAATTTATAATCAACATTTATAGGTATTAATTAATTTCTGATGTCCTATGATATAAATATGTCAATTATATTTTTCTGCAACGTTATTTCCTGGGAAATAATTCGTTTAAGAAAGTGCAAACAGTGTTTTTATTGTGGTATAATCAATTGCTACATATGCTTTTATATCATCTCCCGCAAGCACTTTCAGCTGACATTCGTGCACTATATATACAATCTGGTAGCCGTATTTCTTACAGAGTCAGTCACTGCAAAATAATGCTATGATCTATTCAGAATGTTAAAAAGGAGGAGATTTCTTTAATATGATAAACTTGTTTGATAAATTCGAGGTAAAACACGACTGTGACTGGTTATGATTAAAAAATCATTGAAATGTGATTGCTCATTCAATCACATTTGGGGAATGAGTATAGTCAATATATCTCAACAACTGAATGATTACGAAAGTGTATTTGTGGAAACCAACAATTGAAGTAATTTAATATAAGCACTGAGTTTGTTGAAACGCGATATTAATTTGTTTTTACGAGTTTTAGTTAAAGTGTTACTGATAAAATAATATGAATTGCCTAGTTACTGAAAATTAATTTGTGTGGTGACTGTATAATTTATAATATACACAAGATACCTTTCCACGAGAAAAATTATTATCCATCACTTTGATGGTTGTCCGTTTATATAAAAGCGGGTGCCGCGCGACAATGCTTGACAATGATTAACATGCTGAATTATTATAGTGGCGGTAGTCGGCATCTTTGTATTTAATTATAGGCCTATATAACAGCTGCGGGGAAACAAAGCGAGCCACTGGACAACCATCATAGTGAGGCGATACTTATTTTAGGCAATGATTAATAATTTGTTATTATCGCCTCACTTTGATGGTTGACCGTTTATATAAAAGCGGGTGCCGCGACAATGCTTGACAATGATTAACATGCGAAATTATTATAGTGGCGGTAGTCGGCATCTTCATATTTAATTATATATAACAGCTGCGGGAAAACAAAGCGAGTCGCTGGACAACCATCATAGTGAGGCTATAATAAAATAACACTATTTTCATACAGTTAATACTTGTTTTCCTATTTTGTCATTCAATACTTCTAATAACTTGAAAATATGCAATTCATTCTAAGCATATTTTAGGAATGTCTTTTTGTATCGATTGTCGAATATTTATGATTAATGAAATTCGAAATAAATTCTGTACATTGGAAGAACAAAGTGTTCTACGAATTATGAATTCGTGTCGAAAAACCGGCCGAATGTAAAAACCTCACTTTCAATTCATAACATATCGATTGTTGGTTTCATGAGATATTCGCGCTGAATCACCTTTTCTCAAAGCGCAAGTATTACTAGATAAGTCTGGATTTTTTTTAAAGTTTTATGAAGTTTTTTAAGGGGGGCCCTACACCTTTGAGGGTCAAAAAAAGTCATTTTTCAATTTTTTTTATATAGATTGAAACTTCATCTTTAAATTGGTGAAATATTTTCATTGATTCTCTATTACATTTGGAGTTATCTTTAAAAATGTGCAATGTTGCCACTCGAGTGAGCCCTATAATTTTAGATGGTACCTACATCTTCGGCAAGTTTGTCGCTTGTTTTCCGTCACTTAATTTGTATAATACAGTTTCCTTGATAACTCCCAAAGTTTTCAAGATATTTAGATGAAATTTTGCATGTGTATGTATGTAGTTTACAGAGATGAAAACAAAACATACTACAATTGGTAATGTACATACTATATTTTATTTTAAAAGGTATATTTTAATGCACATTTAAAAAAATTAGATTGTATCAAATAAAATGAAAAATAAAATATGTACACACTATATAATTAAACAATTGTAGTATATTTTATAGCTACAACAGTAATGAGTAAAATAAAACAAGAATAATTAAAATATATTGAAATTTAGGAACATTATCAGGGAAACGGCAAGACAATGCAAATTTTTCAGCTGATGTTTTCAATATTTAATTAACCATAACGACTGAAGTTAGATTGTACTTAAGTACACAAACATGATCACATTGTAATACAGATATCACATCCAAATATAATTTCTGTAATCAGCATTGTTGCTGAGAAAAAATATTGAAATATGCCTTAATTTTTATGGCTAAAGGTGTAGGTCTACCCTTAATATTCTAAACAATGTAGACCAAATGCATTTCTTCTTTGAATGTAGCTAAGAATGAAACTGAAGACATCCGATGTTTTTAAATAACCATGCTAATTTTAATTTTTGTACACTCTGTACATATAAAAACAAGTCTGGGGTCATAAAAGATTAACTTTTTACACTCCCGACAGATGATATTTTTGCAGATTTCTCCTGTGATGTCATCACTCGAACTTTGACCTAAGAATGAACCCGAAGCTCCTGTATAATTTTGTATAAATTAAAACCACGTGGTCGAAGCATGTGCTGATATTTATTTATAGTTATCAGAAATAATGCCCCCCACCACGGATTGATATAAATTGATCCTTTAATAATCTCTAATCAATTGCAAACATTTATAACAAAAAATTATCTTCAGCCATATTTATAGTCTATTATTTTCATCGTCATTTTGTTTGAAACCGACAGCTTGATTTGGTACTATGTGACATAGTTGTTTTTAGAGTTAATTGCTTTCTGAATTTTAGCATACGCGCTTTCTATGCAAATATCAATTTAATTACCTTCATATTATCAAAACAATGTAGGGTAAAACGAATTGAAAGAATTTTAACAAGTTGACAGTGTTTTCAGAATTTTAATACCAAGTTCAAATACAGATATTAATAGAAAAATATAGAAGAATGCACAACCTTAAAAAATCCTTAATTGTTATGTTGAAAATATGTATATAATCAACAGTACATATGAAACATACTAGGGCATTCGATAACTAATGGCAACACTGTATAACATCACAAACAATGTTTTAGGTTACTTTTGATATTACTAACTTAATTTATAGTCTTTTGCCAAGTTAACTTGGCACTCCATCTGCAGCACCATTTCTGAGTATCTCTCATCTGATCGATCTAGAGAATAAGTTATAGTCACAAGGGCTTCTATTTGGTGGATGTTCTAGTACTTCCCAATTCCATCTTCTAAATAAATTCTACTAAACTATTTTTAGACCGGTATTATTTTGCTTAATGTGAGAAACATAAATGTTTTCACAAAATTTGCTATTTCGAGACTTTGAATATTACAGATTTTTACAACAAAGACTGTTCAACAACATACTACAAGATTACAATGGTCACCACTAGGGATCGCGATTTACAACAGTGTTGCCATTACTTATCGATTGCCCCAGTATTTCATTCTTCAGGTGTTAAATGGAATAGGCTTAAATCGCATTTAAATGATTTAATTAGATGTTATTTAATTAACCAAGATTTTAACGAGCATGTGAAGGTAAATAACATTACGGCGAATGTCATAATTAATTATAATTCAAATCCATTAAATATATAGGCCTAATTTGTATAAAATATGTGAATTCAGACAACACTGCCTGCGAGATCCTAGATCCGATGTAAATGCAGATTTTCGAGCAACTCAATATTAAACTTAAATATCCATCCATAGTAATTCTGTCCAAAGGCAGGTCCTTCAGCGGTGGACAACTTAAATATAACGTACTTTATATAGCGGAATGCTAAAAGAAACGGAAGTGATTATTTAATAACAAACTGACAGATAGGACTACACCTTCAAAATAGTATTATTCAGCAGTTAATAGGCCTAATACATTATTAAGTCTACCGCTATGGTCTCGAGGTAGCGTGCTGCCTTATCACGCAGCGAGCCCGGGTTCTATTTCAGGTCGGGACAGTTTTTCTGGGTGAGGTTTTTATCGGGGTTATTGCTCATCTGTAGGACACATGCCAGGAAAACTTTAAGGCCCAAACGGTCCCCGAAATCATATGGCCATAGCAATCATCATCATTCATATTCACCTTAGATTAAGCATAGGATTAGGGGCTCTCCTGGCGCACCACTTATCATCATCATCACCCATCATATCTGGGGGCAACGTAACCCCGCCTTCCAGGCGCCCCAGCCTCAGAAGTGGGTTATAATTACGCTATTGTCAGGAGAGAACACCAGAAATGTCTAAGGACAAAAACTGGGGGCATTAAAAAATAAATAAATTTTTAATAGCATTAAGATTGATCTTCATTTTAAGTTAAAATTGTATATAGGCCTACAGTATAACCGATAGATTAGCATATCACTATTCATTACTTTTCTTTGTATTTTTCAACAAATTTGATAGGCGCTGTCTAATCAATTAGCCTATATAGGCCTAGTTTTGTTTATGTTTTTACTGTATTTAACATTATTATAACTATTACTTTTATTATTGTCAGTTTGATCAAATTTTCAATTAGTAACCTATCTAATTATTGTGGTTAGTGTATTTTAATTAACATAGGGCCTATGTTTTCCCTGATTGAATGGAAGATAATGAATGCTATATGGATTTAACTCAACCTGTCTAAATAAATAAAATACTGCTGCTGCTACTACTAGTACTACTACTATTAACAACAATAATAATAATAATAATAATAGTAATAGTAATAATAATAATAATAATCTTCACTTCAAGGTTTAGGCGATTCGCCTGTTCCGAATTTATAATGATTCCTTCCATGTCTTCCTAGATCCCTTAATCCCTTTGGTTTATAATGTCAAAGCATTCACATAATAATAATAATAATAATAATTCCTATAACAAATTATATATATAGGCCTATATATATGTAGGCCTATATATTTCTTAATCATATGTAGGCTGTGTGTGTGTATATATATATATATATATATATATATATATATATATAAGTTTTTTTTCTCCATTTACTGCAACTAATGAACAAGTTAAACAGAAACAAGTGATTAAATCGTAAAAGATTGGCAACTAAATGAAATACGAAAACAAAAGGCTCCTTGTATTTAGTTTTTATTAGGAAATGACGGAAAGATACTTAAAGTATCTATGGGCAACTATATATACTTTTATAGTGTATATACCAATAGTAGAACATTTCAACGAATAAGATAAGTAGGATCCAAGTGAAATGTGGAAAGTAATAATGGTTTCATTCGTATCATGTTTTGTATTCGTGTGTAATACAACATTAAAAATATCCACAAATAAGCGTATTAAGAAGCAATAAAACTTTAATTTATATTGCGTTTAAATTACTTTCTAATTCTAAGATAAACATTAAGCTGGGTGTAATATAAAAACAATATGACAACTTCAGTAACTTCGTTTACTGCAAGCATTAGCACGTCGTTAAACGAAAATTCGGTTTTAAGAGATTTCATTTTTGATTAAAGGTGCATACTAATGATACGTTATAAATTTAAATACAATTTTATAAGCATATTTGCTCTGGTGGTACCATGTTTTTACCAGTTCTAATTCATTGAAGGGGTTACAATATTTATTTGTTCTTTATCGGGATTAATTTCGCCTATCTCAGCAAGGAAGTCCATAAATTTGAAAATATTGCCAGACATATGCCATGTATGCGTGGTGTATATAAAAATAAACTTAGACGAATGGTTCAAATTGAATGACAATATGGACTTTTCTAAAGGTGTCTTTGCTGGCATTTGCCATAAGCTCCATAAAATTTTCCAAAAGCGTGTTGTGGCGAATGAAGGTTATATGAAGAATAAAGAATGCAGTCTTTGTTTGTTTTTCTGATACCATTCATGAAACTGAATACACCACGTGCGTTCTTTAACACGCCATCCATTTGTGTATCTGTCACGGAATCAAATAATGATTTTAATTTTTCTACGAAGAAAGGTAATTTCTCTAATTTTCCATACTCAAAAAATTCCAGTGGCATTTGATACAATACAAATCACGACGCAGACTCGGCGATTCAAGAACTTCAAGATCAAAATGAGCTTCAGTATAAACATATTTTTTGCGCGATAGTGCGTTTTGTCGTACTTACAGCAATGACGACCATGATTGAAAGTTCAACTTCCTACATTTTGGGGTTGCCAACCTACATAACTATGCTGTAATATTACATATTACAAAGCTCATGCGGGAACTAAAACCACTGTCCTTTTTGTATAGTCTACTACATACAATTTATAAACAAAAATATATCCAAAAGGTAGTGTTAATATACATTAGACGAAACAAATCACTGCATTTTAAATGAACTGAACTTTATTTGGAACAATATAAAACAATAAATACGTACTTGCCGCCATTTTATAACTGATTGGTATCACGGCTTCCTGTAGTTTCAACTAATAAACATTGCCCACACTGTTAACGTTAGTCAGTTGTTTATAATGAACGCAAATATTTCCAACAAATATATTATTTTACTATTATTTATTATTTTGAAAACATCAATGCGCAAAAAAAATGTACAACGCACGTTTGTGAAGTGTTTCACAGAATCTCGGAAATTAAGAACCTCGCGGTTTTTAAACATTTCCTCGCTTCTGTAAAAACCACTTCCCAACCTCGCATTGTAATATACTATAATCGTTAGACTATCAAATGATTGGATTAAATGTGGAATAAAAGTTGAGAAGGGATTTTGTAGGGCTTACTGACTATAGATATTCATCAATTAGAAGGAAATGTTAAATGTGGAAGTCTTGCTGATTCTTCTCAAAAGTAGTGTGTCAGTAATTGCTTCAACGTTTTCCGTGTTGCCTTCCTGGTTCAGGTAGTAGCATGCCCCTTTCCTAACTAGCAGGCCAGGATTCGGTACCCGGAGGGATTAAATATTTTTAATTGTAAGATTTTCAATTTCGGGGTAAGGATGGGTGAGAGTGTACAATTTGTAATTGTTAGATTGTTCACCAGATTCGTGCATTAAATTGCAGATCCCTCCGCAGTACGTAAATATTCGTCTGTCGGATGGGGACAATAAGCCTGGCGGTCTCTTTGGTGTTTTTTGACAACACCAATGGATTTTTTTTCCAAAACATACGCATTGAATTTCAACGATTGTTCTCCTAATTGTCGCGTTGAAAATGTGGCCAGGGTTTTTTTTTTTAAAGGATCTTGCTGCTAATTTCCCGGACTACAGATTTATTTTTGTTTTACAAACACAGTACATTTTATGTTTGTAAACCATGTATACTGTATGTGCACAACACTTAGTGTTGATGGATATCACCAATTATATTGATGTATATAGTGACCATTTAACACAGTTTAAAAATAACGAAAGGAAGGAATTATTTTTATTCAATTCGAATTTGTAAGCAATTTTTTTTAATTTAAAAAAATTAAAGAATTTTGATTGAAGCAATTTTTAAAATGGTGATTAAATTGAAATATTAGAGTTTGGGTTCGTGTGATTTGCGTCCACCGAAGAATTAGATTATCTAATGTTCACTTTATCGTTGACCCGAACAATAAGATAAAGCGATCTTGTTCTAAAAATAACTATCTTTTAATGAAATTAGTTCCTGTTTCTTTAGTTTACAGCTAAAAATAAATTCTGCGTTTCATTGCAGAAGCACAATAATAATAATAATAATAATAATAATAATAATAATAATAATAATAATAATAATAAGCCCTCCACGGTCTTACCTTGTCGTGGTGAAGTGACTTGCATGCTTAAATTACTTCGAGAGCTATGCCGGCGGTAACATTGCTGTCAAAAGTACTGAGTATTGCCCATGCCGGCCAGGTCGAAGGCGATTAAGTCCAGGCGAAACTTTCACCATAAATGTACAATCGTCATGAAACGCGGTCAGCGGTCCCACTGGAGTAAAATTTTCCGGAGAAAAAATGATCTCCTGACGGAGACTATTTCAAGGAATCCATTGCAAAGAGATATAGTAGTGGAGCACTAGAAATATAGAAATATTAATGCCAGAATTTTATACATCACCCTTGGATATAGTACTATACAGGAATTTAGATGACCAGGAGAAGGTAGTCAGGATTAAGAAAACTTTGCCTTATAATATGAAGGTACAGCGAGACCTTCATTCGAAACTTTTTTTTTTTTTTTGTTTTAGTCCGAAGGAGGATCCTCTCCATTATCCGAGATGTTAAGTTTGTCAGCGATACGATATATATAATTCTTGAGCGTAAAGAATTGATTTAGTAAACGGATATGTAAATGATCACAAAGACGATAAGGGTGACAAGATCAAGGATGAGTTCTATGAAGAATTAGATTGCGTGTTTGATAATTTCTCACGATATCATATGAAAATCGTCTTAGGAAATATGAAGGCAAAAGTTGGGGAAAGAAACAGTAACGCGAAGTAACACGCTACAACATATTCAGAGCAGAATCTTATTTTCCTTAATTATTCGTATTTATAAGTCTTCATATTCTTACGAGAGTTATGACGTAAATCTTGTATAATTATTTCTCAGAAAAAACATTTAAAGTTGCAAATAGATCTAATTGAAAGTAAGGACTTTGGGCAAACGTTTACTGCGAACAAATCTAGAAAAACACAAAAATTAACAGTCCTACATTCCCATACTTGTTGAACTGTGATTGGTCAGATTTTTATCCACTTGTGTGTACGAAGATTTCAGGGATAAATATTTGCATATGTACCTTGGAATTTGCAGAATTACAATGGCAAACGAAAATCATGGGTGGAAACAATATTTGCATACAAGGTGTATTTAAAAATAAGTAGAGTCGGAATTTCTGCGAAAATTAGACCAGGAAAAAAAATTGTTAAATCATCACTAAGGCCCGGATTTTATGCAATATCAAATTAAGAAAATTGTACATAAATAAGTAACCAAATTGGTGAAATATGTAATGGAGCAATTATATGTAAAATCCCAAATTTAATTCTTTGCTACAAAATAGAAGTTCACAGCTAGTCAAATATCTACGTTAATTCGTAATCAGTTCACTTTTGCTACAAAATATTGAATACAACTATATCATATTCAAACGTTTAAGTCATATTGGAACGGTATGCACATTTAATATAATATATGTTTCCAAACGTACTGTTGTGCATGCACAGTCATCTGTCTGACAATATGTTTTTTATAAATACAGAAAGGGCGCTCAACCCAGCAATAAATCAAACGGTACACATTGCACAGAGGGTTTGTGCTAGGAATAGTATTCTCAGGGGGTTCTACAATTTCGTAATTAAGTAAACAAGACAAAATAACAAGATTTGAGTATCCAGCACAGATTGCAGTTTAGTGGAACTACACTATCTACTTCACCTGGTACAACACTGACCTTCTGAACTGCATCTTCCCACAGCTTCTTGGCGAGAGACATATCGGCTCTATATTATGTATGTATCCATCCATAATAATTCTGCCGAAGGCAGGTCCTTCACTGCATTCATAGCACTTTCATGCTATGCTTGCAGCTTTACTAGGGAATTGTAGGTGTGCTAGCTTCCCGTTGCTTTCCACACCGGTGAAGGATGATGATGATGGCCATATGATTTCGGGGACCGTTTGGGCCTTAACGTTTTTCTGACATTTGTCTTACAGATAAGGAAAAACCCCGATGAAAACCTCATCCAGAAAAACTGCCCGGACCGGGGTTCGAACCCGGGCCCGCTGCGTGACAAGGCAGCACGCTATCTCGAGACCTCAGCGATGGACTATGTATGTATAATAGATAATCCAATACTTAATGTTACATCCCTGACATGCAATATATAATATGCAGGTTTTGCAAAAGAAACATCGACAACGGAGGTGAGGTAGTATATTGAGATATGTTGATCATTTTTAATGAGGTACCGATGTCCGGAAATGATGCGTTTTCAGACTATGACTAGTTAATTATGTCTCAAGGTCAGCGTTAGTTCGAAGGATTCGATAACTCACTCATTACTTGATATGGCCTCCGAGATCACCTGATTTTAACCTCTCTACTACGATTTATGGGGCGATATGAAACAGTCTGCTTATCAGACTCCAGCAGAGTCTCGTATGGATCTTATAGCCCGAACCCATGCTGCTACACAAATAATTCAAACGAGGCCAGGCGTATTTGAACTTGTGTTCCAATCACCACACCGCACCGCCGATGTACGCTCTGCAATGAGATGGGAGGTGGATATTTTGAAAACTTGATGTGACTGTGACAGTATTCTCATGTATTGAGTCTTGAAATCCAACTAACGGAACTCTTGAGATTTTAGCTACTCATAGTGTGAAAACGCATCATTTCCGGACACTGGTACCTTATTAAAAATGATCAACATATCTCAATATACTACCTCACCTCCGTTGTCGGTGTTTTTTTTTGTAACTCACTGTATATATATAAGATGTATTTTTAATTTGTTTAATGTTTAATTGGTTATACAGGTGCGGCATAAGTCAATTAACCATTGCAAATGGTCAGAAACTCGATATAATTGTGGCCATTTTCAGGAACAATGGTATCTTAAAACCTAACCGACTGAAATTCAATCTAATAACTTACGCTAGACAAAAAGAACAAATATAAGGTTAGAATGAGTCATTTTTTTTTTTTTGCATTATCGGTTAACTGACTTACGCTGCAACCTGTATATTAATGTTTCCTTATAAGACCACAATGGAAACAAGTAAAAAGTTTAGTTGAATTTATATGAGATAATTTATAAAATATTCTTGTTTATTATTAGAAGTATTAGAGTAAATCTATAAGCATATTTATTTTAAAATGTCATTGTTCATAAATACCTAAATTGACCAAGAGAAAAGACTACTTCCATTCCTGAAATAATATAAACAGCTTCTAAAATGTTTAGATAACTCACAGTGGCGTCCATTCAACCCCAGCTACCACAGCACTGCTGGGGTAATTAGTATATTCATAGTTTTAGATTAAAATAAACTAACAGATCTACCAAATTTCATTCAAATTAATTACGCGTGACATCAAATTTCAAATTTCCGCAGTTGCCAACAGTCATCTATAGCATTCGGCTTCACGGAACTTCCTGAGTTCACATTATCCCTTCTAACACCAGCTACTAAATCACAGATGAATTCACGCATGACTGATAAACCATCGATAACCCACACTATTGTGTTATCGCTGCACTAGACGAAACTTGTGACGAAGTCATGGAATACCAGCTAGCTGGGCCTGACATAACAACTCGAAAGCGAAATATACAGGTTGATCGATAACCATAGGTCGAAATACGTTTCGACCCTTCGATTCATGAAGCATTCCTTTGCTGATGCGAGATGAGAAATGCGATCGGTTGATTTGTAACGGTTTGAAAAGTACAAGTATCTCAATAATATAATTTTTCGAATAATATTTTATATTCATAATATTTTATGTATACTAGTTTTAATTTACAAACACAGAGAAACAATATAAAATCAAATTATGTGGTATACTTTGTCGCTATAGCAACCTATTAATTTAAGAAGCTTTATTTATATCATCTAATTGAATAACTCAACAACTGAATGATTGCGGACGGGTATATATTATTTGTGGAAATCAACAGTTGAAATAATTTAATATCGGCACTGAGTTTATTCAAATGCGGTATTAATTTGCTTTCACGAGTTAATGTTACTGATAAATATTATTTGTCAAATTACTAAAAATGGAATTGAGTGATTGTATAATATACACTACAGATCTATTTTAAGTAAGTATCACTGCATGTATTATTGAATTGTGCATACATGAATATGAATGTAAAATATTATTTTATATACTCTACTATTATGGTAGGTTTCTGGAAACACATTTACAATAATAAATGCTCATACAATTTATAAACTGAACAATTTGGAAAAGAAGTTGCTATAAACCACAAG
The DNA here is from genome assembly GCA_030220185.1 of Diploptera punctata. Lineage (NCBI taxonomy): Eukaryota > Metazoa > Arthropoda > Insecta > Blattodea > Blaberidae > Diploptera > Diploptera punctata. Next base: position 303,806 of record JASPKZ010003071.1, on the reverse strand, counting down.
ATACGAGTACATTTTCGTCATACAGCTGGGGCCGCACGCCACTGATAACTCAGCATTTAGGACTTCATTTTGCTGGAAGTTACAACTGTCGTGACCTTGTTTATTTATTAGAATTTATACAAATAAAATTTACTATTTATAAAGATCCTCATAAAGAATATGACTCATCGAAATAATCATTTGATCTGATATAATTTAATTATTTCACCTATTATTTATTTTTAGTAACAATCTAAATTATGATATTCTAAACGTGTCGATCCTGAAAATAGAAGTGATCCAGATGACAGTGACTCTGGTTTTTATACATGAAATTGTTCATTATCATGATCACGTGCCCTCTTCACACTACTCATACATAGACTTTGATCGGATTCAGTTCACTTAGAGGTCACAGAGAATTGTGTTTTCATAGAATTGTATGAAAAATTAAGTTAATGTGCTACAAAATGTACCATAATTGTTTCTAATGAGCATGAATAGGAAAATGAGCGCACAGATGTGAGAACAAATTTCTTAGAGCATATAAAATGTAAATCTCTTATTGACAATAAGTCACAAATGCTGGATATATGGAGAGAAAAAAATACTTTATAATATTCTAAGTAATGACACGATTTGCTCACAATAGATAGGGCTTATTAAATGGTACATTTAACCCATGATTGGTTTTAGAACAAATTAAATTAAAAGAGACTAACAAGGGAACTGCCAACCATTGCATGCCGAAACCTACCTTGAAATTTCTCCCAGTGAAACGCTATTATATACGTAGAGCGTGTCCAAAAAATTATCTGTCGCTTTTAACCGCAAGGCATTAAAATCTAGCACCAAATCCCTCATTTAAACTCGGAGAAGTAATACAACTCCTGAATTAGCGGATTGGATAATCCTGATAATCTGCCGTCCGCGCCGCGTCCCGACTCACTGCACTCCGTTTTACTCATGGGAGTCCATCAGCTTCGCACAGTGAGTTGCCATTGCTGGGTTTTGATTTTGATTTCTGTGTGTTGCAGTTAAAAAGGCAGATATATATTTTTTTTTTTTGACACGTTCTTGATACATCACAATAGTGCTCTGAGAGAAATTTGAAGGTAGTTTTCGGAAAGGCAATGGTTGGTAGTTTCCTTGTAAGATTGATCAATCACTATGTCAGGGGTCGGTAAGTAATTGTACAGTAGGTGGGGTCCGGATACTTTTGAAAAATGTTATCGAGATCCTATTTTTTTATTTTCATTTTCACTCACAAAATTATATAAAATACAATAGATAGGCATATGTGTGTTTAAAAAATCAATGAGAGAAATTACATTTGCGGTCTTGAACCAGTTTTTATAAAGTTACGTTCACGCGGGGAACAGCTTATGCGAAGAGTGTCTCAAGGCATGTTTGAATGACTATTTAACTCATGCCACAAATGCTAGTCAATGACCAATCACGTTTCAATGAATGTTGTTTTACAACCAATGACGGTCGTGTTTCACCTCGCTCTTTATAGATTTCTCTTTATCAGCTCCTGTTTTTGTGATAAAGAAAGTTCCTCCTTTTTAATGTTCTGAACAGGCCAAAGCATTATTTTTCTCCAACAAATACTTTGAATATCGCATATAATGAAAATATTCCTTGATTTTACTGAGTTGTTTACTAAAAAAATAAACGAATAACCCGTAATGTTGATTATGATATATAGTTTGATGTGTTTAATTATTTCTCCACTTGGGTGCACTCTTACAATATTGCGATCTTATTTGGCAATAAGTAATACGTATGATCAAGCAGCAGTGAATGAACATAACCTCACATTTCTGATTTGTTTTCAAACATCACCGTTTACATTAAATATATAAATATTTTAAAATAACTATAGTTAAAACAATGATTTGTGAGTAAACAGCTTAATTTTATTCGTTAAATAGTCCTAACAAATACCACTCTTGATTTCCAAATTCTCTAGATAAATTGGAAATCACTCGTGGCATTACTTATGAAAATGATTGCTCCGATTAAAAAAAAAAAAGGCTTCAGATGTTGCCAAAGTCAGAGATCGATTTATATATTTTTTTTATTTCATTAAATGGAATTCTTGTGTTGCATACGTTCCGGCTACACAATGTACATTTTTGACTGAAAGACATTTACTCAGTTCTACTAAGGATACTTAAATTTAGAAATAGCGAAATCTGATAAAATTAAATTGAAGGGTTACACAATACAAAACCACATGACTCTTTGCACAGTCATATGATAGCCGGTTATATCAATCATTTAAATTGGTGTTCGTTTCTCGGAACTAACAAGCCACATTTTTTTCTTCTTACTTCGTACAATATTATAAATAGTAATATAGTACCTTTTTATCCGTCTTCCTCAAATAGAATTGATTTTTATTTTTAAAAAAACTCGTTAAATTATTAAATCATGAAGGCCTTTCAAAAACATGTTTCATCTTCGGCATACTAATTGGTACTCTTTAATAGATTCTTGCCTGACTGGCCAATTATCAATATTTTTAGTATTCAATTACCAACTAGCATGCCGAAGATGAAACATGTTTTTAATGGCCTTCATGATTTAATAATTTAACGAGGTTTTTTTTAATACAAATAAATTCTAACTGAGGAAGACGGATCAAAAAGTACTATATTAATATTTATAACATTCTGATACATAACCTCAATTGTGACAACAATGAATATTAAAAATATTGATTACCTCTTACAGTTTAATAGTTCTTGCTCAATCTGCAACTATAGAGAAACATACATCCAGTGATGAAATGGTCTCCGTATGTTTCGGCTTCCTTCCACTGTGTATTTTAAAAATTACCAGGCAATCGCTTAAGAAAATCTACTAATAGATTGGTTTCATTTAGAATCATTGTCCCAGTGGGCTAGTGGATACATGCTCACTTAAGTTATATGTCCATGATACCCCACCGGGATGATCTTTTATAGGTTGTATCTTGAATATCAGGTTGATCATTTAAACATTCAAACCACATGTAACCCCTATAATGGCTGCGTGATAGTCTATGTCTGTAACTGACATAACCTATGTTTATGTGAGGACAGTACCCGTCTGGTAGGCCAAGAACGTTCTATGGTAGACTCGCAATTGAGTTATTATGCTTATCTTGAGTATGGGTTTCATCTGAGGCGATTAAAACCATACGTCCCATGTCGTAGATTTACATGTCTAGCCTCCGAGCAAAATTTGTCGATCTTTTCACGCTCAGCTGTGAATTTCGACGCTAATTTCTAATATAATATATAAGAGAGCGTCACTAAATAAAATACTAAGCAGAAATTATACTCATGAAATCCTATATTTAACATCGATGAGAATTTAGAAAAAAAAAGGTCTACGACAGATCAAATGGTCAGGTTTTAGAGAAGAAATTGAAATAGGCTATAACGGCACTGTGCATCAATTATATGTAGACTTCAAAAAGGTATACGATTCAATTAAGAGGAAGAAGTTATGTAGTATCCTGCTGGAGTTCGGAATTACTAAAAAGCTAGACATATTCGTGTCTAAATGATGTGAATAGGCAAACTTTTCATATAGGCCTACTTTTGAAATTTACAATGGGTTGAAGCAAGGAGATGCACCATCTCCCCTACTATTTAATTAATTTCATCAAATCTTTAGTGGATGAAGAAGGTTTACAGCTCAATGGTATTAATAGGCTGTTTATGCTGATGATGTAGTAATATTAGGCGATAGCTAGGAGATTCTAAGGGCCAACATGCACACTCTATTGAGTAACATTAATAAATTGGGACTGGAAGTAAACATCAATAAAACTGAATATATGTTCACGCACGGAAATACATTTTATAATGGGAATGGTCAGTTAATGACAAATGAGGGATATTTTGAAGAGGTGGTTGAATTCAGATACCTACGAACAGTAATCACAAATAGGAATGAGGTGACAAGGAAATTAAACGTAGGCTCAATTCTGGAAATGCGTGCTATTATGCATTATAGGATCTCTTGTTCTCCGAACTTCTCTCATAAAGTTAAACTGAAAACATAAAAACTGTTAATCTCCCAGTTATATGGATACGAAACATGGACTCATTTTTCGGAGAGGATAAAAGATTACGAATATTTGAGAATAAAGTTCATAGGAAAAATTTTAGACCAAAGAAACACGAACTGACAGGTGAACGGAGAAGACTACATAACAATGAGCTAAATTATCTATAGGAAACCACATAGGCTATAATAAGTGTAAAGTAAAGTGATCCCACAACAGGCCTCAGGAGGCCCTTGGGGTAGTAGGAGGTTAAGGCTCCCACTTTTTCTAGACAATCGGCACTTTATGTCAGCCGGGTTGTCAGCCCTGCGTGACGGCCGCCTTTACTCCCAGAACAAGCGTCTGATACTCATTTCCGTTAGAGGCTGAGTCGACCCCAGGGCCATAGTGCCGCCAGAAGGTTTGTGTCAGTTTAAAAAATCCCGACCCCAACGGGACTTGAACCCTCGACCTTCCGGCTTGTAGCTCAGTGCCTTAACCACTAGGCTACGGCGTGCCCCGGCTATAATATGAAGAGTTTAAATCTCGTAGACTCCGATGAGCCGGACATGTGAAAGAATGGGGAATGAAAGATTATCATAAGTAATGTCATGAGTAATTTCCAAGGATTTGAAAATCAAGAATGTAATTTGTTAGGACTATTTAACGAATAAAATTAAGCTGTTTACTCAAAAATCATTATTTAAATATAGTTATCGACATTTTAAAATATGTAAACGGCGATGTTTGAAAATAAATCAGAAATGTGAGGTTATGTTTATTCACTGCAACTTGATTAGGCCTATATTATGTATTGCCCAAATAGGATCGCAATATTTTAAGAATGCACCCTAGTGCAGAAAGAATTAAACACATCAAACTGTATATTATAACCAACATTATAGGTTATTAATTTATTTTTTAATAAACTTGATTAGGCCTATATTATTTATTGCCAAATAGGATCGCAATATTGTAAGAATGCACCCTAGTGGAGAAAGAATGAAACACATCAAACTGTATACTATAACCAACATTATAGCCTAGGTTATTAATTTATTTTTTTAATAAACAACACAGTAAAATCAAGGAATATGTTCATTATTTACTATATTCGATGTATTTCTTGGAGAGTCCGTCAAAAGCAGGAGCTGATAAAGAGAAATCGATAAAGAGCGAGGTGAAACACGACTGTCATTGGTTGTAAAACAAAATTCATTGAAAAGTGATTGGTCGTTGAGAACCATTTGGGGGCACGAGTTAAATAGTCATGAAAACTTCTTGCAGGAAAACAAGAGGAAAACGTCCAATTAGTAGGCCATATACTGGTGATTATTGGAAAACATGAGATCAGGATGCAGATGTATGGAGAGCTTATGTCCGCGTGACCATTAACCTATGGGTTCGATAGTACCATGTAGTTAGTTAGCTAGTTATGTATTTAACATTGGTCTACTATTTATCTCTATTTTTATTATATTTTTATAACTTTAGTGATGCCGCATTTTGACTACTGTGACGTTCTACTAACTGACATAAGCGACGGATTGTCGGACAAATTGCAGCGTGTCCATAATATGTGTATCAGATTCATATTTAATGTTCGAAAATACGATCACATTTCTCCATTATTCCACGAATTGTCATGGCTACATCTAAAAGAGAGAAGAAAATCGCACTGTCTAATTCCCCTATTTAAGATCCTACATACCTCGATTCCCAATTATTTATCATCCCGTTTCCAGTATCTATCCTCAAACCATAACTTAAACACAAGATCACAACATAGTGTCTTACTTAATATACCGCAACATAGGACATCACATCACTCCATGTCATATACCATCTTCACTTCTCGCAACTGGAATTCCCTACCACAAGAAATAAGGGGCTGCCGGACATTGGCATCTTTTAAAAGAAATCTAAATTTATATTTGCTCTAAACTCGAGTTCATTATTATCCAGTGTAAGGTATATATATTAATTGGTGTTTCCCGTATAATGTATCATATTTATATTATTATTATTATATATTATTATTATTATTATTATTATTATTATCGTATCATTATTGTTATTACCCTATAAAATGTTGTTTGTACATGACATTTACATTGCTACATTTATTGTATCTTTAACTGTTTATAATTAGTATAGTGCATATCTATATTTGTCAAATATTTATTTGTATTTGTGCTGGTTGAGTGGAAGACAGGGCCTTATGGCCTTAACTCTGCCAGAATAAATAAAGTATTATTATTATTATTATTATTATTATTATTATTATATAAATTAAGAAGTTTTAAATAAATATTTATGAAATTGTAGGCAACGTTAGCTACAGTGTACACTCAATATCATCACCCATTATTAGTAACGAAATGATCAAGTTTATCGGTACCATTATAAACGAGTTTATACTTTGACTCCTAGAAGAATCGATAAATATAGAAGATAACACTCGTAAACAGTGAAAATGCTTAAGAGATTAAAGTAATCTATCAGGTATTAAATTTGGGTTTAAAGTACCAAACAATTGGTGAAAGATCGCTGCGATGGTCTACGAAGAGATGGTTGCATTTTTTTTTCAGACCGTAATAGTCCTTTGAAGACTACAACATGAAAGGAAGAAGAAGAAAATTATGCTGATGATAATAATTAAGTTTGAATCCCTGATCATAAATATATAATTTGTTTTTTGTAACCTGTTTTTTTTTTCGACGATATACATATTATGACGCATATTATGATCGTTCTCCATAAATATTACATGAAATCAGGTTTTACCGTAGTTTTATCTGCGTTCGAATGAAGATTGATTCCTCTTACGACTTCCCGATATCTTATCACTAATAGAAGAGCCTCTCACTACAACACGTCAGTTGGAGTTGAATATTTTATGAGTGAATACGTGTTTTTTTGCAGCAAGTCTATATTTACAATATGAACTTATAATATACGGCATCTCTCCCTCAGATTCACCTCTCCCTTATAGATACGTTTATGTGCCCCGCGTCACCCAGGGACACGATCTATCAGGAGAGGATATACAAGTCTATATTTACAATATGAACTTATAATATACGGCATCTCTCCCTCAGATTCACCTCTCCCTTATAGATACGTTTATGTGCCCCGCGTCACCCAGGGACACGATCTATCAGGAGAGGATATACAAGTCTATATTTACAATATGAACTTATAATATACGGCATCTCTCCCTCAGATTCACTCTCCCTTATAGATACTTTTATGTGCCCCGCGTCACCCAGGGACACGATCTATCAGGAGAGGATATACAAGTCTATATTTACAATATGAACTTATAATATACGGCATCTCTCCCTCAGATTCACCTCTCCCTTATAGATACGTTTATGTGCCCCGCGTCACCCAGGGACACGATCTATCAGGAGAGGATATACAAGTCTATATTTACAATATGAACTTATAATATACGGCATCTCTCCCTCAGATTCACCTCTCCCTTATAGATACTTTTATGTGCCCCGCGTCACCCAGGGACACGATCTATCAGGAGAGGATACAGGATATACAAGTCTATATTTACAATATGAACTTATAATATACGGCATCTCTCCCTCAGATTCACCTCTCCCTTATAGATACGTTTATGTGCCCCGCGTCACCCAGGGACACGATCTATCAGGAGAGGATATACAAGTCTATATTTACAATATGAACTTATAATATACGGCATCTCTCCCTCAGATTCACCTCTCCCTTATAGATACTTTATGTGCCCCGCGTCACCCAGGGACACGATCTATCAGGAGAGGATATACAAGTCTATATTTACAATATGAACTTATAATATACGGCATCTCTCCCTCAGATTCACCTCTCCCTTATAGATACTTTTATGTGCCCCGCGTCACCCAGGGACACGATCTATCAGGAGAGGATATACAAGTCTTGATCACACTTTTACTTTTTTGACCATCAGGACGTCGTGGGTCATACGAACACTTAAGATAAACATAATTCACTCATACGCACATTCCTACTGAACAAGGGAACATGGTATGGATAATTGTGACGGCCAGATGATGTTCGGGGACTATATGGGCATCCAAGTTTCCTGACTTGCCTTACAGGTGAGGAAAAGCCCGAAGAAACATCACCAAGGAAATATGTCCCGACCGGGGATCGAACCCGGGCCCGCTGCGTGACAAGGCAGCATGCTACTCGAGACCACAGCGGTAGACTTACAGTTTTATATTGTGACCGATGCCTCAACGAAATTTGATTAGTATTGTCTCTTCAAACAGTCAGGCTAAAGCGAAATTTAAAGACCCTTATTATTGTTTAAGTCCACTGCTGTGGTCTCGAGGTAGCGTGCTGCCTTGTCACGCAGCGAGCCCGGGTTCGATCCCTGGTCGGGGCAGTTTTTCTGGGTGAGATTTTTATCGGGGTTTTTCCTCACCTGTAAGACAAATGTCAGAAAAACTTTAAGGTCCAAACGGTCCCCGAAATCATATGGCCCTCATTCTCACCCTTATCATCATCATCATCATCATCTTTCACCGGTGTGGAAAGCAACGGGAAGCTACCAACCTACAATTCCCTAGTAAAGCTGCAAGCATAGCATGAAAATACTATGATTGCAGTGAATGACCTGCCCTCGGGCAGAATTACTATGGATGGATATTGTTTAATTTTGCATAATCAGTCGTATCGTGGTTCTATGTCATTTTCACTTAGTAATGTTTTAGTCTACTTTTCTCAACTCTTAAATTGGCAGTGTATCCTATAAGATACATTGGTTTATTTATTTAATAGTTTAAATAAAGAAATGGAAAACATTATCATAGAAATTGTTTAAATTTGTATCAGATCATATGGTTATGCATGATTTATTTTCACAGCAGTCAGACACATTTAAATAAGTTGGCATAAGAAATTTAGTTTTCCCAATTTAAGGGTTAAACATCAACATCAATCACGGATAAGCCCATGTGACTTGTTCGGTCTCATCTCTTTTTCGGTCTACCAATGTTCCTGTCTCCTCTTGGTTTGCAATTAAGTATATTTTTTGGAATCCGATCATCTTTCATATCAAGTAAATATATGAACAGTAAGGGCATGTTTCGTAACATTTATAGGGATGTGACACTTCTAACCAAAATAAAAATATTATGCCAATCATAAAGAAAGTGTATTATCTGTATTTCGGTTGTAGGCCTATAGGAGAGTATATTTTCTATAATACTCTATGTTCTAGAAACATACGAGAATGGCTGAACCGATAAAATGCCATCTATGCCCTTCGCAGTGATATGAAGAAAGGCGATAGATTATATAAAATATAATTATTGCTTTCTAGAAATAAAAAGTGGAGTATTAAGTACTCTTTGTCCTGTACCACATGACAGAAAAATCAAGTCCACTACCTCTCAAATCCTTTTTCGTTATTTGTCCGATATAATCCGACGAGGAGAATGAAGCGGAAAAACTGGTCACAACTATGTCAAATCCAGTACGGTCCACATGATCCTAACATAGTAGTTGATAGTCCTTTATATTCAAGAAATCCCCATAACTAATTCACTGGAACTATTGAACCCGTAGGTTCATGGCCGCGCGGACATAAGCTCTCCATACATCCCTATCCTGAGCTAATGTTTTCCAATCATTCCCTGTATATCTACTTCTCTCAAATCATAGTTAATGTTATTCTCTCACCAGTCTACCAACTAGGCGTTTTCCCTCTGGTTTTCCTACAAGAAGGTTCCATGCACGCCTTTCATTCCCCCTTCGTGCCACATGTCCTGGCCATCGTAGTCTACGAGACTTAACTGTTCTTATTATATCTGGCTTCTTATAAAGACCATGTAGTTCACTGTTATGCAGTCTTCTGCTTTCACCTGTCTGTTCATCTCTCTTTGGTCCATATATGATCGTCTAATATGAAATAAATTGTATTGGGGAGGATTAGAAGGTATCGAAAGGCAAAGCCTTTAATAACATCAAGAATTACACTAGTTTTTATATTTATTTTATTATAAATGAATTGGTTTATTTCATTGAATGGAGGTAGAACTATTGCCATCTAGAATCCAACAATGAGATTCTCTAGATTTAGGTATCGTTTCTCGTCAGATGTCCCGGTAATAGTAGGCCTAGTTTTCTTTGGAGAGTGATAGGCCTACGGTATACAGCACTGTATTGCAACAATGTAACTAGCTTTATTACAAAACTAAACATTCTACGTACTCATAACCCTTAAGGTTGACGGCTGTTCGCAGACATTTCCAAAGTTAATGCAAAACTTTTTTTTTCCCCCCCTAATGAATATTATTTGTCTACAATTATTAAAATGTACTATAGAGTACACATGAAGCAAATGTGTGCTAACATGGAAAACGGTATTTATACGAGTTATACTGGTGTGGTTGGTTTAAAGTTATTGCAATCCTCCTTGATCTCCAATTGGACTATAAAAAGTAAATGTTGATAAAATGTAATAACCATAATATGGGGCCATTCCGAGAATACTTCGAACAAGAAATACAAAAATATTCAACAAGCTTCTCTGATACATTTCAGGGAATTTATTTTAATGAAAAATTAGTTTAAATGTCTTCTGGATAAATAAAATAAAGAAGTGTAGGCCTATTCTTATTGATCTTCAAGTTATTTTTATTTTATTTATTGCCTGTGTTTTACCATGAGCATATCACGGGATATTTACAGTTATTTACATACATTTACATTTTGTCTTGCTGCAGTTTGATTGTTCAAGAATTTATTCTTGAAGCGAGCGGAAGACGTTGCTGATGAAGTTTGTCACTGTGACGGTGTTGATGTGGAGCTGTAGTATCTGAGGAAGTTTTTGGGTTGTTGGAACAGAAGGCCGGTCTCTTGAGTGTACTCTGCTTCCAGTCAGCCATTTCACTTGTTTCCAGCTTTTCCCTCTTTCCTTTGCTCTACTGATCGCTTCCAAGTTTTCGTAGGTCATCCTCTCTTTCTTGCTGCTTACGGATTCCAATCTAGTGCAGACTTCTCGATGGCTCCGTCTGGTTTTCTCAATGTGTGGCCTATACAATTCCACTTTCTTTGTTTTATTTTGTTACATATTTGAGATTGGTTGGTTTTTCTCCATAGCTCTTCATTTGATATTATTTCCGACCATCTTATATTTAAAATGCGCCTCAGACATTTGTTTACAAAGGTCTGCAACTTTTTATTTGTTGAGTCCGTAACTTTCCATGTTTCGCAACCATAGATGAGGACTGATTTTACGTTGGTGTTGAACAGTCGAAGTTTTGTCTTTCAAGAGATGTGTTCAAAGTTTTCCATAAGGGGTATAACTGCGCAAATGCTCTATTTGCTAGACGAATTCGTCTTTTTATATCTTCTTCTGCTCCTACGGTTTTTGTAACTTTACTTCCTAAATACGAAGGATTCTTCAATGTCAAGATCATTAACTTTTTAAACTTCAAGTTAGTGACCATTATTTCAAAGAATTATGAAGTGAAGCTGAACAGTCGAACTGGAGGTTTCCAAAATTTAATAGACTAGTAATGCTGTTTCTGGCAATTGCGAGAGCTCCTCGGTTATAAAGGACTAATAGAACGCTTACTAGCCTACCAAGTAATGTCACTCAAAATACACATGTTTCATTCCAATTTGGATATTTATTTTCCGACAATTGGGAGAAGTTCACAATGAACTTGGGGAGTGTTTCCACTAAGTAATGTCTACAATGGAGAGACAGTATCAGGGTTAATGGAGCATCTACAGTGAGGTTCACTCGACTTGCGGCCAGTAGCGTGGACACTGCATGGCAGCGCGAGTTGACGACTCAACGATTGCAGTCACTTTTCCCGCTATCGACCGCAGGTCGAGTGAAACTCACTGTAGGCCTATATGCTGACTGATTACTGCTGGGCCATCGTACGAGATGTTCCAGAACCAAAATACAACCGTTGGACTAAAAAAAAAGGTGTTTACAATATAGACGTAACACATGGTTCTATTAATGAAACATGAAAAAGAGTCATTAAATGACATATCCAATAGTGTCACTGGTTGCTCATAAAATATACCAATTCTGCATTTTAAGATTATTTTCGTATTCAGCAGAGAAAATTTCTATTTTTGAAGCATAAAAGCGTTGGTATTTGTCATGATAACCAATTAATAATGGAAAATCTGTTTTACTAGTTTAATTTTCACAAGAAAAAAATTGTCACTGGTTATTTTCCAGTCATTATTTGCAGTGTTAAAATGTCATTGCGACAATGCTATTGAATTACAGACAAGGATGTTCTTAGCATATATTTAGATATGGTTGTTAACATGTAGACACATTACACAAATTGAAAAGCTATCAATGAGTTCCCTAAGCAAACAGTCAAAATTTGGTTTCATGATGTTTAAAAAAAGAGTATGACGCACAACTTATCGAATGGAATGTAGTAAATTAGTAAAACACGAGGTAAATAGATCAATATGAAACATTCACCAGCTTTCTGTCAATATTATAATAAATAAGATACATAGTACTTTTAAAATACAACATACTTTTAAATGACAGCTGTTCCATATTAATCTGCTCATCTGGTTTTTCTCTCAGATTTGAAGGGGAAATTTATATATATTTTTTTAATTTCTCTATTATTATCGGAATCCCTCTTACATATAGAAACAATGGCACACTTTATATTATATTAGTAAAATAATCAATTAAAATTGGATCATTTTTACATTTATTTTAAAAGTACAGTGTATCTCGTCTCATTTTATATATGGTAAAGTACATACTTGGAGATAAAAGTTATTTCGTGATACGCTTTTGAAACTAAATGATTATAATAAAACGTTCATTGTCATTTATTTTAAATGTTCAAGAAGAAGGAATAATGCACCTCATATGTGCACTAAAACTGAACTTAATAGGACAATTAGTTTTATTTTTAGAAAAATTTAACATTTTATTATCACGAAATAAACACTTTCGCCAATTTACCAAATGCTTCATAAATAATTTCAAATAACATTGAAACATTAAAAATAATTACCCTAACTGTGTTACTAAATTTCTATACGTTTTACGGAAATGCGAAACTCATTTTCCAGTCCGCATTAATAAAGTAATTATTATTATTATTATTATTATTATTATTATTATTATTATTATTATTATTATTATTATTATATTATCTATATAGTGTATAGATAAATCTATACTGTAAACATATATTTGTATATTTGTGTAGAAGAAAAGGCCTTATTACCTTATCTCTGCCAGAATAAATAAAACTAGTATTTATTATTATTATTATTATTATTATTATTATTATTATTATTATTATTATTATTATGTTCCATTTCCAGTAATTCACAGAATCGTGAAATACTAAAATGAGTTATTATGAAATAAAATATAATAGATCCTTTATTATTGTGATTAATGTAGTGTAATCCATTTCAGTGTACCAAGAACAAAAGAAACTAAAAAAATGTCTAATTAAAGATAAAGAAAATTTGAGGACGATGTCTATTCACAGTCTATCATTGAACAACTTTGTTGAAAGTCTAATGAATTCAAAATAAATATCCCTAAAAAAGTATTTAATGAAATAGAGAGAAGATAGGGAAGTCAAAAAATATGATGATTGGATTGGACATGACGGATGTCTTAGTAAATATCTTTTTTTCAGAATTTAAAGATAATAGCTCAAAAGTCGGGGATATTTAAGAGATGGTTGAAGATGCTAAAATTAATTTTAAACTGTAATTAAAATTATGATAATGATAAATCACTCCACAATATGGGCGGGACAATTAATGAAGATGACTGGTAAATAAAGCTCTTTTAATTATATAGAATACAGAAACAATATGATGATTGGATGATTTGAACTATAGTTTGACAAAAATGGATGTTCGGAATTGGAGAAGAAAAACTAAGAATGAGATCCGGAGAGAATCACTAAGGCCTAATTTGAGCTGTAAGGTATATGATAAACCTAATATTAACTGTAAATTAGAAACCACATTATCCACAATTTTAATGACTATTTCGAAATGAGATCAGCATACCTGTAGGCCCTATATCTCAAACTCTGCTAGAAAGTCTTCTTATAAGTTAGAGAGCAGAATTATATGACTTCACAGCTTCTTCTTGTATTTCCCTACCTTACAAACATGCAGTAAGAAACAGGAAATCACATGACAAGTGGAGGGTTTGCCACTTAACACATGTGAGATAACTTATCAATCAGAACATCCAGATGTCACATGCAGAATGATTTCTCTGACCACATTTAGTCAAATAATCCACTTACGATGTCCGTCTTACACTATTTAAATACTGGAGAAAATGTCTAATAAATCATTAAAATTGCAAGAATGTATAAATTTCACAATAACGATGAAGTAAGATGATATGGTTATTTATTATCAATGCCAAGTGATAAAATTACAAAAAAAAACTTAAAAAAATAAGATTAAATGAAAAATTTCGAGAGAATTATCAATTTATAAAATACAATGACTTGAAAAGAGTTCTTACTTACTTACTCGCTGGCACTATAGAACCTGTAGTTCATGGCCGCGCGGAAGATCAGAAAGGAAAATATGACAGAAGATACAATCAATTGGAGAGATCAAGTAGTTAAATGGCCCACTAGAGAGAAAAATATATTATGATGGATATATATATAACGGATTAGATAGAAAATAATTACATGTTTATATCCGATATAAGATAGATTGTTTATCCAATACTTTTTTAATGCAACTCAAATTAATACGATTTATTCCAATTTAAGTTTTACACCCTATAAATAACATTTTAAATTATGTTATAATAATAATAATAATAATAATTAATCAGTAGTAGTAATCACTACGTTTATATTAATTATTACCATATTAATATTATATATATATATATATATATATATATATATATATATACATACACGTTTGTCCCACAGAAGAAAAAAAAACATTTATTATATATTTCATGACAATTGGTGATAATTTTTCATGTCCGATCTTTTAAGTAACCTGTAGAATGTATTGTCAACAAATTCCATTTTCAAAATAATCATAAGGATTGAATTCAAAATATTCTGGGGATGGAACACAAGAAAATTGAGTTTTTTTATTTGATTGTTACTTATAGATGCTTTAGAAACTGAAGTCATATCGCTTCTAGAATAGTTTTGGTTTTATATTATTGTGTTTGCCATGTGTGTGTTTATTGCCACTGGATTTAATTTCTAATGACATTTTTAAATTATGATTATGATGAAACAGATTCTTCATTACAAACAGCTAGGACGAAGAAATGTAGGAAGACCCAGTAAAATATGGACTGACCAATTCCAGCATGACATTGGAACAGACCTAAAGGTCTAATCCTGTATGATGATGAAATGGATAATACTTTACGAATGACGAAAACAAACAGAATATTGTAACGGTAATCGACCTCTTTATTTGAACCCGAGACCTCTCAACTCATTCGATAAAAGTGGGTTCTGCAAAGTTTTATAATTTTAAAATATGAATAGAACACAGTATCATAAATCTTCGTACGTAGACCTAAAATCTAACAAGGATTTGTTCTAATGGCACGCTGCAACTCTTCATGCCCAGTAGATAAATGACGTTTATATTGTCAGATTTTAATTTATGCTTCTCTTCAGTACACCATGTTATTGTAGTTCTATTTTCTCAGAGAGAAATTATTTTACGTATCGAATTTTTTATTTGTGTACATTTGAAATAGTTATTTAGATGACTAGTTACTAAACCTAATTTTGTAACGTGTTGTTTACAGTATTTTATCTATATTCAGACTACTTTAGTATATGTAGTATATTTATTGAATATAGTAAACCATATAAGATCCATCATAATTAGTTGACTTGGGCATTTGATAAGAATGGATGATCAGAGACTGGTCAAGAAGCTCTATAAATTGAAACCTATAGAAGTTAGAGCAGTTGGAATACCGAAGATTAGATGGGAGGATGACACAATGAACGATCTATAGAAAATGAAAGTGATTAATTTGAATTTGGCATGGAGGAGGATTGTTGAGAAGGTGAATACTTTCATCTTTTGAAGTTGTGTGCCTTAGGATGATGATGGACGATCATTGTGTATTTATTTATTGCTGAGACGGTATGTTTAGAGAAAGAGTAATGTCGGATTTGAAAAAAAAAAGATACGATAAATCAATAAACATTGTTGTTATATTCTACAATTTTGGATGCTAGTTTCATATATGAATTTAAAGTAAAAATAAGCGAAGAAGTGACTTTCGCGACTCATCTAGAATTTTTTTTAAAATCAGTCCTAAATGTAACTATTAATATACTTCCAGAAATGTCAAGTAAAGTTTATTGATGTAGTAATACGAAATTCAAGGTCTGGTGTTTTACGTTTTGTTGAACTGTATTTTATGATTTCGTACATCTCAATGATGGATAAATCATATTTGAAGAGAAAAATTATACGCTCAGACCGGGACTTGAACCCGGGACCCTTGGTTCTCTAGACCAAGTGCTCTACCAACTGAGCTACCTGAGCAAGTACCGATCTAAACGCAAATCTTTCTCTATATACATTGTAATTCCCGTCCACCAAATGCTGTGAAGCCATGCTTCTATCTTGCAAATGGCGGCTCCTTTTATTAAGAAGACATATTTTGGGAATTATACATTACAGCCGTACAGCCGTACTGTCTTCTTAATAAAAGGAGCCGCCATTTACAAGATAGAAGCATGGCTTCACAGCATTTGGTGGACGGGAATTACAATGTATATAGAGAAAGATTTGCGTTTAGATCGGTACTTGCTCAGGTAGCTCAGTTGGTAGAGCACTTGGTCTAGAGAACAAGGGTCCCGGTTCAAGTCCCGGTCTGAGCGTATAATTTTTCTCTTCAAATATGATTTATCCATCATTGAGATGTACGAAATCAATAATAAAAACTTGGAAAAAGCCGTACTGGCTGTAATGTAATAATTCCCAAAATATGTCTTCTTAATAAAGGAGCCGCCATTTGCAAGATAGAAGCATGGCTTCACAGCATTTGGTGGACGGGAATTACAATGTATATAGAGAAAGATTTGATTTGGTTTAGATCGGTACTGACTCAGTAGCTCAGTTGGTAGAGCAATTGGTCTAGAGAACAAAGGGTCCGGGTTACAGTCCCGGTTCTGAGCGTATATTTTTTCTTCAAATATGTATTTTATGTTTTGATAGCGTGTTTTGTTAGAATATAAAGTATAAGTTTGGCCTAGTAACTACGAACTAATCTTCACGTATTGTTATAATAGTAGATAAATATGTAATTACCCTCTATAAAAAGTTCGGAAAAAACTGCACTTAAAACTAGCGTGAAATATTTTCAAGTCCAATAGAACAACGTGCGCATGGTTAGAGTTTATAAAGCCACCGATAACCCACAATCGAACCACATATCTATTATCATCCTCTATTACTATCCGTCGCTATGAAATTAAAGACCAATATTTGCAATAAATCCCCAAATCTTTGTTAAAATATATATTAATGATATTAAAATTACAAAATTAATAGTTTATAAAAATGGTGTACACTTACTTATCACTCCCTAACGCTGACCCAACCAGCGATAACCAAAAACAGCGATAGAAAAGTCATAGACTAAGTAATATACTCTGTGGAGAAAATAGCAGTTAGCATCACAACATTGTCTAACAGCGCCATAATATTGTGATTTGCGTATTTAAATAAATACTTAAAAATTGTCTAACAATGTTATAAAATTGTTTGAAAAAGTTTAAAATATTAATAATGTTAGTAAATACAGAAGAACAGCTATAGTTTACAATAATTATAACTGAAAAATCAAGCGCTAGTAGAAGTTCAGTTGAGCCAAAAGGCTCTTCGAAGTCCGAGCATAAAGTAGCAAATCACATTTCTGAAAAAAATCATCGAGCCCAGTTACTTCACTCTTGATAAAACGAACACCTGAATCCAGGATTGTAGGGAAAACATATTGGTATCACTGTATTTAACACTTACATACCTGGTTACCTAAACAAGGTCTCAAAATCTTAATTGACAACTCGGATAATAGCTATTCAATTAAAATATTAAATTGAAAAGTCCCACAAATTTTGCTCTAGATCTCTTATTTCAGGCTTTAAATCCTTTCGCGTGTTTAAAATATAAGACATGGGACCCATGGAATTATGTCCCTTCCAAGGAAGTCATACTCAGAGTTTTTCGATCCCGGCTGAGTTCGAATCCACGAATCTCGGAAGCAGAGATGAACATGATAACCATTAGTCTCTCATAATATAAAAATATATATTATAAAAGTATGTACCTTGTATGCAGTCTCTTCAACTGTTGAAAGAATTGAAACATTTGTAGGATTTCCAATCGTCAAGCAGAAGGTGTTCACTATTGTCCAGGTGCTGACTGTTTGTGATTGTCTTGTAGATAGGGTTGTGTGTACTGGTGCGTTCTATTAAAACTAAGCTATTGTCGAGTTCCTTTAAAATCTCTAACTGCTGCAGTATGCTTATTTTTTTGCTGATTCCGTTCTCTGTGTACTATTATGAGAGTGTTGTCTATATCCTGCATATTCGATTATATGTTTAGCGTAACTCGATTTACCTACTAATTATCTAAAATATTAAAAATGTTCTTTAAATATAATATTAAAACTTTTACTCGTGTTCCTATGTAAAATTAATTACAATCTTTACACGTTAATTTATATACTCTTTTTTTTTAAAATTACATTCTTTCTTTGTTTCTTCTTCACTTCACTTCACGGGCAAATTTCCTGTCCGCCTCACATTTGTTCTGTCCATCTTTTCACTGCCCTCCTACATTCCTTGAACCTCTTGGCTTGTAGTTAAATGCTGCTTTTGGTAATCTTGTTACATTAGTTTCTTTCTAATGTTTAAACCATTCATATATATATTCCTTGATTTTTATCATTCAGTGAATATATATTAAATCTGTTCTTATAGCTTCATTCTTATCCGATCCAATCTTGTTGCAGCCTTTTGTTCTTCTAAGGAAGTTCATTTATATACGCTTTGGCATTCTACTGTGTAATTTTGGTCATTATCCAAGTTTTATTCCCATAAAGTGATGCAGGAACTGCCAATGTTTTATAAAACTTCAATCTAGTATCTCTGCTTGTTTTGTTTATGTACAGTTCCGCATATCATTTGAAATTTCGACAGTTTCATATTTATGACTCTTTCAGTTTTGTGTTTATAGCAAAATTACAACCCAAATAACTAAAATTTGTTACTTGTTCTAGAGGTTTTGTTGTCTATTTGATTTTTGATCTTATATGTTCATTTCCCCAAAATGCCATTACTTACTTTTGTTTTTTCTTTATTTTCTTTGCTATGATTTATTGTGTTGCTTAGTTTATTTCTAGTCTGTATGATATGTTCTATTTTTGGTCTAGTCTTCAGCGTGTTAGCTAATTTTGTAGTTCTTTTCCTGTATTATACGACACAGCGGAACGTTTACCTCCAGTCGTAGCAGCACTGTTGTTGTGTCGCATGGGCGTAGATATTAACCATGTATAGTCAGGAACAAATAGCAAATGAAGCACATGCTCACTTACTTGCCACAGACTCTCGTTAAAGCGAATGTACACGGGATGACAGCATTCGTTCGCAAACCCCTCACAACACGAAGCAGGTCAATGTCCCGCTGTGTCGGATAGTATACACAAGTGTATCGACAACTGAACATAAACAAAAACGTTAGTCACACATTAATTGCGTAAACAAAGCTAATTCCACAGCAAGTCAAAGATATGGTCACATTTTACGGAATATATGTTTCTTTTGGTAAACTCCGATTGAGGGTCTTTCCACTTTTTCAGCGGTTCCCTTTTACCAGCCGGCTGCTGGCCCTTCACATCCACATGTGTCAATCACAGAGGTATGATGATCAACAGCCAGTGTAGGGGTGACATGTGGTTAGCATGTCGAGTCCCCCAGCCGTTATAGCTGGGTTCCTCAACCTGGAGCCGCTACTTATTGTAGCTAACCCAATTGCCTCACGATGCTGGGTGGGCAACCGGTCCCATACTGGCCGAAAATACCATGAGAAAATTTCTTCCCCCATGGAGACTCGAACCAGCGCAAGTCCCGTAGCTCTGCCCCAAGGATTCCTACCTTAACCGCTCGGCTACGGCGCGGGACTCTTTTGGTAAACTCAACAAACTCAATTTCTCATGGCAGCTTATTTAAAAGTGTCAGACTGCAGTGAAAATAAATCAAGCATAGTCATAAGTTATTACATATTTGCTTATTGTTTTATAATTTGGCACCAGTTTAAATTATATCTACCGATTCATTTTTCCATTACTTTATTAAAAATGTTAAATAAATCAAATTCATGTATCTTATAGGATACATTGTCAATCTATGAGTTAATTAAATTATATGGTACAGATTGCGATGAAACATGGCGATTGCTAAAGTCAATTTTTAATTTCGGGTTTCAGGTAAACCCCCACTTCTAATGGTCGGATTTTACTGATTTTTGGAGAACACCTGCCTCGGTTTATTTTAATAGCACATATTGAGTTTCGTTCTAAAACGTCGTAAATTGCGACCGATAGAGTGATTTTTAAATTTTCGTTTCAGACAAACTCCTACAGCCAATGGTCCTATTTTGCTCATTAACGAATTGGACTTTACTTTTTTTAATTAATTGCTATATGTAAAGTTTGGATTTGATCAAACTTTTTTATGGTCATTTTCGGTGTCTATTAGACAGATCGATGAAGATCTGTAAAAACATTTAAAAAATATTTTCATGAGAACGATCTCAAACACACACACACACACACACACATATATATATATATATATATATATATATATATATATGCTTTCTTTTTATAGAAGCCGTAAAATAGCATTGTGAACGATGTCCCAGTGCCTCTTATGATAGAGAATTGTATATAAAATAAATATGACATTATTGTATTGTCACGGGTCCTTTACAAGTATACAAAATTTCAAGTCGATCCAATTATTTTAAGTGAGTGAAAAACGCGTTGAAAGAATCAGTTACATAGATAGATATATACAGGTCAAGCTAATAAAAGCGTGTAAAAAGGAAAATTAAGGTTTCTACTTGGAACCTGGATAGCGAAAACGGTATCACACTAACATATAGAGTTAGAGGTCCCGGGTTCAAATTCCGATTCAGGCGCTAATTTTTCTTTTCATCTCACACACACACACACACACACACCACACACACACACACACACACACACACACACACATATATATATATATATATATATATATATGTCGATGTTATAATTATTTTTATATTGAGCAATGAAACCTAATATGACATGAAAATAAAAATAAATGCAATTAATTTTTCTTTTTATGGTATATTAAAAATAAATGCAATTTATTTTTCTTTTCATGTCGTATTAGACTTGCATTGCTCAATGTCAAAAATGTATTTACAACATCGAAATAAAGAAGCGTCACCGCTATAAAGTAAACATTCTCTTTAATTTGCTTACTTGTTACAATGACTACTAGAGGGCAGTGAGACTGAGTTCCCGCTACCTCTCGTAATAGAGAGTATATATATATATATAAAGAAAAATAAATGTTTGTACTAGATTTGCTTGGATAGCGTAACTGGCAGCGCACTGAAGTATCAATTCAGAGGTCCGAGTTGAAATCACCCTCCAAACATTTATTTTTATTTTCATGTCATATATAAATATAGGGCCTGTGTATATATACACACAAATTTTGGTCTGGCCATTTTCGGTATCTACTAGATAGATCGATGAATATCTATAAAAACTTTTCGAAAATATTTTCATGAGAAACGACCTCATTATCGTCATTCCTTCGGAATTCGGTAAAACGACTATCATACTACTCAGCGTTGCCGCTTTTTTAGCATAAAATATTTGATGGAGTCAACGAAGAACTAATTTATTACTCAAATCAAGTAATTAATAACATAAGTAGACTTATAAATCAGATTCATCGCCTGTTATTAATAAATATCCGTTTAGTAATATTTATATTACACTATTTAACTCATGCCACAAATGGGAGTCAATGACCAATCACATTTCAATGATTTTTTATTTACAACCAATCACAGTCGTTTTTCACCTCGATTTTATCAGTTTAATTTTATCACTGTAAAATCAAGTTCCTCCTTTTTAACATTCTGAATAGGCCATTGCATTATTTTGCAGTGACTTCATGTGGCTACCAGATTGTATATATAATGCACGAATGTAACCTCGTCGTGGTTGCGGGAGATAATATAAAAAATTGTAGCAATTCATTATACCACAAAAAAAACACTGCACTTTCTTAAACGTATTTTTTTCCAGTTAATAACGTTCCAGAAAAATATAGTCTCCAGTATAAAACCGGACACTCTGCGGCTGGCAGAGTGAAATGCGGACGAGGAGAGAGCGCTGCCTGACGGGTGAAACCCCTTGAGGCGTGTCCGGTTTTATATTGGAAGCCCTGTATAATTGACATATTTACATCATAGGACATCAGAAATTAATTTATATACAGTTCGAGGTTTTTAATTTTTTCTCCATTAGGGTGCATTCTTACAATAATACGATCCTTTGGCAATAAATAATATGATCTGGTTGCAGTGATAAACAAGTAAAACATAACGTTCTTCGTTTGTTTTCAAACATCGCCATTTACATTAAAAATATAAATATTTTAAAATAACTATATTTAAATAATGATTTATGAGTAAACAGTTTAATTTTATTCATTAAATATTCCTAACAAATGCCACTCTGATTTCCAAATTCTCTAGATAAATTGGAAATAACTCGTGGCATGAACAGAGATATTTATGGGGGGCATGAACAGAGATATTATGGGGGGCACGCCGTAGCGTAGTGGTTAAGGCACTGCGCTACAAGCCGGAAGGTCGAGGGTTCGAGTCCCGGTGGGGTCAGGATTTTTTAAACTGACCCAAACCTTCTGGCGGCACTATGGCCCTGGGGTCGACTCAGCCTCTAACTGAAATGAGTACCAGACGCTTGTTCTGGGGTAAAGGCGGCCGTCACGCAGGGCTGACATCAAGTGCCGATTGTCAAGAAAAAGTGGGAGCCTTAACCTCCTACTACCCCAAGGGCCTCCTGAGGCCTGTAGTGGGAACACTTTACCTTTTGTTATATATTTTAATTTGGAACAATAATTTTTAATAAGAAAATGGTTTCTAAATAAAATGATATTAAATAACCGTATTATAAATAAATGCACGAGTCATGTAATGCATGTTGGCGCCATTGGGTGTGTATAACAGAACAAATTAATTATTCAGACAGACAGACAGAGGAATCCAGCTGAATAGATAGGAGACAAAATGATGACAAGCGATACGCTTACATGTGACATTGACAACCTGACAGCGATAGAAAGAAATATTAGAAAACGCAAAAACCTGTCAAATATGGGAAATAAAAATATCGCAGATTTCAAGATATTCTAACTTTATCAACAAATTCAACTTAAATACATCATAGAAAATTTGGTCTATGGAACATGTGGAAATCAGATAATTTTGTTTGTTTGAGAGACTTTTTTAGATAAATAATTATTCATTTACACACGAGGAGAAAATATTTAAAACCTGTTTTTTTATCCGCCAAATATTTCATTCCACGACTTCTCCCTATTTATGCCAATCATTTCGATCCATTTAATTTCATCTGGTGCTGTGATGGTACGACAGGTCTGGTCTGCCAGCATTCTTGCATATTACAGACCTTCAATAATAGGGGCGTTATTTCATTCCATCAAAAACAACCTGACGTTATCACGGTCGTAGTAGAAGGTTAACTTTTTTACTTACATACTTTCATCCCCTCGAAAACAAACCTGTTCAAAATCAACAGGTATATAACTAACTAACTAACTCACTGGCTCTATCGAACCCGTAGGTTAATGGCTGCTCGGACATAAGCTCTCCATACATCCCTATCCCGAGCTAATGTTTTTCAATCATCTCCTGTATAATATACTTCCCTCAAATCATGGATAATGCTATTCTCCCACCTCGTTCTTCTTCTACCAACTGGGCGTTTTACCTCTGGTTTTCCTACAAGAAGCTTCCATGCACCTCTTTCATCCCCCATACGTGCCACATGTCCTGTCCATCGCAGACTACAATCAATAGACATATTGATTTTATTTTTTTAAATTATAATTACGGAGATAGTTCCCAATTTCTTAGTGTTACTCAATAGTGTGTGCGTGTTGCCCTTCAGTATCTCCTCACTATTGGGCGATAGTGAGGAGATGCAGAACTAAAGTTCTCTATGGTACTAAACGCCAACACGCACACACTATTGAGTGACACTAAGAAATATGAGGAGATACTAAACGCCAACACGCACACACTATTGAGTAACAGTAAGAAATGTGAAGAGATACTAAACGCCAACACGCACACACTATTGAGTAACAGTAAGAAATGTGAGGAGATACTAAACGCCAACACGCACACACTATTGAGTAACAGTAAGAAATGTGAGGAGATACTAAACGCCAACACGCACACACTATTGAGTAACAGTAAGAAATGTGAGGAGATACTAAACGCCAACACGCACACACTATTGAGTAACAGTAAGAAAATGTGAGGAGATACTAAACGCCAACACGCACACACTATTGAGTAACAGTAAGAATATGAGGAGATACTAAACGCCAACACGCACACACTATTGAGTAACAGTAAGAAATATGAGGAGATACTAAACGCCAACACGCACACACTATTGAGTGACACTAAGAAATATGAGGAGATACTAAACGCCAACACGCACACACTATTGAGTAACAGTAAGAAATATGAGGAGATACTAAACGCCAACACGCACACACTATTGAGTAACAGTAAGAAATATGAGGAGATACTAAACGCCAACACGCACACACTATTGAGTAACAGTAAGAAATGTGAGGAGATACTAAACGCCAACACGCACACACTATTGAGTAACAGTAAGAAATGTGAGGAGATACTAAACGCCAACACGCACACACTATTGAGTAACAGTAAGAAATGTGAGGAGATACTAAACGCCAACAGGCACACACTATTGAGTAACAGTAAGAAATATGAGGAGATACTAAACGCCAACACGCACACACTATTGAGTAACAGTAAGAAATGTGAGGAGATACTAAAGGCCAACACGCACACACTATTGAGTAACAGTAAGAAATGTGAGGAGATACTAACCAACACGCACACACTATTGAGTAACAGTAAGAAATATGAGGAGATACTAAACGCCAACACGCACACACTACTGAGTAACAGTAAGAAATATGAGGAGATACTAAACGCCAACACGCACACACTATTGAGTAACAGTAAGAAATATGAGGAGATACTAAACGCCAACACGCACACACTATTGAGTAACAGTAAGAAATATGAGGAGATACTAAAACGCCAACACGCACACACTATTGAGTAACAGTAAGAAATGTGAGGAGATACTAAACGCCAACACGCACACACTATTGAGTAACAGTAAGAAATGTGAGGAGATACTAAACGCCAACACGCACACACTATTGAGTAACAGTAAGGAATGTGAGGAGATACTAAAAGCCAACACGCACACAATATTGAGTAACAGTAAGAAATATGAGGAGATACTAAACGCAAACACGCACACACTATTGAGTAACAGTAAGAAATATGAGGAGATACTAAACGCCAACACGCACACACTATTGAGTAACAGTAAGAAATGTGAGGAGATACTAAACGCCAACACGCACACACTATTGAGTAACAGTAAGAAATGTGAGGAGATACTAAAAGCCAACACGCACACAATTTGAGTAACAGTAAGAAATATGAGGAGATACTAAACGCCAACACGCACACACTATGAGTAATAGTAAGAAATGTGAGGAGATACTAAAAGCCAACACGCACACAATATTGAGTAACAGTAAGAAATATGAGGAGATACTAAACGCCAAACACGCACACACTATTGAGTAACAGTAAGAAATGTGCGGAGATACTAAACGCCAACACGCACACACTATTGGGTAACAGTAAGAAATATGAGGAGATACTAAACGCAAACACGCACACACTATTGAGTAACAGTAAGAAATGTGAGGAGATACTAAACGCCAACACGCACACACTATTGAGTAACAGTAAGAAATATGAGGAGATACTAAACGCCAACACGCATACACTATTGAGTAACAGTAAGAAATGTGAGGAGATACTAAAAGCCAACACGCACACAATATTGAGTAACAGTAAGAAATATGAGGAGATACTAAACGCCAACACGCACACACTATTGAGTAACAGTAAGAAAATGTGAGGAGATACTAAACGCCAACACGCACACACTATTGAGTAACAGTAAGAAATATGAGGAGATACTAAACGCCAACACGCACACACTATTGAGTAACAGTAAGAAATGTGAGGAGATACTAAACGCCAACACGCACACACTATTGAGTAACAGTAAGAAATGTGAGGGAGATACTAAAAGCCAACACGCACCACAATATTGAGTAACAGTAAGAAATATGAGGAGATACTAAACGCCAACACGCACACACTATTGAGTAATAGTAAGAAATGTGAGGAGATACTAAAAGCCAACACGCACACAATATTGAGTAACAGTAAGAAATATGAGGAGATACTAAACGCCAACACGCACACACTATTGAGTAACAGTAAGAAATGTGCGGAGATACTAAACGCCAACACGCACACACTATTGGGTAACAGTAAGAAATATGAGGAGATACTAAACGCAAACACGCACACACTATTGAGTAACAGTAAGAAATGTGAGGAGATACTAACGCCAACACGCACCACACTATTGAGTAACAGTAAGAAAATATGAGGAGATACTAAACGCCAACACGCATACACTATTGAGTAACAGTAAGAAATGTGAGGAGATACTAAAAGCCAACACGCACACAATATTGAGTAACAGTAAGAAATATGAGGAGATACTAAACGCCAACACGCACACACTATTGAGTAACAGTAAGAAATGTGAGGAGATACTAAACGCCAACACGCACACACTATTGAGTAACAGTAAGAAATATGAGGAGATACTAAACGCCAACACGCACACACTATTGAGTAACAGTAAGAAATGTGCGGAGATAATAAACGCCAACACGCACACACTATTGAGTAACAGTAAGAAATGTGAGGAGATACTAAACGCCAACACGCACACACTATTGAGTAACAGTAAGAAAATGAGGAGATACTAAACGCCAACACGCACACACTATTGAGTAACAGTAAGAAATATGAGGAGATACTAAACGCCAACACGCACACACTATTGAGTAACAGTAAGAAATATGAGGAGATACTAAACGCCAACACGCACACACTATTGAGTAACAGTAAGAAATATGAGGAGATACTAAACGCCAACACGCACACACTATTGAGTAACAGTAAGAAATGTGAGGAGATACTAAACGCCAACACGCACACACTATTGAGTAACAGTAAGAAATGTGAGGAGATACTAAACGCCAACACGCACACACTATTGAGTAACAGTAAGGAATGTGAGGAGATACTAAAAGCCAACACGCACACAATATTGAGTAACAGTAGAAATATGAGGAGATACTAAACGCCAACACGCACACACTATTGAGTAACAGTAAGAAATATGAGGAGATACTAAACGCCAACACGCACACACTATTGAGTAACAGTAAGAAATGTGAGGAGATACTAAACGCCAACACGCACACACTATTGAGTAACAGTAAGAAATGTGAGGAGATACTAAAAGCCAACACGCACACAATATTGAGTAACAGTAAGAAATATGAGGAGATACTAAACGCCAACACGCACACACTATTGAGTAATAGTAAGAAATGTGAGGAGATACTAAAAGCCAACACGCACACAATATTGAGTAACAGTAAGAAATATGAGGAGATACTAAACGCCAACACGCACACACTATTGAGTAACAGTAAGAAATGTGCGGAGATACTAAACGCCAACACGCACACACTATTGAGTAACAGTAAGAAATATGAGGAGATACTAAACGCAAACACGCACACACTATTGAGTAACAGTAAGAAATGTGAGGAGATACTAAACGCCAACACGCACACACTATTGAGTAACAGTAAGAAATATGAGGAGATACTAAACGCCAACACGCACACACTATTGAGTAACAGTAAGAAATGTGAGGAGATACTAAAAGCCAACACGCACACAATATTGAGTAACAGTAAGAAATATGAGGAGATACTAAACGCCAACACGCACACACTATTGAGTAACAGTAAGAAATGTGCGGAGATACTAAACGCCAACACGCACACACTATTGAGTAACAGTAAGAAATATGAGGAGATACTAAACGCCAACACGCACACACTATTGAGTAACAGTAAGAAATGTGCGGAGATACTAAACGCCAACACGCACACACTATTGAGTAACAGTAAGAAATATGAGGAGATACTAAACGCAAACACGCACACACTATTGAGTAACAGTAAGAAATGTGAGGAGATACTAAACGCCAACACGCACACACTATTGAGTAACACTAAAAAATGTGAGGAGATACTAAACGCCAACACGCACACACTATTGAGTAACAGTAAGAAATGTGAGGAGATACTAAGGCCAACACGCACACACTATTGAATAACACTAAGAAATTGGGACTGGAAGTAAATATTAACAAAACTAAATATATGGTCACACATAGAAATGCATTATGTAATGGAAATGAACAGTTAATGAAAAATGAGGTAAGTTTTGAGGAAGTGGCAGAATTCAAATACCTAGGAACAATAATAATCACAAATAGGAATGAGATGCACTATGAAATTAAAGATGGACTCAATTCCGGAAATGCGTGCTAGTATGCATTACACACACTCTTGATGTCCCAACTCCTTTCAAAAAACATTAAACTGAGAACATATATAACTATTATTATACCAGTTATATTATATGGATGCTAAATATGGACTCTTACTTTAAGGGAGCAAAGGCGATTACTAATATTTGAGAATAAAGTTCTTAGGAAAATTTTTGGACCAAAGAGAGATGGACAGATGAATGGAGAAGACTACATAACAGTGAACTACATGGTCTTTATAGGAAGCCAGATATAATAAGAAGAGTTAAGTCTCGTAGACTGCGATGGTCAGGACATGTGACACGAATGAGGGAATGAAAGGCGTGCATGGAAGCTTCTTGTAGGAAAACCAGAAGGAAAACGCCCAGTTGATAGACCAAGAATGAGGTGTGAGAATAAAATTAATTATCATTTGAGGGAAGTAGATTATACAGGGAATGATTGGAAAACATTAGCTTAGGATAGGGATGTATGGAGACCTTATGTCCGCGCGGCCATGAACCTACGGATTCGATAGTGCCAGCGAGTTAATTAGTTCTATCTAGCAGGTAGCCAACACAATGTCGGAAAGGCTGATAGGAAAATGTAGAGTTCATGGACACTATGGTGACGTCAGGTCCGCGACCCATATCGGGTTCGCGACCCCGGGGAAACGGAGACGTATCGCCACCATTCAGCTGTGACACTTTGTTTACATGTTGCGTAACAGAGAGTGTCCTCAAAATTGCTTATTTCCGGCCAAACCATCGATTAACCACTTGCACTATATAAGTCTTTCACTAATCATGTTCTCAAGTCCCATTTCAGTTATTTAACTGTACAATCATTCGAATTTAATAATGTTTCTAGACTATAGGATTAAATTCGACTAAGCGAAATGGTTCTATTATAAAACATGGACTCGCGATCGAAAAACTATTACGTTAATAAATATCTGGTGTTGCTCCGCTAATTTATACTGTAATTTATCTGGAATTATAGGAATGGAGTAATCAATCATAAATTGGCCTCTTTTATACACAACTTGTACATTTCAGTGTAGGATTACATTATCAGTGAAGTTTAAAAGGGGGTTATATGAAAATAAATTAGTTTGTCATAAGTAATGCCACGAGTGATTTCCAAATTATCAATAAATTCACGACTCACGAAGTGAGGAGTGAATTTATCTAGAGAATTTGGAAATCAAGAGTGGCATTTGTTGGGACTATTTAACGAATAAAATTAAGCTGTTTACTCACAAATCATTGTTTAACTGTAGTTATTTTAAAATATTTATATATTCAATGTAAACGGCGATGTTTGAAAACAAATGAGAAACGATAGGTACGCTTCATCTGCTTCTTTTGTTTATCGCTTCAACCAGATCATACTATTTATTGCCAAAGGAACGCAATATTGTAAGAATGCTCTCTAGTGGAGAAAAAATGAAACACATCAAACTGTGTATTAATTCATTTCTGATGTCGTATGATGTAAATATGACAATTATATTTTTCTGGATTGTTACCTGGGAAAAAAATACATTTAAGAAAGTGCAAACAGTGGTTTCTTTTTTTGGTGGTATAATCAATTGCTACAAATGTTTTTATATTTACTCCCGCAAGCGGCATGTGTTGATATTCATGCACTATATATACAACCTGGTAGCCGTATTTCTCACAGGCTCTGTCACTGCAAAATAATGGTCAGACCTGTTCAGAATATTAAAAAGGAGGAGCTTTCTTTAATATGATAATTATAACACTGATAAATATTTCGTGAAACACGACTCTGATTGGTTGTAAAACAGAAATCATTGAAACGTGATTGGTCATTGACTCCCATTTGGGACATGAGTTAAATAGTCTATAGAATTAAGTATGCTGAAAACTTAATAATGCCTACTGAAGATATCCGTGGTAGTTGTATACGAAATGTTAAATGTTTATTTCGAGAATTACATCACGCCAATTTCGCTGAAAAGTCTATGTTGTAAGAAACTACATGACTTGAGAGCAAATGAACATCAAATGAAGTAATGGAGAGAAGAATTTTGTATGGCCCTGTGCAGTATCAACATGTATTCGTTATCAGTACGTAGAAGAGGAGGTGAACTCATACACATAGGTCAACATATTAGCTGCATGTGAACATTTTATTTGTTGCCGATAATCATTACATAGGCTTGACAGTACCGTTATCTGGGTGTTCGTATGATATCAATATACAGAGTGATCTAAAAAACATCCAAATGCTTCGATTGTTGTCATGGATACTTGTAGCGTCTGACACAATTCTTCATAATTTTACTGATTTTGTGGATCGGATAAAACATGTGCCAGTTGATCGACTTATAAATTTAAATTAATACACTTAGGTACAGTCAATTAACAATTTATTATTATTAATATAATTATTAGTTGTATTATTATTATTTGTCTATTATTATTAGTTTCAAGCATTTTCAGGTTTTAAGACATAAAAGGTTTAAAGTCTATAAGCCCCTGGACCATCTGTTTTGACTTACCGCAGTGAGGCATGGACAATTAGGAAAGCTGACGAAAGAAGGCTAACAGCAGCTGAAATAAGTTTATGAGGACAGTTAGATACTCATTGAACACCATAAAAATGAGGGTATCCTAAAAGAACTAAACATATACCCTATAGCTCATTATCATCATCATCATCATCAATCATCATCATCATCCAGGGATTAAGTCTGTTGGCTCGTTCCGGTTTCTTGAAAGCTAGAATTGTTAAAATTGTTCAGACCATCTTCTGTGTGGGCGTCCAACATTTCTCCTTCCGTGCGGTTTATAATTTAGCAATAATTTTGGAAATCTTCCTTCTGGTTTTCTATCAATATGTTCTTTCCAGTCGTTCCTATATTTAATTATTCGGTCTGTAAGTTTGAAAATATTTAGTTCCTTTCTTATATCTTCATTCCTTTTCTTATCCAGCAGAGTATATCCTGCTATATTTCTTAACAATCTCATCTCAGCTGCTTCCAATCTTAGTTCTTGTCTTTTAGTGATCGTCCAACATTCTGATCCATACATCAATACAGGTGCCAGAAACACCTTCAGGGGACAATCTACATTGCTAAATGTTCTCTTGAAAGCAACCGGTCTGACCATATGAAGACAACTAAAGCAAGAAATAGGACTATAGTTCATTGTATTCAGCAATATAGACTTTATTTCAGAACATAGGAAAAAATAAGACGTGAGTTTTGGCGATCGTGCTGGGTGCGGAATGGAATCTCTCTTCTAATTGGTTAAATCATAATCGTGTCAGTTTCGACATCTGAGGATCTCCAACTCTCAAGGCGGTTCCAAAGTGGTTAGACACTTGCATTTTACATGTGGGTCGCAAGATCGCATCTCTCCTTAGTGGTGTTCCTGACGGGCGATTTGGAGTGAGGGTTTCCTCTGTCAAAAACTTATTTACTCCACTTTTTCAAAACCATGATTCCATTTCAGTCCTAGTCGCCGGCATTCTTGCATATTAACCCTTCAATAATTCCTTCACGAAAGGACAAAATTCAGAACCAGAAAATTAGAGAAAGAATGAATGTAGAAGAACGAAGATTAAAATTGTATTTTTTTTTCCGTTATGGATATCTGAAGAGGGTGGAGAATAATAGAATCACAAGAATGATACTGGATGGAATGCTGAAGGGAGGATGGGAAAGCGAACAGTGGATGGATAAAGTGAGAAGAAGCATGATCTGAAGAGACCGCAAAAAAAAGGAAGATGCTGAGGATAGAAATCTGTGGCGGAGCAAAATACATTTGGGCCGAAATATAACTACTGTAATGTAGATAAAATCTTCAATAAAAAATAATAGGGGCTTCATCTCATCCATTAATCTGACATTACTCCTAACACGAGTAGAGAGAGAGCACTCACTTTTAAATAACTTTATCCATACTTGTAAAAAATTATAAACCACCGTTGAGGTTGTTGTTAATTATTTAAAACTAAAAAATCAGACATTTTAACACAGGATACAACGAACATTTCAGAGATTTTAGATATAACGGAGAAAAATCAAATTTCGCCAAACACGTTGTAAACACAGGTCATCAGTTTAACACAATATTGACAGCACCCCTTTAATAATGTACAGAGAAAATGATAACCGCAAGATAAACGCCCTAGAGGATATAAAAATATTGAAAGAAACAAAAAAACGGATAACCGGCTGAACGAAAACACACCCTACCAGATCAACCCATCACAGGATATGCTCGTAGAACATAATTGGTACCGAATATAATAGCTTTAAAATTGAACTAGTTCCGAAAGAACTAGCAGAATATTTTAAACAATATTTTATTTGTTGAGGACGACTGCCATGACAGGTATAATTTTAATCACTTTATCGAGTTAAAGGATAGTCGTGTCACCAGCACTAGGGAAATAACAAAAAAGAACAGTATATTCGTAATATATTACATCACTGATTAATGGTTATAAATTATCCAGAATTAAAAACAGTATAATTATGTAACTGAAAATTTGAAATGTGTAATTTCCTCCAAATATGTAAATTATCTGAGATAAGGAAGGAAGACAACGTAATATCCGTCATGAGAAAAGCACGGATTTTCCACGTCTCTAGCGAGCCTCCTTCTTGCATCACATCTCCACAATAATTAAGTGATAACAGAGTGGTGAATGAATGTCTTCAAATGTAAATATTAATTTTTCTGCTCTTTTAATTCCATTTACCTTATTTTATAGCAGGTTCAAGTTATCACATCTATAAAAGTGTTGTAACTGTGGTATTTCGTAATGTTCATGCTTTGCAAAATGCATTTTATTACTTTATCATAAACAGCTGATGGTTATGTAATATCAAACGACTGGCAAGAATTAATATCAGAGCAGACAGTACCGGAAACAAGGGTCTCGCGGATCATGTTATCTGGAAGCCGCACTTGAAGATTCCCCAAACACCCTTGGAGGGTTCAATATAAAAAACTAATCACACTTTCCCTGTATTGAGATATTTAAAGTTCAGCATATCAAAATGAGTAAGAAAATACGTGTTACAAAACAAATTAAATATATTGTACTTAGAAGGTAAAAGTTTGAACATACAATTTCTCCAGAAAAAAAAATCTCAATTAAAAATCCTAAAAATGTAGTATTATAGCCTCACTATGATACTTAACAAGCGGCTCGCTTTGCTTCCCCGCAGCTGTTATATGTTATTAAAATACAAACATCCCGAGTACCGCGATGTTGCCATATTGCGATTCTTCCCTCAGTTTCAACAAAAACTCGGAACGACGTGGAGCTTTCGATCCAGTTATACAATTGTATACCGTAATTAGTGATATAATTATTATCAGTGATCTATTGTGATATGTAGCTCGAATAATAATACAATATATACATATTATATTAGTTTAACATATAAGCGATTTCAACATGTGGCGGCCATGGGAAAATGTTCTGGATCGAACGGTTAATAATAATAATAATAATAATAATAGTAATAATAATAATAATTAAATTTTAGCATGATGTATGAATATTAAATTTATGTAGACCTACAGGCTATAACTTATAAGTTATAATGTTGGAATAAAATTATTTAATAAATAAATACATATATAATTTTAATTTTAATTGTAATAGTTAGACAATACCAAATAATAACATAAAAATTGAATAATTACATAAATAATCAATGTCTTCTGACCTTGTGTAATAAATGTCCATAGCGCTATGAGAAACGTTACAACATCGAATGTCAAGTATTGCCGCGCGGCACCCGCTTTTATATAAACTGTTAACCATCAGAGTGAGGCGATAATAGCCTGTAGAGTTTTTAAATATATTTTTATATTTAATATTAGATATACATACAATAAAGTCCACCGATGTGGTCTCGAGGTAACAGTCCCGGGTTCGATCTCCGGTGGGACAAGTTTCCTGGGTGAGGTATTTATTTGGGATTGATCTCACCTTTAAAACATGTCTGGAAATTTTAAGGTCCAAATAGTCTCTGAACACCATCTGGCCATCACAATCATCCATACCATATTAGCTTTGTTGGTATGAATGGTGTGTCTTGTCTTAAATGTCCATTTTATCTGGGAGGTGGCCCTGGGATTGTGCTGATCGCTCATCCAGGGAGGACCTCCATGTCATTTTGTCGTCAGAAAAGTAGGCCTATATGTGCTGATCCAGAGTTAAAATCCTTTCCCGAAAAGTCGCGTCCCTGTCCGGGTGTCGTGGGGCACGTAAAAGTACCTATAAAGGGAAAAGTTGAAGTAAGGTAAAGAGAGGGACAAATAACAAAATTGGTATCAATTTTTATTCATAGACACTGTCTTGAATGTTTGGTTGTATTCAGTGAAACTGTGAAGGTTCATGCCTTTTATTATGAGTGAAGTAAAGTGATCCCACTACAGGCCTCAAGACGCATTTGGGGTAGTACGAGGTTAAGGCTCCGCACTTTTTCTGGACAATCGGCACTTGATGTCAGCCGGGTTGTCAGCCCTGCGTGACGACCGCCTTTACCCCCAGAACAAGCATCTGGTACTCATTTCCGTTAGAGGATGAATCGTCTCCAGGGCCTTAGTGCCGCCAGAAAGTTTGGGTCAGTTTAAAAATCCTGACCCCCACCAGGACTCCGGCTTGTAGCGCAGTGCCTTAACCACTAAGCTATGGTGTAATAGACAAATTGTTCCTATAAGAGTTCGTTGATTTAATTTTAATAATATGAGGTGACGAATTTCTGCTGGTAATGAAATTTCAACTTAACGACAAAGGAAAACCACGAAAAATTCCCATTCATATTGTACGATCTAGAGATGCGAATAAAATTTCAAACGCTATAATCCTCCGAGGCTATTCGGCATATGACAAAATTAATCCATAACAGTTTATTACTTCTTACTTTATTGATACTTGTATGGCTGAGATACAGGTGTTCATTCAATTAAGACATTGGATCAGTTTGAAAATGAGTTTTCTGACAATTTAATAAATGTATGTGGTGGGCCAAGGACCTTCTAGGCTTGGAGTTTATGTATGTAAATGTATTTATTTATTTGTTAAACTACTGTTAGGCCATGACCTGGTTGTAGTAACTACTTAATAACTGTGATCTCGGTGTAACGTCACTGGCTCAAACGTACCGGGCCCAGTTTCGATCCCCGATCAGGACAAGTTTCCTTGGGGGGGGAGGGGGTTCCTCGCCTGTAAGACAAATTGATATCCTAGAACCATATTGTTCTAAGTCCATCTCGTAGAATAAATATTCTTGATATGAAATTAATATTTTATGTCCCATGTCCATGTACTGTACATTGTGAGAATAAAACAGGAATATGATATTTTGTATAGCATTTTTAACCGAAATGTCGAATTCCTGTTCAATTTCACATTGCACATGGACACGGGACATGAAACGTAAGAAATGTAACAAGAATCTGTAAAATGGACTTAGAACAGTACGGTTCTGGACCATTGAAATGTTAGGAAACCAAAAGGCCCATATAGACCCGGCATATGATCTGACTTCACAATCATCCATATCATATTCATCTTGTGTAGTGTGAATGTATGAGTGAATGATGTGACTTGTCTTAAATGTTTGTGTTGTCTCAGAGGTGGCCTTTACATTGAGCTGATCACTCATCCAGGAAGGCCCTCAATGTCCTTGCGTGGTCAAAAATGTATGTGTTCGAGAGTTTAAAATCCATATGAAAGTACATACAAAGACACACGTTAAACTAAGAAAAAAAAAGAGAATGAAATAATTAATAAGAATATGAAGTAAAAATTATCAACGGCAATGAAAAGAACAACATAATCATAAGAATGAAAAAAATGAGGTTACGGAGATAGTCGACTAATTAATAACGAAAATAAAAATATGTTAAATATTTATCTATTATACATAGACCAAAAATAACAATAAATAAGCCAAAGATCCGGGGTTCGAACCCCAGTCTCAGCGTATAATGTTTCTCTTCGAAAATAATAACCTAATACAGGCTTTCCACTTTACAGCAGTTCGCCCTTGATTCCTGTTTTCCAGAGATTCCTATTTTCCCATTGTCCCTCTTCCATACCCCTCTTCATCATGGCATGATATATTCCCTCATACCATGTTCTTCTACTTCTCCCTCTCTTCCTTCTGCCTGGTACCATCCAATGTAACACCTGTTTAGGCCACTGGTCTTCCGACATCCGTTGTACATGTCAAATACCACTGTAAAACTCTCTTTGTTATCCTTTCGATAACAGTTTCTTGTGCATCCAATTCTTGTCTGATATATGTATTTCGAATATGCTGTAGCCTGGATATTCTCATACTTTCGAAAATAATACTATGTTAAAATTTAATATTAACAAACAAGAATGAATTCAGACAACTTTTGAAATGCTTTTTAAGTTCCGCACTGTAGCTGAGCTTTATAAAATTATGGCTCGGTGGAGAGTTATTGAATTTGCGCTGGTTCGAGTCCCCATGAGAAAAAACAATTATCATTGCATTTTCGAGCAGTATGGGACCGGTGCCCACCCAGCATCTTGAGTAATTTGGGTAGCTACAATAAATAGTGGCTCCAATTGACAAAAGCAGCTTTAACGGCTGAGGACCCGACACGCTGACCACATGTCACTCCTATACTGGTGGGTGATCTTCCTCCTCTTTGATGAATACATGTGGATGTGAGACCAACAACCGTCTCGACTTCGTTAAGAATTATTAAATCAACCAGAATCTCTTATTGGATATGATCAAATGATGATTTATAATGTCATTGCAACAGCCCATACTTTAATCATAATTTTCATTTTATTTATGTTAATTCTAATTGGTGGGTTCGGAAACTGATTATTTCCTCCTGATATGGCCTTCTAAGCCTGTCGTGCCATAGAGTTTAGTTTTTAAAATGTTTTGCTTTTTAAACTGCTTCAAAGAGAGAGGAAACCCATTGAAAGTTGTTGCAGCCAGATTATTCCAGTTACTCATAGTCCTATTTACAAAAGAAAATTCTCCTATAGCCGTTCTTTGTTTCCTAGCTCTAATTTTGAAATTATGATCGATATGTCCTCAGTACGTACGTTTATCTAACCTAATGTGTACAATGCACTCAGTCTAGTCTTTTTCGCTTGATTTGGAGAGGTTCTCATCCTATTTCCTGAAATTTCTCACATCCAATCTTCATGCATATAGCTCCCGCCTTATGTACCCTTTCTGTTGAATTTATTTGTTTTAGCTTATATCTCTACAATGGCGTAACAGCCCAATATTGAGCCTCAGCCTCTCCTTTGTTAGGAGTCGCTAGACCAAGTTAATTTAGTTATGCTAATTTGCCTATAGTTGTCATAAATGGTATGAGGTCAACATACAGATCCAATGAGACATCTAGCAGGCAATTAAGGTATTGCTAGGACGATGAGGTTAGTAAATTCTGCTTAGAAACCTCTTCATTCAAGCTTAAGGATCTTTTACGAGCCTGAAAATCGTCTGACTCGGGATCCATGGCTTAAAGTCCCTCCTGAAGGATTTGCTCCTACGATTTTTCAATTCTGAAAAAAACCCATCGAACACGGCCGGGTTTGAACCCGCGATCCTCGGGACCAATGGCAAGGAACGTAACCACTAGTCCACCACGGCAAACTTTTAATTACTTTAGCATAAAAAAGGTTAGATTTGCATGATATACAGATCCCTTGAAATTGCGCTGTATTACATTATCAGACGAGCCAATTATAGGGCTATATATGCCTTTACTTTTGATTTAGTGCGGCAATTCCCTTTCTTAATGTATACTTTATAAAATGCTTTCCCAGTGTAAGAATATAGTTGTTTATCCCACTCAAGGTCGCTGGACAGATATACTTCCACATTTATAATCCCTAAGTAGTTACAACAATTTCCAGTGGATTTTTTTTCTTCCGATTATAGTTGATAGTAATTTCTCACCAAGATTTTTCAAATGCTGTTGATTTACTTTTCCCATAATTAATTTTCATATTATCATAAAACTGATTATTTATTTACTTAAATGATGCACTGTGTTCTTCGGTCCGAATATGAATTCTGGTAGAGTAGGGACTTTAAAGCTCTGTCATAGGCTTGGCTGTACTTTTTTTTCTGTTCGTAAGTCTTAGGGATCCTCCACTGTAATTTTATCTGTTTAGTGCGGTTCAAAATTGCGTTTATCCACTCTTACCCGTCCAGAGTATTAGCAAAAGGAGGCTGATTAGGCCTAAATAGAAAGAAAGGAAAAAAATCTAATTTGAGCTGTTTATCTATAAAAAGAGGATTTCAGTTTAAGGGACGTCCTAGTAATATTTATACACATAATTTCTTCATTTATTTGCAATTTTGAAATATACTTTAAATTCCATCATTATCATCTTCCTTCCATGTGTTAGGCCTTGTGGCCCATTACGGTCTCTTGCCATCTTTTGAGTGGTCTTCCCAATGATCTGCTTCCTCGGGGATGATAATTCAAAATCTAAAGACGGATGCGAGATCGATCCATACGCTGAAGGTGTTGTAGCCAATTAATTCTATATGTAGTTATATGGTCCATAACAGAAATGATTTGAAGTTGTTAAAGGATATCTACGTCTAACTTTGTGTATCCAGCTGTTCTTATGAATTTTATTTCGCTAACTGCTATTCTGCTTATATCCATTTTGCATATAGTTCAAGCTTCGCTTCCATAGGGAAGCATTGGTCTCGCTAAGGTTCTATAAGCTCTTATTCTCGTAAGCCTTTGTACTAAAATGGTTTAAAAACTCTATAACTTACTATTTATTTTTGGGCGTTGCATTCTTTCACAGATTATAGTTCCTCCAGTGTACTCTGCTTCCAGTCAGCCATTCACTTGTTTCCAGCTTTCCCCTCTTTCCTTTGCTTCCTCCTCTACTGATCACTTCCGAGTTTTCCTAGGTAGTCTCCTTTTCCTTACTCCTTGCGGATTCCAATCTAGTGCAGTCTTCTCGATGGTTATGTCTGGTTTTCTCAATGTGTGGCCTATCCAATTCCACTTTCTTTGTTTTATTTGGTGACATATTGGAGCTTGGTTGGTTTTTCTCCACAGTTCTTCATTTGATATTATTTTCGGTCAACGGATAAACCGTTGGAATTGACAATTTGGGAAAAGATATTCATTCAGAAGAATAAATATCGATCTATGAACTTCGATATTCCGGTTTAATGGTTCCCATGGATTTATTATAATTTTGAATTTTAATTTAAATATTAAATTTCGTTCTCATAACCAAAATGATATCCAAGATATTTGAATGAAGAAACTTGTTCAACTATCTTATTATAAACACAAGTTTTGTTACGAACAGGTAACCTTTCTTTAGATTCTAAATTTTCTTATGTGCAGGCCTAATCATTTTACTCCAATTTCTCTAAAAAAAAAAGTTAAACTAAATACGTATAAGTTTCTATAAAATTGTGATTCTTCCAGTTATGCTGTATGGATGCAATACATTGTATCTTACTTTAAAAGAAGAGAAAAGATTACAAGTATTTGAGAATAGAGATCATAAGATTTTTTTTTACTAAGGGGAGTCGAATAGACAGTTTAATGGAGAAAAGTACATTAACAGTAAGCTACAAATGTTTATGAGAAACTAGACGTAATAAGAAAGTCAACTCTCGTAGACTGCAAGCTTATTATAGGAAAACCAAAGGAAAAACACCCATGATTTGAGAGAAGTAGATTATACAGGGGATGATTGGAAAACAATAGCTCAGGATAGAGATGAATGAAGAGTTTATATTCGCGCGGCCATGAACCTAAGGGTTCGACAGTGCCAGTGAGTTAGAGTTAGACTGCAACGGGCAGGACATGTGGCACGTATGGGGAATGTAAGAGAAGCATGGACACTTCTTGAAGGAAAGCGCACAGCAAATAAGCCAAGAATGAGAAGGGAGAATAATATGATTTGAGGGAGGTGGAGTATACAGGGAATTGTTGGTAAACATTAGCTAAGAGTTGGGATGTCCTCGCGGCCATGAACCTCCGAGTTCGATAATACCGATGAACGAGTGTGTGCGTAATAATTTTATTTATAATTCAGTAAAATTTTCTTGGGATTATTGAATCTTGTAGTCTATCATAATTTATATTATTTTTATAAAAATATTCTACATTGATAAAATTACTACTAGGATTAATACAAGTAGCAGAAAAAAAAAGTATGGTCTCTTCTCTGGTGAACGGGTGAGAACAAAACACTAAATTTTCTTCCTTCAAAACTGATAACTCTGGGAAATATTTAAAGAAATATGAGAGCACAAGTCAGTACAATCAGCTTTACATATTTAAAATAATAAAATGTGTACCTGCTGTGGCAGTCGTCCTCAACAAATTATATTTGTATAAAATATTCAGCTAAGCCAATCGGAACCGGTTCCATTTTCAAAGCTGTTCATTGGGTACTGGTTGTGTTTACGAACATATTGTATAGTGGGTTGATCTGAGCGTTTTCGTTCAAGAAACGATAACCTGCTGAACGAGAACACGCCCTAACAGAATTACCAACCCACTATACAATATGTTCGTTAAACACAACCGGTGCCCAATAAATAGCTTTGAAAATGGAACTGGTTCCGAATGGCATAGCTGAATATTGTATACAAATATAATTTGTTGAGGATGACTGCCACAACAGGTACACATTTTATTGTTTTAAATATTTAACAATAACCTCAACGGTGCAAAATGTTTCTTAAAAGTATCAATCAGCTTTAGATAGTTTAAGTATGGCATTTAATTGTATCCCTGTCAAAGGGATCGCCTCTGGATTTGGGTTCGATTCTCGGCCATTACTATAGAATTTTGTTCTTTGAGTGTAGAGTTTGGAATAGGATTCTCTCAGCCTCATGAGAACATCTAAGTAATTACCTGTTTATGGGGTGTAAAGGAAACTGAAATCAAGGTTAAGGAATTGCGTCACTCTAACCACATGACTCTTTGAACTGGCTTCTGCTAGCTAATAACAACCACTTCACTCTGTGTTGGAACTTCGTAAATTCCGTGCCACGGATTTATTTTTTGTATCCCTGCTTAGGCCA
Organism: Diploptera punctata; assembly: GCA_030220185.1. NCBI lineage: Eukaryota > Metazoa > Arthropoda > Insecta > Blattodea > Blaberidae > Diploptera > Diploptera punctata. Next base: position 261,719 of record JASPKZ010003071.1, on the reverse strand, counting down.
CTAGAAAAAAATGCATTGAAACGGAAGTGTTTAAAACGACAAAAATTCAAAGAGAACATGTTTTAGGAGGATTATAAATATGAGGTTTTGACCATTACGACTAAAATTTATAATACCGATATGAGAATAATTATCAAAATAAATAAAAGATGTTTATGACAGTTGTCACGCTATTTGTATTGAAATGCGTCTCGCTCCTCCTCTCCTTAAATATAGCATATGCCACAACTCCGGCACAATCCTCCGGAAATGGTAAACATTGTTTTACCAATTCATTCATGCATGCAAATTCTCAAGGTCGTCCCTTATCAAAAATATCTATACTAGATTGATGCAGTTTAAACTGGTATTTAAATAAAAATAATTTACAAATTTTGCGGGAATAATGTTATAGTAAATGTTATTTGAGCTGATAAAGTGGCGCTGGGAGGTATATAGAGCGGGAAGCAGTGTGATAAGAGCGATTACAAGACAGTGTTCAGTGCTCAGTAGAATGTTTAAAGTGGATAGGAACGGAACTCACAGCCGCGTACCAACAGACGAGTTCGACTCGGAAAACAAACCAGCAGGTGCGTGTTTTATTCTATTATACTAAGGTGTTTTATTTCATACATTAAATATTATTGGTAAATTTGAATCACGCTTTCTTTAATATGATATTCATTGATTAATTTTAAATATAACCGCGATTACATTAAAGTGACATTTATGAACTATTTCAATTATATTTTGATAATTTATAAAAATATTCGTTGATCATGTTTGTTTTCATAATTTTGGAATTCAATAAAAACTATTTTGTGAACATTATAAGAAACTATTGATTTCGTCATAGGTAGTAGGTAGCAATCTTTTGTTACTAAAGTAAAAAAGTCGTTTAGTAAGACTTCAAGGAACTACTTTTCTATTACCTAGGGGGACAGAAACTATTCACGGTGTTTTACAAGACTGAAATTCGATTAAAATAAAATGTTATTAACTATAACATAAGATTTATTTTAAAATAATGTTTTTATTAACAAAATAGATATTAATTTGATTAATATTTTAATTATCTTTAATTCAAGTTGTTAATTTGTATAACATAAAAACATTCTCCAAAGACATGTTTTCACCAAGATTGAAGTTCAATTTAAAACCGAAATCTATGGATGTTATAAGATACGATTAATTTTATGAGAATTTGTTAATTAATAAACACAAAGTTTAATAATTAGTAACTTTTCAAGAAACTGGTGATATAAGGTTCACAATATTAACATATTCCAATAATTTTGTTTCAATCGATGTGTTAAACCTACTGATTAAATAAGAGTTTCGAAAAAAAAGTATATTTCAAATTGGCAAAAAAATATAATTGTTAGGTTATGTTTAACATGGTTGAAATTTGATTAAAATTTTAATTTTATAGGTATTATACAATCATAATTATTTAATTTCCATTCATGTATTGGAAGACACACATGTAGTAAATTATTTTGTAATTTAAATTTTTAATTTTCAAAATATTAAATTGCTCCATTTTAAATTATTTTAATGATCACTGAAGATTTAAATTAACTGTATTTCCATTAAAATAAAAATAATAGTAATATTCAATAAATTCTTAGAAGATGTATACCTGTTCGGTGTATTAATATAATAATGAGATTCAATAACTATCCAAAAATTAAAATGTATTCGCTCACTATATATATTGAAAAATTTGAAATTAATTTAAATTTTTAGTTTGTGAATATAAAAAGCTACAATTAATTATATATTATTTACTTTGAGTTTTTTATACATAATGTATTTAGTACCATACCAATAAGCTGTGTTTGTTCGAATATTTCTTGAAAATTTACTACAGCAATTAAATTAATTATGAATTGATGTTTAGTGATGAAATTCTAACCCATTATTTATCAAGAAGACAGAAAAACCACAAAAAAAATTAAGGCTCCCGTCTGAGCTAAGTCGATCGTTATAGTATTGCAATAATTGTATTATAAAATTAAATTTTTTTACCGCACATGTAGTAGCCGATAATGTGATTAAGCAATGCTGGTATTCGCCTTGAAATACGGTTTTACGAATATTACGTAATTTTATCTCCATTTGCTCTACTATCTGAATAATGTTTTGATAACTTCCAATATGATACCAATGACTTTTTTTGAAGGGCTGTAATTCGCAAAGTTTTATAATTTACAAATAAAGAGTTTTATTTCAGTAGATTTATCGATAACATTTACTGTATGCTTCTGTGGCGCTTTTCTTTAAAAATGGATATTTCCTGCAAAATTACACTTTACAAAACTTAAGAATTTCTCCATTAATTGATAAAATTAAATATTTTATGGACATTAAAACGTGTAATTAGATTTATCTTAAATATCTATATAATACAATACACACTAAAATTTAATTAGGTAAACTTTTTCCGAATAGTTGTTTTGTTAATCAGAATAAAATGCAATCATGCATTACTCTCTACTTCATATGTATACTTTAAATTATTTTTTGGAATACTTTTACTGACATTGTAATTAGATGTATCTTAAATAACTACATAATAAAATATACACCGAAATTTAATTATTGCAACTATTTGCAAATAATTGTTTCAGAAAAAAAAAAGATAATCATATATTACTCAACTACGGTTGAAATTACTTTTACAGACAGTAAACATTAATGTTATTGTTCGTTCCAACAGTAATAAGTTATTTTAGCGAACGAGTTGGTTCAGATGTAAATAGTTTAGCCTCATATTTTGGAGACCTAATATAGACTGTAAATGTACGCTATGCGAAAAATCGTGTGACCGATATCACATTGAGCTATGCACAAAAAGAACAAAGACAATGTGTGAATATGCAAATATGTAAATTTAAATTGTATTCTACTTTAATCCTGGCTATTTGGCTGCAATAAAATTATTATTATATTTTGGAGACCCCAACTTTCTAATCCCGTGGCCGAGCAATCTGAGAGTTCTTCCTGAATTATCTTGGTCACAATTACACTGAGCAACAAAAAATAAACTTTTTTTTGTCTCAGAAAGAAAAAATATGTGATTCTGATAGTATTTTTCTCCTGAATTCAAATATGATATCGGTTTTTCTCCATCACGCAAGGTTTCCGAGAGACAGGCATTTATAATTTCAAACACTTTAATATTTTCTACATTCGTAACTACATAATATTCGAACATTCGGACTCACCTAGAAAGTAAGAAATGACGATTTTCTGCTATATTTCGCCCGTGGAGCATCCCTCTTGATGGTCCAACAAAAATCGGCCAGCATATTAGGATTCCATTTGCCTTAATATTTCTTTTCCATAGCTGAAAACTATTTGAGTTAGTTCATTTGGTTTTTATTTTACAATGGACGAAAAAACGTTTATTTAAAAAAATATTTAAATCTATTAATTGAAATTGAAATAAAAAAAAACTGTGGGTGATGGAGAAATTCCGAATATATATTTGGAGACACGATAAAAAACTGCATTAAGTACAACTATTGGTAATCATGAGACAAAAATCATGTTGACCAGAGTTATCTTTGCCACTACACATCTCATAAATCATTTAGTTTGCTATAGCCTATCATTAAAATTAAATGAGGGAACTTAACAAAAGTACTTGTCTACAGAGAACAATAAAAATACTGCGTTCAATCGACTGATGCGTTATGTCAATTACTTTATAAATAGGAATGAAAATAAAGTTTATTTTACTAATTTACGAATCATAGAAGTGCTTATCTTTTTACATGCAATCTAATTTATTTAACATGTTTTAGATATAATCTAGGCATCATATTCATCATCACAGCGGTTCTCATTACGCGGCCCGCGGGCCGCATGCGGCCCTTAAAGATATTTATTAAGGCTCTTGGAATTATTTTACCTTCATTACATTACATTTAAATTTTAAATTCTAAGTATAAAATAATATTATCTTTATTGAAATTCTACAAATCTTTGGATATCCCTGTGTCAACAAATATTGTTTCTTATATTTGGCTCTCTTGTAATTTCTAGTGAGTACCACTGCATCATCATATTCCCATGTTTAGTAAGAATGTGTTTCATGTAAATGTTGTATTGTCTCGGAGGAGCTGATAACTCATTCAGGGAGGCCTTCCATGTAAGTGAGTGATCCATAGATTAAAATCCCTCTCCCGACAGATCGTACCATGTAAGGCCCGGGTGGGTGTGGCATGTAAAAGTACCTTTAGGTGACAGGTTAAACCAAGCTATAGGAATATTTTAAAAGATATTAAATTATTAATGAACGGGTAAAATCAAATCTTCTATGAAAAAGTAATAACTAGTAACGTGTAATCACCTGGACATTTTGACACAAGTTTATGAAGTACAGACTCTTTTATTTTTCTAGGTGGCAAGTTCCCGAAAATTATCACAGCGCATTTTCAAGCTATTGAACATAAGCCTACGGTAATTTAAATTAAAACTCATTATTTATTTACAAAAGTCTATAAATTACAAAAATTCCACTCAAAATTATATAATATTATATTTGCACGCCGTAGCGTAGTGGTTAAGGCACTGCGCTACAAGCCGGAAGGTCGAGGGTTCGAGTCTCGGTGGGGTCGGGGTTTTTAAACTGACCCAAACCTTCTGGCCGCACTATGGCCCTGGGGTCGACTCAGCCTCTAACGGAAATGAGTACCAGACGCTTGTTGTGGGGTAAAGGCGGCCGTCACGCAGGACTGACAACCCGGCTGACATCAAGTGCCGATTTTCAAGAGAAAGTGGGAGCCTTAACTTCCTACTACCCCAAGGGCCTCCTGAGGCCTGTAGTGGGATCACTTTACCTCGGGCACGCCGTAGCGTAGTGGTTAAGGCACTGAGCTACAAGCCGGAGGGTCGAGGGTTCAAGTCCCGTTGGGGTCAGGATTTTTAAACTGACCCAAACCCTCTGGCGGCACTATGGCCCTGGGGTCGACTCAGCCTCTAACGGAAATGAGTACCAGACGCTTGTTATGGGGTAAAGGCGGCCGTCACGCAGGGCTGACAACCCGGCTGACATAAAGTGCCGATTGTCTAGAAAAAGTGGGAGCCCTAACCTCCTACTACCCCAAGGGCCTCCGGGTCTGTTGTGGGATCACTTTACTTTACTTTACTTTTACTTTATTATATTTATATACAGACAGAAATGGATTGATCACATGGATGGAATGAATAAGGAGAGATATCCATTGTTAGCCAGAAATTATCAAGCAAGAGGAAGGCGTTATGTTGGAAGACCTAGAAGACGTTTGGCTGATGCAATATGAAGTCGGAACGGGCAATTGCCTAATCCCTGGAGTGATGATGATGATGATGAGTTTTATTCTATTGGAGGCACGCCGTAGCGCAGTTGTTTAAGCCGGATGGTCGGGGGTTAGAGTCCCGGTGGAGGTCAGGGTTTTTAAACTGGCCTAAACCCTCTGGAGGCAAATCACTTATATGGATTTCCGCTGATGAGATGACGGATACTGGAGAACGTTTTATCGCTAATCTAATTATTAGCAAGTGTTCTGAAGCTGCATCAAAATCATATTTAATTTATAATAAACCTTTGGAGGCAACAAATAGTTCAACAGTTGCTAGATTCATTCGTAATGGACTTAAGGTACTATGGTTTGATGACGTAAAAGAAGAGAAGGTCCTATTGATATACACAAATGGAGGTATGTTGAAAGCGGCGAAATCGCTTTCTGTATTTTATCCAAAATTACTTCATGTTACATGTATGCCTAATGCATTGCAACGAGTCACAGAGACTGACATAAATCAGAAGTAAATCCATTGATATCAGCAACGAAGAAGGTTTTCTTGAAAATTGCTTATTGTGTACAACGCTACAAGCAGTTACATGATGTACTTCTACCTCCGGAGCTATTTATATAACAAAGTAGGTAACATTGATAGAAGCTGTAAGGTTTCTATAGTAAACACTTCGAAGCTGTTAAGTCAATTAAATTTTCTTCTGATCCTGCAGTGTCTGTGAGTGAATCCTTATCAGCTTCAATAGTTCTAAAGTGCTCAGTTCAGTTTAATTCATTGCAAGTCACTTCGGCTTCCGACAATATCAAGAAACTGGAGACTTCAAGTAGGCTAAGCCTCTCCACGAAGCTGTGGGATTAATAGAAGATGCAGTTCAGAAGGTCAGTTTTGTACCAGGTTAAGTGGGTGATGTAGTTTCCACTGAACTGCAATCTAAGCTGAATAATAAACCTGGATACTCAAATCTTGTTATTTTGTCTCGTTTATTTAATGGTGAAATTGTATAACCCCTGAGAATATTATTCTTATTACAATCCCTCTGTATAAATATGCACCGTTGACTTCTTGCTGAGTTGAACGACCTTTCTCTATTTATAAAAACGTCTGACAAAAGACTGCATGACAACAGAGCATTTTGAAAAATATATTATAATTAATTGTACATACTGCTTCAATGTAACTTAACCGCTCGAATGGGAGACTTTAGTACTTTATAGCAGAAGTGAACTAATTAACATAGAAATTTGACTAGCTTACCAGTGAACTTCTATTTTGTAGCAAAAAATTAAATTTTGGATTTTAATACAATTGCTTCATTGTATATTTATTTACATATTTCACCAATTTTGGTTTAATATTTATCTACATATTTCTTAATTTGATATTGCATAAACTCCATGCTCCTTTGCAATGTTCTATTATTAAAATATACGCTAATCATAGCTACATAATTGATTAGAATTTCATAAAATAATTTACAATCTCTTAAAAATCATTAAAACTTACTAAATTAATAGCATATGCATTTTTAAATTGTTTTATATAAATAATTTTCTTTATTTAATTATTCGTAATCTAAAATTTAAATTAAGGCTTAGAGTATCGGTATGTGAAATAATAGTAATAAAAGATTTAGTATACAGTTAACATTTATTACCATTTTTAAGTTATAGGAACTAAAGTTATAGACGAGGAATTACATTTTATAAAGATTTATTGATTTGGGTAAAGAACTGCATGAAAAAAAAAGCTTTATTTTGTATACTACATCAAATTTATCCTAATATCAGGTGCATGAAAACATTTGGAACTTAAAACTGTGAATGGTTAGAGTACCGTACTTAATTATTCGAATTCTAATAATATTATTGAATGTCTTTTGTTTCTCGTTTCGTCATAACTATTACTTTACATAAACTGTTGAAATGTGATTCCCTTGGAATATTCATAGAATTTTCCAAGGAAATTCTGTGAAAGCTAAAGATCTACTGTGCGTTTTTCATATGATATAACATTAGGAAATACTTCTATAACTTTTTTTTCCAAACGCCACCAGGTTATCTTTTGACATTTCTGGTTTTCTCCCCTGGCATTGGCATAATTGTAACCCACTTATAAATACTTCTATAACGTTTTAGATACGGATTTTATATTTCAATAATATCACGATTATGTCATAAAATAATATGAATTAGGATAGCAATGTAACATTGACTTGATTATTTATAATTTTGTTACTATTCTAGTAACCTCATAGCCACTGGTCAACATGATTTTTATCTCATGAGTACCAATAGCTGTACTTAATGTAGTTTTTTATCGTGTTTTCAATTTTCCGAATTTCTCCATCACCCACAGTTTTTTTTATTTCAATTTCAATTAATGGATTTAATAATTATTTTTAATAAACTTTTTTTCGTCTATTTGTCCATTGTAAAATAAAACCAAATGAGCTAACTCAAATGGTTTCAGCTATGGAAAAGAGATATCAAGGCAAATTGAATCCTAATATGCTGGCCGATTATTGTTGGACCATGAAGAGGATGCTCCACAGGCGAAATATAGCAGAAAATCGTCATTTCTTACTTTCTAGGTGAGTCCGAATGTTCGAATATTGTATAGTTACGAATGTAGAAATTATTAAAGTGTTTGAAATTATATATGCCTGTCTCTCGGTAACCTTGCGTGATGGAGAAAAACCGATATCATATTTGAATTCATGAGAAAAAAGACTATCAGAATCACATATTTTTCTTTCTGAGACAAAAAAAAGTTTAATTTTTGTTGCTCAGTGTTATTATCGCCTCACTATGATGGTTGTCCGTTTATATAAAAGCGACTGCCGCGCGACAATGCTTGACAATGATTAACATGCGGAAAATTATTTTAGTGGCGGTAGTCGGCATCTTTGTATTTAATTATTTATATCAGCTACGGGGAAACAAAGCGAGCCGCTGGACAACCATCATAGTGAGGCTACAATACCAATTATTCTATCCACTCAACTGTCAAAAAATTTACGCGCCGAGAATGTAATGTATTTTATCAATTATCACATGTTATCAAAGCTATTGAATCGTATGCTTATCATGAAAGATATAGAATTTGTCAGTCATTTAGATAAATGTGGAAACTTTAAAACAAATCAAATAAAGGCTAAACAAAGGTACTTAAAATTCACCAAATTACAATAAAAAAATGCCTCTCATGACAAAATTTGTATTAACCTTGAAAATTGTAAAAAACTATGATGTTTTAAAATATAACAATGCTATCATTATTTGCATTTAAAATAATTATATTCATATAATACAATAAAGAATTAATTAAAAACTGGCCTCATAAAAATTAGTGAATTGAGATTATAAGTAAACAACAATAAAACTAAATATATGGTCACACATAGAAATATGGATAGTTAATGACAAAATAACACTTTGAAGAAGTAGCTGAATTCAAATGCCTAGGAAAAATTATAAACGGAATGAGATGCACAAATAAATTAAACATAGGTTCAATTCTAGAAATTCTATCATGCATTACAGGATCACTTGTCCAAACTTCTTAAAAAAATTAAACTGAAAATATATATAACTGTTACTGCGATGGGCAGGACATGTGGCTCGTATGGGGAATGAAAGACGTGCATGGAAGCTTGTTTTAGGAAAACCAGAGGGAAGACGCCCAGTTGGTAGACCAAGAATGAGGTGAGAGAATAACATTAAGTATGATTTGAGGGAAGTAGATTATACAGGGAATGATTTGAAAGTATTAGTTAAAGATAGGGATGTATGGAGAGCTTATGTCCGCGCGGCCATGAACCTACGGGTTCGATAGTGCCAGTGAGTAAGTTATTCTCCCAGTTTAATGCATGCGAAACTTGGGCTCTTACTTTAAGGGAGGAGAAACTATTACGAGTGTTCGAGAACAAAGTTCGTAGGAGTTTTTTTTTTTTTTGGAACAAAGGTCGGTAGACCAAGATTGAAATGGGAGAATAACCAAGAATTGATGAATATATATATATATATATATATATATATATATATATAGGGGACGGTTGGAAAACATCCTAGGAAGGCATATACATATAGAGGTTATGTCCGCGCGGTCATTAACCGACGTATTTGATAGTTCCAGTGAGTTAGAGATTATTATAATATTATGCGTCATGATAGAATTGTAATTTAAAAAAAAAACTTTTTTATATGAGATAAATTAAGAAGTCAACTAAAAATGTTATTTTTTTAGATCGCGTGCACGTTTCATACATAAATATATGATTACATTGTGCGCAATTCATCCACAAAAATAGAATTTAAATGTTGTTTCGACAATTTTGTACGAGCAATTATCACTCTTAGCCTGAAAATACATTGTTTTAAGCTGATTCATTATATTGTGAATATTAGTAATCAAATAACTGATAGGTCGTACTAAATCTCTCGCAAAAAGAAAAAAAAAATCACTTTGTTATTTCGTAACTTGTGACTTCTTTCCATCATTTACATAAAACATACATTTTAAACAGTTCCTTTTTTTTCCCCCACGCTATGGTCATTAAAATTTCCGTATATAACCTACATCCAATATTTAAGAAGTTTAAATTTTGGTATATTTTATAGATCTTCTTTAAAATGTATTACAACGCTCATATAAAAAAATGAATTTATGGTTTTCTTTTGTGATGAGCCTATTTTGTAGTAGAAAAAACATTACAAAATAAGAATGAAAATCTTTTCTTTTTTAACTAATGAGATTTTCAGAACCGATTTGTTTATGAAAATTTTTACTTATCAACTACAGTCAGATTCAACCCAGGAAGTTACCGTGTGTTTGGAATAGGGAACTGGGTTGCCATTTTAACGGTATTTTCTTGAGAGAAATCCTTAAATAAAACTGAAGTATGCAACACAGCAGGTACAGAGTTGTAAGTTGTAGCCGTCCACGCCACCCCCTCTTAAAGAAAAAAAGTTACCACTTGTCACTGAGCTCTTGCGGATCTATACCATCCTGTGTGAAAATGTCGACTCTCATATTTACTATAAAACTAGTCTGCATGCTGTAAAAGAAAAACTATGCTTTTTAAATGTATAGTACATAGATTTGGAAAAAGTACTAACCTTGCCCCTTCGCCCTCCCTAAACAAACAAATACCGTTATTATGAGTTTGGCAACATCTACCCCCTGTACGTAGGGGGACACTGGCTTAGCCCGTAAGTAACTTACTGTAGTAACTTACTGAGTTGAATTAGAGTGTAATCAAAAATATATTGGAACCTTATATTTCATTTTCGGAGGTTTGGTCAAAACACGTTTGAAAGGAAATAGCGTTTTTTATATAGGCCTATTATATTTCTGTGTAAATTAGTATTAATTATTAGGATTACTTATCCCATTCTATTTGATTTCATTATATCAGTTTAACCTCTCACCTTATAGGTACTTTTACGTGCCACAAGCCACCTGTGACACGACCTGTCGGGAGAGCGATTTTAAATTATGGATCACACACATACACAAGGACATGGAGGGCCTCCCCGAAAGTATTACTCACTGAAGTGTAAAATAATTTATTATTATTTGCTTACAAGAAATGTACTTTGTATCTATCAGCAGATGCTGGTCACTGCAAAGAAACCAACGAACGTGTTACCATCATCATCAACAACAACAAGGATTAAGCCCAATGGCCTGTTCAGATCTCATTATAGGTCGAATCGGTCCTTCCATCTCTTCAATGGTCTTCCCAACATTCTTCTCCCTTTTGGTTTATAATTATACATTCTTCTTGGTATGCGCTGTTCATTCATTCGTAATACGTGCTGAAGATAAGCATTTTGATAATATTTTATTCTTTCACCGAGATTAAATATATTAAGTTCTGTTCTTATATCTTCGTTTTTTCTTTTTATCGGTCCTTTGGTATCCTGCTATTGCTCTCAACATCTTCATTTCAGCAGCCTCTATTTGTTTACTATCTGCCTTTGTTAATGTCCAGGTTTCACATCCATACATAAGAGATGGAACTGCCAATACTTTGTAAAACTTCAAAATAGTTTCTTTTCTAGTCTTATTCAATAAAGTGCGTTTAATTGTGCCACATAGATAATTGAATCGTTGTATTTTAGTGTGTTTATCTAAATTTCTGTCATTGCCTAAATGACATCCCAAATAATTAAAATTCTGAACTTGGTCTATAATTACATTGTTTATCATTATTTTTGTTCTTATTGCACATTTTCCTAACCAACGTGTTACCCACAATTAAAACATGTTGAATGAACTGTGAATTTTATTTTACTCCAGTTTTCGATCTAGTTTTTCCACAGATAGTTGCAACGTCTTTACAGACTATAAGCATCGGAAGATAAATGTTCAGAAACACACACCAATATTTCTGGATTAGATCCTACAAATACAGTATAAGACATCAAAACATTTTAGACTTATTTCAACATGGGTTGGGAAATGGATATTTAATGAGATATCTTTTATCACCCAGATGGCTTGAGGTGTTCACAAATGTAAATAAGTTTCTCGAATTATTTATGATGGAGAATTTAGAGTAGTTGGTGGACCAAGTGTTATAGAGGATGAAGCGACACTTGATGCACCAACCGACACACACAATGCATTTAACCAAATAATGTTTGATAGTGTAGGTACTTAATTTGACGAGCAGAACGCTGCATTATGGCAAATGGCGAGAATTTCGAACACTTTTGTATGGTACTCAACATGTATCATTATAAACTAAACTGGAGCTAGTAATGTATTAACCAAAGTACTTTGATGTCTGATATATGAATCATTTTAATATATAATTTCTTAACCCGCTACACTTCAGCTGTAAGTCCCCGTCTGATGATTTTTGGTCTCGTAAAAGAACCTGAAGTCTAAATTAGAGCTTGTGAGTAAATTTTAGTTGGTCTTCCCCATGCAAGTAATACCTTAGCCTATTGTGTGTCTATTTCAAGCGATAACTCGCTGACATCTTGTAAGGAAATAAGGTAACTAGGCAACAAACTAGCGTCTTTATAGGAAGCCAGATATAATGAGAACAGTTAAGTCTCGTAGACTGCGATGGGCAGGACATGCTGCACGAATGGGGAATGAAAGACGTACATGGAAGCTTCTTGTAGAAAAACCAGAGGGAAAACGCCCAGTTGGTAGACCAAGAATGGGGTGGGAAAATAATATTAACTATGATTTGAGGAAAGTAGATTTATTGGAAAACATTGGCTCAGGATAGGGATGTATGGAGAGCTTATGCCCGCGCGGCCATGAACCCACGGGTTCGATAGTGTCAGTGAGTTAGTTAGTTGGTTAGGGAACACCCTAGCTCCACTTGGGGATGTACAGACTTGTGTGGTGTAATCCTAAAACTTCATAATGTATTTTTAAACATTGTATAAGAAATACCGTAGTTAAGTCCGATATGATGTAATCCATACATTGCAAAGCTAAATGCATTTTACATGTTAACATTGTTACAGCAGTCATTATTTTTATAATTTTCAAAAAATAATAAAAAAAGGAATTTTTACATCCTAATGAAACACGATGCACCGCTGTGGTCTCGAGGTGCATGCTGCCTTGTCATGCAGCGGCCCCGGGTTTGATTCCCTGTCGGGACAGGCTTCCAGGGTGAGGTTCTTTTTTTTCGCGGTTTTCCCACACCTGTAAGACAAATGTCAGTGGAAGCTTTAGGGCCCAACGGTCCCCGAAAATCATCCGGCCATCATAATTATCATCACCATCATTCACTGGTGTGGAAGCTACCACACCTATAATTCCCTATTAAAGCTGCAAAGCATAGCATGAAAATGCTATGATTGCAGTGACCTGCCCTCGGGCACAACACTGTAGATAAATAGAATAAAACATGAGGCATGTTTTGATTAAATGTAAATAAGTTAGACATTTTCATTAATTGCTCAAACATTATAGTAGCGTTGCTCATACAAAACCAGTTTTATTAACTTCTTGTGATCGGACTATGAGTAGATTTCTTAAGATTTGGAATTTATATTTTAATAATTTTGGGAAGAGAATACATTTTCGATTATTTTAGTATTTTCATGTTTATAATATCTTATTAATATTAATTTGTTACAAAAATGTATTTATGTAGGCCTACAGATTTGTATCTGTGCCTAAAGTTTGATTTCCCTTCTCCACTCGTCACCAGAGTTTCTGGTGGATGACACAAGTACCGCACATGCGAAACAATGCTCATTAATATTGCTTGGCCTATAGAGAATCTCTGAAAATAGCCAGTTGAATAAAATTCATCAAGCATCGAGACAAAAATTTTGAACTGACTGTCCAAGTCCCCATTTCTAGTCAGCACACATTCGAGTTATCTTTCCTTGAATAAACATTCCTTTGTTTTTATAATTTTTTCCCGCTAGCAGACAGGCAACAGCGCTACAGTGTTAAAAGAGCATTAGTTGACTTCCAGTGACTACCATACTCGCTTCTGGCTAAAAAAAAACTGTCAGTCCTTTCACGTCTAATTTTGAATTAATATTGACCTGAGATGTTAATGAGCAAGAAATTAATGGTAGGCATAGTTGGTTATTTTGAGAGGTTGTATATTAAGTTGATTAATTTTCTCTACCCTACCTCCTCCGTCGTTAAATAAAAATGAGAATAACTTATAGCAATACCTGCATAGTAAGAGGGGAAATGTGTTGGCGATAGCATCGTCAGAAAAAGTTGTAGTTTCGGAATTAGTTGACACGATTATCAGATTATCCATTTAGTCCTTGGCCTCTGAAGGAGTCAGATTATTTACGAATGTACTGTTTTATAATTCTCCCATCTCTGCTATTCAAAAAAAATACTCAGTTGAGAAAGTGGGAATGTGATGGTATATAAAATAGGGATGGCTAACTCATCCCTAGTCCTTAGATTAGAATTTCCCTGCATATTTTATACATGAAGGATGATCATTGTCCAAAATGTATAGATGAGAAGTAAAAATTCCATCCATCCATAGTAATTCTGTCCGAAGGCAGGTCCTTCACTGCAATCATAGCATTTTCATGCTATGCTTGCAGCTTTACTAGGGAATTGTAGGTGTGGTAGCTTCCCGTTGCTTTCCACACCGGTGAAGGATGATGATGATGACGATAATAATAAGGATAATGATGATGGCCATATGATTTCGGGGACCGTTTGGGCCTTAACGTTTTCCTGACATTTGTCTTACAGGTGAGGAAAAACCACCCAGAAAAACTGCCCCGACCGGCAGCACGCTACCTTGAGACCACAGTGGTGGACAAGTAAAAATTAAGAGGGGGGGAAAAATTCCGTAAAACATAGGTACGGAAATGAACTGATTGCGATTTATGTTTTGATAGCTGGGGCTCGCTGAATGCTAAGTGCTAATTCCAACAAAATGTATTACAATGTTATTTATCAATCCGGAGATAAGTACCCCGTTCAAGGGCTAGCAGAAACAACAACAAAAGATCCAATAAATAGGCCTACTGGTCCGCAAATTAACCGTTCATGAATAAATTCATGGAATCTACCATTTTACAGAGTTAATTTCCGGAACCAGTGTAACGGAACTTTTGTTTCTCTTAATTTTAATTTCTCATATCTACATTTTAAACCAAACTATTGAAACATTCTATATTTAGACATGTCCACCGCTGTGATCTCGAGGTAGCGTGCTGCCTTGTCACGCAGCGGGCCCGGGTTCGATTCCCTGTCGGGACAGGCTCCTGGGTGAGGTTTTTTCGGGGGGGTTTTCTTCACCTGTAAGACAAATGTCAGGAAGCTTAGGGCCCAACGGTCCCCGAAAATCATCCAGCCATCATAATCATCCTTATCATTATCATCATCCTTCACCGGTGTGGAAAGCAACGGGAAGCTACCACACCTATAATTCCCTAGTAAAGCTGCAAAGCATAGCATGAAAATGCTATGATTGCAGTGAAAGACCTGCCCTCGGGCAGAATTCCTATGGATGAATGGATATTTAGACAAGGTGTTTACGACGTGAAATACTCCCTATTTAGAGCCTTAACGTGGCTCATGGATATGAAAGTATAGAAGCACGTGGTTGTTAATACAAACGTGAGCGTTCCACTTTACTATGCGATAACCTTGTCTCATTTCCCTCCATAAAAAAATGAATATATGCATATACAATGGTATAATGCAGCGGTTCCCAACCTTTTTCGACTCGCGAACCCCTTCAACAACAATCTGAGCTGGGTGAACCACTGACTTTTAAATATGTAGGCCTATAGGCCCTACATACAGCAGACGTGCATAAAATTTAATTTCAAGCAAAAGGTTTAATATCCTTAAATTAACTTGACCCTTAACGGTAAAAACGTAAAGTTCTCTAGTTACCGCTTAAAAGTTACACAACGTGTAGCCCTAGTTGTAGGGAAATCAAATGCATTCCTAACTTTTTACATAACTGTAAATCAGGCATTCGCGGTAAATATTAATTTATTGTGGGAAAAAAATGTGATAAATTCCCGATGTTACACATATGTAACAAGGGGCATTATAGAGTTAATTTAGTTTTAAAATAATAATAATAATAATAATAATAATAATAATAATAATAATAATAATAATAATAATGATAATAATAATATTAATTAATTTATTATTATTATTATTATTATTATTATTATTATTATTATTATTATTATTATTATTATTATTATTATATTGCAATGCTGTAGAAATGAAGGCTACAATAATAGACCTAACCTCGAAACCCGCCATTACGGAAAAGTTTTGGTGAACCCCTGGGGGTTCACGAACCACAGGATTGGAAAATTTCATGAGGGATTCACATTTCCTTAATCTTAGGAAATAAAAACAAACAATTTTGTAAGAAATATCAAAACAAATAGCACAGGCGAGATAATAATAACAACATATTATGTTCATGTTATCTCTGAGAAAATGGGAAGTAGGAGAAGTTATATGGAACTGTGCTATGTTTATAATTTTAAATATATGAATAAATTGAAGACCTCCCTCGCTAAAAGATGTAACCAAAGATTTCTGTGTAATATTTAAGATATTAAAATGAATGTAACATTCACACAGAATTATTGGTTACCCTACTATTCGAAGGTGCTCTTCAATTACCTATAGGAAAATATATTACAAAGGATGTTAAATTGCTTTTAAATTTGACGAATCTATCTGTATACAAATCCTACGCTGCGATTTTTATAAAATAACACCGTAATAAAACATAACCTGATTTATGTTTCCAGATAAAATTTTCCCGATGGGCAAAAATTAACACATTATTTAACATGTAAATAATAATAGATGCTCCTGAAGTAATAAGCTTCCGCAGCAGGCATATTAAGCAAAACATATGGTTTAATGCACGAGAAAAGTTGTAACAAGTGGCTGAATTTAAATACTGCAACTAGGAACAATAATTACAACAGGAATGCGGTGCAAAAAGACATTAAACAAAAGCTTAACAATGGAAACGCATGCTATTATGCATTACACAAACTCTTGTCATCCCAACTTCTCTCAAAAAAAGGTTAAACTAAAAATATACGGGTATTCGTTCAGTATGGATGGGAAGGGATTCTTGTCATTCCAACTTCTTAAAAAAATGTAAAACTAAAAATATACGACGGATATTCTTCCAGTTGTATTATAAGAATGCGAAACATGACCTCTAACTTTAAGGAATGAAAAATATACGAGTAGGGCCTAATATAAGAATAAGGTCCTTAGGAAATTGTTTGAACCGAAGAGAGACGAACAGACATGAATGGAGAAAACTATATAAGAGTGATTTACATGATAATTATGGGAAACTAGATGTAATAAGAACAGTTAAATTGCGATGAGCAGGACATGTGTCACGAATGGGAATGGAAGAGAGAAATGGAAACTTCTTCTAGGAAAATCAGAGAGGAAGTCTCCACAGTACATAGAACAAGCGAAAGCTGGGAGGATAATATTAACCATGATTTGAAAACATTAGTTTAGGATAGGGATGTTTGAAGAGTTTATGTCCACACGGCCATGGCCATGAACCTCCGGGTTCGTTAGTGCAGTGAGTTTGTGAAAATGTTTAATACGGGATGTAAGACAATTAAGAAAATTAACATGTAAATAAAATAATTAATGGCAGTAGCACGGTCCAAGCCTTGACGAAATCGATTAATTTTCCAGAGCGTAAATACCCTGAGTATAGCCGCCTTCCGAAGGGAAGTACGAGTAAATACACGAGTCCCTAAGTATATAATCGCAGAGTTGAAATGAGAGACCTCCCTTGAAGAGAATAATTTCTTTCATAAATTTCCGGCCAGTTTATGGTACCGGTACTCATTCGGGATAAAGAATTTGGGCAGCTACGAAAAACAGCGTTCCCGCTTGAGAAACAAGCTATAACATTGGAGGAACGGATATGCTGACTACATGCCACCCCTATATTAAATGGATGATCGTCCATCTCTGTGATTCTTTTTCTTCTTCTAGAAGGAGACTACAATTCAATGAAGTTTTGACCTCTTCAACTATTTTTCTACAGTTAGATCTATTCTGGATACAGACTGGCCAATTTTTAATTTTCATTTCTGTTGTATATATTTTATGATGTTATCCTGCCACCTGATTTTTGGGTGTTCATTGGTATATATTGGTTTGCATTTGTATATTCTTTCTACAAGTTTTTCTTCTTGCATTCTATTCACATGTCCAAACCAGCGTAGCCTTTGAACTTTAATGTGATTTACTACATTTTTATTTTATATTATTTAATTCGGAGTTCATTCGTATACGTCATGAGCCATCCCTTTATCTAATTGCCCAAAAATTCCCCGTAAGATTTTCCTTTTTTTAAAGATTATTACATCTCTGTGATTGGCATGTTAAATGTGAGGCCAGTAATCGGTTGATAGGCCAAGGGCCTTTTTAGGCGTATCATGTCACGGAGTTTAGTGTTTAGTATATCCGAGATTAACGCGAAACATATTTTCGTTGCATAAAACCGGTGGCTTCCTTGAATTTTTCTCATCCCCAAAAATATCTTTGGCGGAATCGAAACATAGGACTCGAAATAGTTGCACCGGTACATATATAGAAATAAAGACGGACAGAAATTGAAGTGTTTTAATATCCTATTTATTTGAACCATCTCTAGGTTGAAATGGGGCACACCGTATCATAGTTGGTTAAGACAATACGCCACTAAGGGTCAATTTCACCAACAGAGGTTTTTTCCCGTGTATAAAATGCATAGCTTAAACTGTTACCTCTGTTGGTGAAACCGGCCCCTAAGTCGGAAGAACGTAGGTTCATATCTGATTGAGTCGGAATTTTTAAATTGACGGCACCATACATTAACCTCCTATTACCCCAAGAGCCTCCTAAGACCTATAATAGAATCACTTTACCTTTATCTATGGTGTAATGGTTAGTAATCCTGACTGGTATTGCCAACGAGAAGTGGCAAAATGTAGTTAAAAACGATGAAGTCAAAGATGAGGGATTATGTCACACTATAAAATCGTGGTTCTGCTATTTTAGACAATACTTCAATCAGACTTGCATGAGATTTATTTATTATTGAATGTGTTTATTATCGAATTTGTCTACTTATTTATTCATTACGTAATTTATCTATCTATCTATCAAATTTCTCAATAAGTATTGAATTATTTAGTTGAGTGATTAAAAATGGTTTTAGATTATTTGTCATTAGCAGGTATATTTGTCCAGTAACTGTAAATGTCCACGTAACGTAATGTTATTTTAAAAGAAAGAAGACAGGTTAAGTTAATATTTGCATTAATTAGAGTACACAATGGAAAAATAAAAATGCCAGTTCAACATTCAACTCTATCTTCCTTTTCGATGATATATTTATTGAAGTGAAATATTTATTTCCTTCTCTTTTTGATCTAGTCATGCTGATTTCAAAGATTACACTCATCAGAACTCGAATGTATTATCTTAAAAAGATACCGTTACATAATCACAAAGGGTTATTGTGGTTTAAGATACTAATTAATGTCACTGGTTTCAGGTGATGTAACGAAGACCTCACCCTCGCATCAATATTATGGAAACAGCTCATTTAACGTGTTTGACAGTAAAAAGTAATTTTAAAGGAAATCAATGTAATATAAATAATAATCATCCATCCATAGTAATTCTACCCGAAGGCAGGTCCTTCACTGCAATCATAGCATTTTCATGCTATTCTTGCAGCTTTACTAGGGAATTGTATAGGTGTGGTAGCTTCCCGTTGCTTTCCACACCTGTGAAGGATGATGATAATGATAAGGATGTTGATGATGATGATGGCCATATGATTTCGGGGACCGTTTGGGCCTTAAAGTTTTCCTGACATTTGTCTTACAGGTGAGGAAAAACCCCGATAAAAACCTCACCCAGAAAAACTGCCCCGACCGGGGATCAAACCCGGGCCCGCTGCGTGACAAGGCAGCACGCTACCTCGAGACCACAGCGGTGGACATAATAATAATAATAATAATAATAATAATAATAATAATAATAATAATAATAATAATAATAATTTATGTCGACTATTTAACTCATGCCCCAAATAGGAGTCAATGACTAATCACGTTCAGTGAATTTTGTTTTACAACCAATCACAGTCATGTTTCGCCCCCATAATTTTCGAATTTTGATTATCAAATTAAAGGAAGTTACTCCTTTTTAATATTTTGAACAGGTCAGAGCATTATTTTGCAGTGACTGGCTCTCTAACAAATACGTTGAATATAGCAAATAATGAAGAGATTCCTTCGAACTATACATTTGATAATTGTGTGTTAAATAATTGTGTTTTTAATTACTGATTTTACTGCGTTGTTTTCGAAAAAATGAATTAACCTATAATGTTGGCTATAATAAACAGTTTGATGTGTTTCATTTTTTCTCTAGGGTGTATTCTTACAATATTGCTATCCTATTTGGCAATAAATGGTATGATCAAGTTGCAGTGATGAACAAATGAAACATAACCAAACATTTCTCATTTGTTTTCAAACATCGCCGTTTACATTAAATATACAAATATTTTATAATAACAGTATTTAAATAAGGTAGCATGCTGCCTTGTCACGCAACGGGCCCGGGTTCGATCCCCGGTCGGGGCAGTTTTTCTGGGTGAGGTTTTTATCGGGGTTTTTCCTCACCTGTAAGACAAATGTTAGGAAAACTTTAAGGCCCAAACGGTCCCCGAAATCATATGGCCATCATCATCATCATCCTTCACTGGTGTGGAAAGCAACGGGAAGCTACCACACCTACAATGCCATAGTAAAGCTGCAAAGCATAGCATGAAAATGCTATGATTGAAGTGAAAGACCTGCCCACGGGCAGAATTACTATGGATGGATGGATATTTAAATAATGATTTGTGAGTAAACAGCTTAATTTTATTCGTTAAATAGTCCTAACAAATGCCACTCTTGATTTCCAAATCCTCTAGGTAAACTTATCGATAATTTGGAAATCGCTCGTGGCATTAGTTATCGCGGCTGTGGCCTTGAGGTAGCGTTGCTGTCTCGTACGGAGTGGGCCCAGGTTGAAACCCCCGTCGCGACAAGTTTCCTAGGTGATGGATTTTTTCGGGGATTTTCCTCACCAGTAAGACAAATGTCAGGAAACTTAAGACCCAAACGGTCTCCGAACATCATAATCAAGAGTTCATCACTGTCATATTTGCTCTGTTTAGTAGGTTTAGTATGAATGAATGTATGAATGGCGTGTTTCGTCTAATGTTGTGTTGTCTGGGAGGAGGTCCTGCCATTGAACTGAACACTCGTACGGGAAGGCCCTCCATATATCTTGTGTCGTAAAAAAAAGTATGTATGTGATCCATAGTTTAAAATCTCTATCCCAATAGGTCATGCCACTGTAAGGCCCGGCTGGCGTGTGGCGTGTAAAATGTGCCTATAAGGTGAGAGATTAAACTGAGATAAAGAAGAAGGAGAATACTAATAATTAATATTACAAATTATATATTTATTATTATTATATTATTATTATTATCTATATTAAATTTGCCCAAATAAACTCTATATTAATAAAATAAGATGACTAAAAGATTTATTTAATTTAATATCTTTCAATGAAAATTTATAGAGATCATTTTGATTTTATAATTAGAATATTAATTGCTTAATTTTTCTTTTCTATATATACATGTGTCCACCGCTGTGGTCTCGAGGTAGCGTGCTGCCTTGTCACGCAGCGGGCCCGGGTTCAATCCCCGGTCGGGGCAGTTTTTCTGGGTGAGGTTTTTATCGGGGTTTTTCCTCACCTGTAAGACAAATGTCAGGAAAACTTTAAGGCCCAAACGGTCCCCGAAATCATATGGCCAACATAATCACCATCATCCTTATCATTACCATCATCATCATCCTTCACCGGTATGGAAAGCAACGGGAAGCTACCACACCCATAATTCCCTAGTAAAGCTGTAAGCATAGCATGAAAATGCTATGATTGCAGTGAAGGACCTGCCTTCGGGCAGAATTACTATGGATGGATATATACATGTAGTCCACCGCTGTGGTCTCGAGGTAGCATGCTGCCTTGTCACGCAGCGGGCCCGGGTTCGATTCCCGGTCGGGACAGGCTCCTGGATGAGATTTTTTTCGGGGTTTTTCCTCACCTGTAAGACAAATGTCAGGAAGCTTAGGGCCCAACGGTCAACGAAAATCATCCGGTCATCATCATCCTTATCATTATCATCATTATCCTTCACCGGTGTGGAAAGCAACGGGAAGCTACCACACTTACAATTCCCCAGTAAAGCTGCAAAGCATAGCATGAAAATGCTATGATTGCAGTGAAAAACCTGCCCTCGGGCAGAATTACTTGGATGGATATATATGTATATTGTAGCAGGCTGCATGGGGTCGTTCATGCATTGTTTTCTTGTAATAAAACAACACAGATGATCATGTTAAACTCCACAATAACTTTTATTTAATTCTATAAACTCTCAGTGACATTTCATTCACAAATTGCTGTTTCAAAGTTTATCTATCACACAATTACTTACAGTCTCTAACTTTTCACTTTCCACAGTTTTTTCCTGTCACAGTCCACGTTTCGCTATCCTGAACCTGGCAACAGTTTATAAAGGTTGGGGAAGAAAGTGTCATGGTATCCAGTGGAGATTCTTCTAGTATAGAAGTTTCTAGCACCGAACTTTCTTGACATGAAAAGTAGAGGCTTAGAGAAACTCCCAGAGTGGAAGTCTAGACATATTGATCATCTGCACATGTCTTTCAACTTGCAAGTCAATGACTCACAAATCTATTTCTACCAATGCAAGACCACTACACTCATTGTAATCTGCGAAATTCAAACACTGCTATTACAATGCATTATTGTATATTAACTGATTTAATTTTATTTCCTTTACTAGCAACCAAATTTCAATAGTGGCTCATGTACATTAGGTATAAAAGTTTTTATTTTGATTTTTCACTGTTATTTAGAGATTATTCCATGCTTCAAGTTTATTATCCAGACAGAGATTAAGCCAACTGAAGATAAATTTGCATAACTCTTATCATATTTAAATATTATACATTACATAAATCAGATATAGATGAAATAAAGTATTAGCTTGTCTCTTAAGTAATGTAATGGTGGAATTTTTAGTTGTGATCCACTGGGTGTTTGTTCCAAATGGGATTGCTGTCAATATGAATATTTATTCTCAACAACTGGAACAAGTTCATGAAATTCTGAGGGTCATGGGTTTAAGGGGATAGGATGCTATTTTTTGGTAAAAAAATGAGCAATTAAAAAAATTTTTTTTTGCTCTAAAATACTCTGTGATATGTGTGGAATATATTGCATAACATTTTATGCATATTTATACCCTTATCAGAAGTTGAGGAGCCATTTTTGAAGTGCCTGCGCTCTGGATTTTAAATCACATGCCCCCTTTTGATTGTTGTTTCCCATAACTTCATTTTTATTGCTACATTGTTAGACAAAAATTTATATATCTTCGGAACTATTATAGATACATGCATGCAATTTTGAACACACACTCTTGAGACAATGAGAAAACTTTTCTCTGTAACAGAAATTAGGTATTTGATTTTATTTAAAAAATATGTCTGTTTGTTTTCAGAAAAGGAAATAAAAAATTGTTGTTAAATTTTAATTGTTCATTTTACAACTTTAGGGACAAATATCAAAATTATGTTACAGAGAGTTTGTAGAGCATGCTTTCACTAATAAAATGTAACAGATTCTGGCTTAGATATATCAGTTTTAGTAAATCCCTGCACTGGATACATTTTTTTGAAAATTTGGGCCCCCCAATTTTTTTTCAAAATTCTTATTTTTGTTTAAGTTGCTATAGCCATGAAGTCTTAACATACAAAAAATAAATCATTTACACCAAATAAGAAAAAAGTGTCCACCGCTGTGGTCTCGAGGTAGCGTGCTGCCTTGTCACGCAGCGGGCCCGGGTTCGATTCCCGGTCGGGGCAGTTTTTCTGGGTGAGGTTTTTATCGGGATTTTTCCTCAACTGTAAGACAAATTTCAGGAAAACTTTAAGGCCCAAACGGTCCCCGAAATCATATGGCCATCATCCTTATCATTATCATCCTTACCATTATCATTATCATCATCATCCTTCACCGGTGTGGAAAGCAACGGGAAGCTACCACACCTACACAATTCCCTAGTAAAGCTGCAAGCATAGCATGAAAATGTTATGATTGCGGTGAAGGACCTGCCTTCGGGCAGAATTACTATGGATGGAAGAAAAAAGTTTAAAAAATACCATCCTCTCTCCTTAAACCTTTCATAACCCATATCAAGATGTAAAAATATGACTCATTAATTTACAAATTAAGAACTTCATAATGTTATTTCCCATATTTAATTATGAATACCCCATATTGCATGAACAACCATGACAAAAATTCAGGAATTGGGAGGAATCAAACTGCTACCATATCCTGAATATAATCCTGATCTTCTGCCTAGAAATTACCATCTGTTTCAATCTTGTATGAAATTTAAAAAAAAACATTGAAGCTATGGAAATGCATTTCAAAGAATTCTTTGCATAAAAAACTAGAGACTGGTACCATCGCAAGATAGTGAGAGATTATTCAAGATTATAGAATCTGAGGTCTCTACTTTCGAGAGTAGTTTAATTTCTTGTTAGCAAACATTCCAAATAAATTTTGTTTAAAAATTACATTACTTATGAGACAGTATCTTTATTATGTACCCATACAATTTTTGTCAAAATTTCAGGTTTATCTTATGACAGAATAAAACATTTGCCAAATTATATGGCTCACGTACAGTCTACCTAATATAACCCAAAGATCTAAGATGAGATATGATCAAAAACGTTAAAAGTCTCAAAAGTAAAAATAGATAAATAAACTCATGGAATAATTTTTTTTTAAATATACCTATAATTTGAATTATAGACCACCATTAATCTGTTTAATTTTTTTTACTGCAAAATTTATATATGAACTATTAGAACATGTGTAAGTCTTTATTAGACCTCAGGGATGCTAATATTGTAATTATCTTATTCTCACAGACCAATAGTTGGAAGAAATGTAGAAATGAATATAACAACATAAACATGCCCAACATTGTGACAAAAGTTTTGTCTAAATTCATTATTGAAAAGTTTAAAAGCTATCCCCAAATGTATTATTAAAATTCACATAGTGTGATAAAATTAGGATACGAGATATTTTCAATATAGAATTCAAATAAAATTGTACTTCTTGCCATATGATTGTCTAGTTTACATTACAAAATATTTTCAAAAAGTCAAATCAATTTTAGAAGTATATATATGACCATCTATATATTAATGAATTTAGTGAACATTTTATAAACAGTAATCCTAATCATATTTAAAATTTGATTATATATTTCAAGATAATGGAGAATAGTGCATACAAATTTGAACACCATATTATTCAATATCTCATAATGAACCAGTCAGTGTTTCATATGTAATCTAAGTAAGCACAATTTCCAATAAGAAATAACTAAAAATTCTTGTTGTTCCATTCTAAGAATCCAAACAATATATAAATATTAGAATGAGTGAGTAAACAAAAGTGTAAATGAGTGGATGGTAGAATGAGTTATAACTGGCAACTTATTTTATATGCCCCAAATGGGAGTTAATGACCAATCACATTTCAATGAATTTTGTTTTATAACTAATCACAAATGTGTTTCACCTCGATATTTATCTACTTCTGTATATCATATTAAAGAAAGCTCCTCCTTTTTAATATTCTGAACAGGTCAGAGCATTATTCTGCAGTGATTGACTCTTGAACAAATACGTTGAATATAGCAAATAATGAACAGATTCCTTCAAACTACACATTTGATAATTGTGTTTTTAAATAATGGTTTTACAGAGTTGTTTCCTAAAAAATAATAACCTATAATGTTCATTATAATATACAGTTTGATGTGTTTCATTTTTCCTCCACTATGGTGCATTCTTACAATATTGCGATCCTATTCGGCAATAAATAATATGATCTAGCACTGTGCTACAAGCCGGAAGGTCAAGGGTTCGAGTCCCGGTGGGGTCAGGATTTTTAAACTGACCCAAACCTTCTGGCAGCACTATATGGTCCTGGGGTCGACTCAACCTATAACGGAAATGAGTACCAGACACTTGTTCTGGAGTAAAGGCGGCCGTCATGCAGGGCTGACAACCCGGCTGACATCAAGTGTCAATTGTCCAGAAAAAGTGGGAGCCCTAACCTCCTACCTCCTACTACCCCATGGGTCTCCTGAGGCCTGTAGTGGGATCACTTTACTTTAGTTACAGCAGATGAACAAAAGAAGCATACCAAACATTTCTCATTTGTTTTCAAACATCGCTGTTTACATTGAATATATAAATATTTTAAAATAACTATAGTTAAATAATGATTTGTGAGTAAACAGCTTAATTTTATTCGTTAAATAGTCCTAACAAATGCCACTCTTGATTTCCAAATCCTCTAGATAAATTGGAAATCACTCATGGCATTACTTATGATAATCACATATTGTTAATGTAATACCAATACTGATATTGCCACATGTCATAAAAACTTCCATAGAAATATTTTGGGAAGTCAAGAATAGTAATGTCACTATAGGCAAGGTATAAAAAAAGGAGTAAAAAAAATAAAATCTCATAGTGTTACTTCCTAAATATATCAAGTAAAAATGATTCTCAGATACCATACATTGTTGTCAATCTTGTGACCAATCAATGACCAAGATGTGAACTAGGGACCCAGAGATGGAAGACAAGTGTCTAACCACTTACACTGCAGAGCTACTGTCAATTACAAGTCATTGGCCTATTTGAGGAAATGCCACTTCCTTTCTCAATTTATATATTTTTCTGTTCCTATATTTATTTATTTAATAAAGTAGTATAATGCCTCAAAATAAACTATCAAAATAGATAAGTGAATTTTTTAAAATATTAAGCTCATCAATTTTAATCTGTTTTGAAGACAATAATTGCTTCCATCGTTAACTACACTGATTGTGTGAAATTGAGTTGTCAACATCAGTATTCCACCTGTTGTGGGTTGAGATTTTGCTTTACAGGAACTTCAAAATTCATAAACCTATATTTGTTCTTCTGAATGTATATCTTTTCCCAAACTGTTAAATATGCTACAAGCCAGATGATAGGGGGTTCAAGCCCTGTTGGGATAAGGGCTTTTTAAACCTTCTGGTGGTAGCATGGCCCTTGGGTTGACTCATCCTCTAATGGAAATAATGTGAGGCAAATATAACCATCATGCAGGGATGACAATACAGCTGCCTATTGTCTAGAAAAATTGAAGCCTTAATTTCCTACTACCCCAAGAGCCTCATAAGGTCTGCAAATAGAATTACTTTACCTTTTATGCAAACTGTAATTCCATAGGTTTCTCTAAATGACACTTATGGAAGCATATGAAACCAACAGTTTGAGAAAAGATATACATTCAGAATAATAAATACAGGTCCATGAATTTTGAAGTTCCCAGCGAGCAATATTTGATTTTGAAGTTCTTTCAATCCTCACCAGGTGGTAGGCAGAGTACTGGCGTTGAACTCATTTCCAAACAGTCATAGTGTAGCTGATGATGGAGGCAATTGTCTTCATAAATATTCAGGTGAGAAATATGTATTTTTATGAGGTTAGGTATAAAAAAAAAATTCTGGTTCAATAATGTAGTATTGACTATTTAACTCATGCCCCAAATGGGAGTCAATGACCAATCACATTTAAATGATTTTTGATTTACAACCAATCACAGTTGTGTTTCGCCTAGAATTTACCAACTAAAGTTTATGATAATAAAGAAAGCACCTCCTTTTTAACATTCTTGAATAGGTCATAGCATTATTTTGCAGTGACTGACTCTTTAAGAAATACGGCTACCAGATTGTACATATAGTGCATGAATGTCAACACGTAGTGCATGCGGGAGTTAATATAAAAACATTTTGTAGCAATTGATTATACTACCAAAAAAGAAACCACTCTTTGCACTTTCTTAAATGTATTTTTTCTGAGATAATAACATTCCAGAAAAATATAACTGTCATAGGACATCATCAGAAATGAATTAATATACAGTTTGATGTGTTTCATCTTTTCTCCACTAGAGTGCATTCTTACAATATTGCGTTAATTTGGCAATAAATAATATGATCTGGTTGCAGTGATGAACAAAAGAAGCACATGAAGCATACCAATTGTTTCTCATTTGTTTTCAAACATCACCGTTTACATTAAATATATAAATATTTTAAAATAACTATATTTAAATAATGATTTATGAGTAAACAGCTTAATTTTATTCATTAAATAGTCCTAATAAATGCCACTCTTGATTTCCAAATTCTCTAGATAAATTCACTCCTCACTTCGTGAGTCATGAATTTATCGATAATTTGGAAATCACTCGTGGCATTACTTATGATAATTTGCCTCATAGTGTTACTTTACATTACAAGTTTTATGAAAAACACAGTATGATTGTTTGAAAATAATGCAGACTGCAATGGTTGTATTATCAGGAGTACCAACCTTGTATTTTATATAAGTGTTATTAATATTAACAATTGCTATAAAATAATTAAGATACATTCTTTAAGATAAGATAAGGGTATTATAATAATATCCCATATTAACCATAATTATTACCACACTCTAAGACAAGCAGTTTTAGCATATTAGAGAAAGAAAAGTGATATAAACAACCAGTATTAACAATCATCATTACCTTATTCAGAAACATGACACAGATTATATTATCCTTGAACATGATAACCATGATATCATATATGTTTAAAGTTTTTAAAAAAGGCAATGATGATTGTTATACTGGATTGTCATTTCTTTCTTTCTCTATAAATAAACTATAGAGGTTTCTTATATTGTCTGAATAATAATAAAATAAGGCTTAACAATATATTTTAAAAGTCTTGTTAAAGATAAATAGGGATATAGATTAAAATTGTCTATTAAGAGATAATGGATATGGTAAAAAAAATTGAGACTTTTCTCAGTTATATTATAATAATCCATGTTTTGATAAATATCCCGCACCGTAGTCGAGTGGTTAAGGCAAAGGTGCCTTGGTGCAGAGCTGCGCTGGTGCGAGTCTCCATGGGGGAAGAAATTTTCCCATGGAATTTCAACCAGTATGCAAATGAGAATAAAGTTCTTAGGAAAATTTTTGGACCAAAGAGAGATGAACAGACAGGTGAATGGAGAAGACTACATAACTGTGAACTACATGGTCTTTATAGGAAGCCACATATAATGAGAACAGATAAGTCTCATAGACTGTGATGGGCAGGACATTGGCATGAATGGGGAATGAAAGACACGATTGTGATGTATGGAGAGCTTATGTCCACGTGGCCATGAACCTACAGGTTTGATAGTGCCAGTGAGTTAGTTATGGAATCAGTACCACCCAGCATCGTGACACATTTGGGTAGCTACATTAAGTAGTGGCTCCAGGTTGAGAAAACCAGCTATATTGACTGGGGGACCCGACATCCTGACCACATGTCACCCCTACACTGACTGGATGATCGTCTACCTCTGTGATTAACACATGTGGATCAGCAGCCAACTGATAAGCCAAGGACCTTCTAGGCCAGTTGCACCATGGAGTTATTGTTTCGATAAATAAGACTTTGAGAACAAATAAATGTATTGAATACAAATTTTAATAAAAACACGTTTAGAAAACATTTTAAGAATCAGATAGTTATGAATAAGTAAAGGGTAAAAAATACCAGTAGCCAAAAAGAAAATAAATAAGCAAAAATGGAAACAAGCAAGGATTTCCAGAAGAGTTGTAAAATTTAAATAATTCAAGTGAAAATATTATGTTTAAATTTACTTTAAGGAAAGTAAAAAGAGCAATTTTAATTTATGTAAGCCTATAATTTTGTTATGAGTAGATTTCCATTAATTATCTAACCATGGTCACACATAGAAATGTATTATTAAATGGAAATGGACACATAGCAACATATGAAAGAAGTTTTGAAGAAGTGGAAAAATTCAAATATCTAGGAACAATAATTACAAACAGGAGTGAGATACAGAAAAAAAATTAAACATAGGCTCAACTCTGAAAACAAATGCTATATGCAGTACATGAGCTCTTATTGTCATCAAATTTCTCTAAAAAAATGTTAAATGGTTATTATTCCATTTGCATGGATGTGAAACACTGTCTCGCACTTTAAAGGGAGAAGAAAAGATTGAATATTTGAGGATGAAATGTTTAGGAAAATGTTTGGACCAAAGACAGACAGACAGGTGAATGGAAAAATTACTTAACATTTGAGTTACAAGATTTTTTATGGAAAACCAGATGTAATAAGAATAATTAAGTCTCATTGATTGTGATGCATGGGGAATGGAAGTGGGACATGGAAACATATTGTAGGAAAATCATGGAAAAAGAATCCAGTAGGCGGTCACAAATGAGGTGAGAGAATAACATTAAGCATGATTTGAGAAGGTAAATAATACAAGAGATGATTAGAAAATATTGGTTTTTGTATAGGGATGTATGGAGAGATAATGTCTGCATGGCCATGAATATCTAGGTTTGATAGTGACAGTGAATTAGCGAATTGGTTAATGATAATCTTCACCAATAAATGTAATTGTTTTACCTCTTTCAACCATTATGTACCTTTTATAAGCATCCAATCATAATTTTCAATAAGAAAGAAAAAAAAGTCCATCATGCAGAAACTGGTAAACTAAGTAAATTTCTTAGTAAGTCAAATTTCTGGTCCGATTTCTCTGCTAGAGAGATTTTAACATTTTTGCTTCAGGTGAAAATCTCCCCCAGTCCCAGTGGTTCGATTTTGCTGGTTAACAAAGTCAATATTTTAATTGATTGCTATATGACAAGTTTGGTTGTAAAAACACAAAAATTATGGTCCCTAGAGCATCACACACACACACACACACACATATATATATATATATATATAGGGGCACGCCGTAGCGTAGTGGTTAAGGCACTGCGTTACAAGCCGGAAGGTCGAGGGTTCAAGTCCTGGTGGGGTCAGGATTTTTAAACTGACCCAAACCCTCTGGCGGCACTATGGCCCTGGGGTCGACTCAGCCTCTAACTTAAATGAGTACCAGACACTTGTTCTGGGGGTAAAGTGGCCGTCATGCAGGACTGACAACCCGGCTGACATCAAGTGCCGATTGTCCAGAAAAAGTGGGAGCCTTAACCTCCTACTACCCCAAGGGCCTCCTGAGGCCTGTAGTGGGATTACAAAATAATATATATATATTATGAATATGTTTGATGTATTTATTATTCTAATACTCCTAATATATTTAATAACAAAAATGTACATACATTTTAATTATTAATTATTTAAAATTACTATCACAACTATGACAAAAAAACAATTTAAGATTCTTAATCTTCAATATTTTTCAAAATTTATTCAGTGCCTATATAAATTTTTAATAATTTAAAATTTATGATACAGAAATGATTCCAATAACTATATCATTCCCAACTGCTTACTTAAAAGAACACAAAATCAAGCTCTTACGTTAATTATTGTGCTATTAAAACTATTCCTATAGTAACTTACAAGCAGTTACGTGTAATAGACATATTATGACATCTTGAAATGCAAACAAGTCCTTTAACATAATGAAAAAATCAGGAAACTCCCATAGAACAAAAAAAGTAGGTAAAAATCAACCTCAACTTGAAATCACAATTAGGTTTTGTGCAGAAGATACAAATAACCTAGATTACCCATCTTAGATAAAATCATTCATAATCTCTTAACAACCTACTAAACATCACTGAAATAGAACACTACCTTGATTTAAATGCAGACTTTATAAAGAAAGTATATTACAGAAGCTAAAGCATTTTTTCTCTTGAAACCAACAATTAAGATTTCCAAATGATTAATGGACTCACATATACAGATGGCTCTCTACAACCATTAACCGCTTCATTCTCTATGACCACGAAGATAAGGCAGGAACAAGTGCTAGTTGTAAATTCTTTTTATTTTATAGTATGTTTTACATAATTTCTCAAATTTTCATGGAGAAACTGATGCAATTTGTACATCTTTCAGAAATCTATATATAGTCAAACAGGTGTAACAACATAGTTTATCAGATTTTAAAGCTGCTGTTAGGCTATTATCTTGACTGACTTCCCTAAAATGAAGGCAATTAATGAAATTCATAAAATGATCAAACAGCTGCAAAATTTACACAAATAAGTAGCTTTTCAATGCATTCTAGTTCACTATGGGGTAGCTGGGAATGAGCATGCAGATATGTTAGCCAAGAAGGATTCTATAATCATATATATATATATATGATATGATAAGAAAAGTAAATGCCTGGACGGCATTTGATCTCGGACCTCTGGATTGGTACTCGAGCATCTATCCATTATACCACCGGGCAAATCTAATACAAACATTTATTTTTCTTATATATATATATTCTCCATTATTACAACATGTAGCGAGAACTCGGTCTTCACTGCCACCTGGCAGTTACTATAACAAGTAAGCAAATTAAAGAGAATATTTTTACTTTATAGCAGTAACGCTTTATCGATGTTATAATTAAATTTTTTTGACATTGAGCACTGCAAGCTTAATATGACATGATAAGAAAAATAAATGCCTGGACCGATTTGAACCCAGACTTCTGGATTGGTACTCCAGCGTGATATCCATTACACCAGCGGGCAAATCTAATACAAACATTTATTTTTCTTATATATATATATATATTCTCGATTATTACAAGATGTAGTGAGAACTCGGTCTTCACTGCCACCTGGTATATACATATATCCATCCATAGTAATTCTGACTGAGGGCAGGTCTTTCACGGCAATCATAGCATTTTCATGCTATGCTTTGCAGCTTTACTAGGAAATTATAGGTGTGGTAGCTTCCCGTTGCTTTCCACACTGATGAAGGATGATGATGATAATGATAAGGATGATGATGATGATGATGATGGCTGGATGATTTTTGGGGACCCTTGGGCCCTAAGTTTCCTGACATTTTTCTTACAGGTGAGGAAAAACCCTGAAAAAACCTCACCCAGGAGCCTGTCGCGATTGGGAATTGAACCTGGGCCCGCTGTGTGATAAGGCAGCATGCTATCACGAGACCACAGCAGTGGACTATATATATATATATATATACCCTATGAAACTCCAAAGAGGTTAATAAAAATATTATATTTGAAGAGAAAAATTATACGCTGATTCGAACCCAGGACCTTTCACACTCTAGGCGAATGCTCTACCGAGTGAGCTATTTGAGCGAGCTCCAATCTAAATGCAAATTTTTCTCTTATATATGCTGTTAATTCCCATGCACCAAATGCTATGAAACCTTTGCTTCCATATTGCAAAATAAAAATATTCTCATTGCCAAATATGATAAACACCTTACTACTTCTGAAAATTTGAATAGGAGAAAATTTCAGACAAAACCGAAATCAATCCCAGATCTGCCTAAAAAAATCATCTGTTGCTAAGTTTAGACTCGTAACAGGACATGACTGTCGAGTGGACATATGTTCAAAATGATGTTTGTTATGAAACAAACACATGTAATGAATATGGATCACATGGTTGTAATGAATATTGCATGAGTTAAGAAGATCCAGTTACAAAACATTGGAAAGCAAGGAGGAGAATAATTGTATTATTAAATCCTGAGCATTAGACACACACACACACCTGAATGACATAAAATAACTAATTAATAATATGGCCTATGCTAAAGTAAAATAATATTAAAAATATCTAGGTTCCCTTTCTACCTATAGTTCATGTAGATAATTCATAATTGTATGTATAATTTAACCCTCGTGAAGTGTAAGAGAAGACCTTATGGTCTTAACTCCATCAGGTAAAATAAATAAATAAATAGCTCCATCCTTATTGATTATGTTTCAAATTGGATTAGAGGTTGATATACCTCTACTTCCATTCAAAATATCCATATAGGGAAGAAAGTGTATCCACTGAGCTTTTCACATCACACTACTGTTACATCATCATCTCCAAATATCTTGATCATAAATAGAGTGGGAAATAATAAAATATGAAAATTGTGACACAAAATGTTATGAAACTACTATTTTCTAAAATAATTATTACATTTAATAAATGAAAAAAAAAAGAAAGATCAATAGAGACATATATGAAAGAAACTTTTGGAAAGAATCGATGATAGAGGAATAACAAGAATAAATCAAGAGGACAACGAGATCCTGGATGACCAAGACAGAGATGGAATGAGGCCAGAACAGGCTATTCGACTTAAACCATGAAAGGAAGAAGAAGAAGAATTATATATATATATATATATATATATAGGTTCTGCATATTATATACCAGCACATAAATAAGATCAGCAGACCTCATATGTGGCTCAGGAAATCAGAATTTCCAAAGTATTATATTTTAATAACATTCCACGAAATATAGCACTGACAAAATATAATTTAATATATGTAGGAAATAACACTATGAGGTTTCTTTTAATTATTAATGAGTTGGATATTTTGACTCACCTCATATTTCTTGATTTTTATGCATACCTAGGTTTCGTCACTTTTGCATGACATAGTTGGAAGCATCGACAATGTCGCAGAAAAGCGACAAAACCTAGCTCTGCATAAAAATCAAGAAATATAAGATGCGGCTTAGCTCACTTGGAAGAGCATTGACATAGAGAGTCAAAGGTCCTGGGTTCAAACCCCAGTCTAGGCGTATATTTTTCTTTTCAAATATAATTTGTCCATCATTAAGATGTTTAAAAGCGAATAATATGAACATTGAAAGAAGCACTACTAGTTTTATAAGTAATGTTTAAATTCCCAATAAAAAGTTTTCTTAACAAAGGAGCAACGGCTCGTAGCATTTGGGGTTAGGGTGATTAACTATGTATAAGAGAAAAATATGTGTTTAGATTGGAGGCCTAGGTAGCTCACTTGGAAGAGCATTTCCATAGAGAGTCAAAGGTCCTGGGTTCAAACCCCAGTCTAGGCGTATATTTTTCTTTTCAAATATAATTTGTCCATCATTAAGATGTTTAAAAACGAATAATAAGAACATTGAAAGAAGCACTACTAGCTTTATAAGTAATGTTTAAATTCCCAATAAAAAGTCTTCTTAACAAAGGAGCCGCCATTTGCAAAAATCATAGCAACGGCTCGTAACATTTGGGGTTAAGGTGATTAACTATGTATAAGAGAAAAACATGTGTTTAGATTGGAGGCCTAGGTAGCTCACTTGGAAGAGCATTGACATAGAGAGTCAAAGGTCCTGGGTTCAAACCCCAGTCTAGGTGTATATTTTTCTTTTCAAATACATATAATAATGCGATTAAATTGTCAATTCTGTTCACAATACACATTATTAGTTTCTCTACATTTTGTAGTAGTAGCCTGTAACATCTGTCTGTCAGAATTTGTTTTGGATGACAAAAGAGTATGCTACACATCACACAATGTGATGGGAGCATAGGGCCTATATGTATCGCACTATATTTGGTAACTTTAAGTCAGTGGGAATAATAATAGTTTTACCTTTGAGAACTTTGTTAATATTTATATACTTCAGAAAATGTGAACTTTTATTTAAAAAAAAAAAGTATATGAAATTTTCAAAGATATAAAGGAATATAAAATCTTCATTAAATAAACTTTTTATGAAGTTTTTGCCAAAATATTATGAAATACATTTTTTTTCTTTAATCTCATGCACATTATAAAATGTAAAAATTCTATTTTTTTAATGCTCTCTGACTAATAGTTGAAAACATGAAATTTCATATAATTCCACACTCTAATAAAAAAAAATATTCCATATTAAAAATGTTGACTAATGCTCAGCAATTCTGCTTTCAGGATGTTTTGGAGTACGGCACATGGTCACGTTCATGCTGTTCCTTGGAATGGCAAATGCATATGTAATGCGTACCAACATGTCTGTTGCTATTGTGGCAATGGTGAACCATACGGCACTCCCAGTAGATGAGTCTGCCAAAGACGATGAATGTGACAATGATAATAGCACCATAGAATGGGTTGAAGAAATGTCACATCCTAGCACTGTAAGTTTGAAAAGTTTTTGTAATTATGTTTATTCACAATACTGGATGAGTTAAAGAGTGCAGATAATTAAAAGAGTGGATAATCCAAATATAAACATGATGTGCCAGTATCTGAAAAGTTTGGTAAATAGTATACTAGAAAACAAAATAGAAGATCTCCTTCACTGGTTTTCAA
This sequence comes from Diploptera punctata, assembly GCA_030220185.1. Taxonomy (NCBI): domain Eukaryota; kingdom Metazoa; phylum Arthropoda; class Insecta; order Blattodea; family Blaberidae; genus Diploptera; species Diploptera punctata. Next base: position 225,543 of record JASPKZ010003071.1, on the reverse strand, counting down.
ACTAAGTATCATCTATATTGAGTTTGTAATTTTTTAACATTCTATGTTTCACACAACGCTGAAGATGGGACAACAGCCCTGAAACATATGTCCGACTAAACAAGCATATGAGGTAAGAATGTTAAAAAAATATAAACTCAATATTAAAATAAAACCTCATAATGTTACTTCCTAATGATTTTAAAATCATCTACATATTTGGAAACATTCTTAAACTTTAGTGAACTATAAGCAAAGGTCTACTTTCAATGGGCCATGTTATCATAAGATACTTAGCCATTCGCCAATATTTTTAGAACAAATCTTTAAAATACGGTATATTGTTATGCAGGGATAAGTCAGAGTGATAGCCTAGTTCTATTCTCTTCATTGTTGACATAGTTGTTGTTTTCAAATGCTGGGCCTTGGCAATGAAGCCATTAGCGTTCTTGCTCTCCAATATTTCTCTATAGTGGATCCAACAGGTAATACTTCACAGGTTTGTAGATGTTCTTCGTTTATTTCTTCGTCTTTGTTGCATAGAGGACAATTTGGATTTGTGTAGATTCCTATCTTATATAAATGTTTGACCAAAGTCATGTTCTGTAAGCAGTCTAAATTTTGCTACTGTAGTTTTACGTGGAATTTCTGGAATAATATCTGGCTTCTTTACTAAAATATTCCATTTTTTGTCTTTGACTTTATTACATAGGTCTTGGTTTGATTTTATATTTGTTTTTAATTATTCTTTTTATGGATGTGAAAGCTAAGCTTTTAGTAGTATTCTGAATTAGATTGGAGCCTTTTTTGGCAAGAAAATCAGCAGTGTCATTTCCAGCAATTCCACAATGTGCAGGTATCCATTGCAATTGAATTCTTTTCTGTAGTTTTTGAAGTTGTTGAATCATTTTATAGCACTCTTTAATTTGTATTGACTTCATTTTGTGTGAATTTATTGCATATATTGCTGCCTTAGAATCAGAGAGTATGACAGCATTTTGAAATGTATTTATTCTGTATAGTAATTGTTGGAGTGAAATATGAATAGCCGTTACTTACGCTTCAAAATTTGTTGTGTGGTATCCTGCTGGTTGATAAAATGAAAATAATGCACATGTAATTCCTGATCCTGAGTTGTTATCAATAGTAGATCCATCTGTGTAGACATGTAACCATTCTTCTGGTGGATATCTCTTATTCACAGCTTCTAACGCTAGAGCTTTTAGTACAGGTGTGGGAGTTTTAGATTTTGTAACTGGTTCTTCTAGATTTAGCTGAATGTTAATTGGTTCAAAAGAAGAGGGTTTTCTCTGATCAAAATATTTTCTTTAGATTTAGGAAGATTCAAATCTGTTTTTATTTCCGTTACTTTGGACAAGAAACTTGTTTGTGTTTTCAACATGATTGGTTGTAACTGTCTTTTTTCCCATTTTGTTGTTGTTAATCATAACATTTTCTCATGTTCCTCTATTCCTCTAAAGTTAGACATATTGGAGGGTTCTGAGTTAGTGCTTGCATTGCTGTGATTTAGCTGCGCCAGTTATAGAAGACATAGAAGACATGGTAAAAGAAACAAAGAAAGCAAGTTTTGGTTATATATTGGGAAAGCAAGAAATTAAAATAATATGTTCTGCTGATGATGTAGTGTTTTACTGAAAAGTGAGGGCAACTTCCACTACATAACCTCAAATATTAAATCATCAATAAAGTAAAATGAAATTTGAATGGGAGAACAATTCAATATGATAATTTTCGCTGAAAAAAAAACACTAACTACAGTATTTCCATGGAACCTTTAAGTTTTAATTAGCAGTAAACAATAAAAGTACAGAACAAGTCACGAGTTTTGACTGTCTTGGAAGAACAAAGCAACAAAAATCAGAGGAAGTAAGTGCACAAACAATAAAGATATTTATATTGTATATTTGAAGAGAAAAATATACACCCAATCTGAGCTTAAACTTTTCTCTTCAGATATAATTTATCCTTCATTAAGATATATTAAATGAATAATAAAAAAATCTATATTTACATTGATTTAGATGTACTCTTTGGCATAAAATAATACATCAACCAAAAGGTTTCAGACATTAATGCCATTTTTTTTTAAATATAAAATATCAACATTCATTGAATGTTTTACTTAAAATTTATATTTAAAATCATTTTTTTTAAATCCAATCAAAATTGGAGAAAACTGTATTTAAATTTTATTTTATTCTTATTTACATATGATAAAAAAAATTAGTATTAATATATGAAGAAAACTTCAACCCACTATTCTATTTAATAATCTAATGTCTAAGGTTTTATTGTGTAGGATATTTAAGTGTATCCGGGAGGCTGTGTTTCTCTTATCATCTAAGTCATACTTTCATTGACTTGATTTTAATGAATGTTTGCTGTACAAGCTCAGGTGGTAAAATGCTTGCCTCCTGACTAGCAGGCAGATATCCCAAGTAGTTTGAATTTTTAATTGTAAATTTTTCAATTTTGAGGCTAAGTGAGATTGTGGGCGTACAATTTCTAATCACTAGAGTGTTCACCAAATCCCTATATTAAATTCCAAACCCACTCTGCAATACATATGTGGAGAAGTCATATGGTTCTGTTGATAGTAATTCATCTGTCAGATGGGAACATTAGGCCTGGTGATTCTTTGGTATTTTTCAACAGGAGTAGACTACTAGGTAGAACGGGATTTCACCTTCATCATCATCATCTCATTTACGCTATATGAACACTCCTTTCTGCACACAATACATCATCTACATAACATGGTCCACATATAAACATTACAGTGCAAAACCTAAAGCATGAGAAGTGCACTGATTTGGATTGGAACATCTTTAAAATATACTATGAAATGGTGATATGATGCCTAGTAACTCAGCATTTGTCAAGGAAAACCAAAAAAAGGTTGATCTGTACTAAGATTTGAACTTGGGACCTCCCAAATATAAATCTTAAGTGCAACATCTATATCTAAACACTTCATTTTTTTTTGTTTGTGCTGCCAACAGAATTTGTCCTCTACAATGAATTAAAACATTTTACTTTCCAGCAGTTATAAGAACTATGATTAGAATATTTCAATATCTGAAGGAGAAGAGAAAAATAAGTTTTTTAAATCCAAAAATACTGATGCCTATTATTTACCAACTAGTGTGGCTTAATAACAAATCTAATTATTTTCTAAGCAGCATTCTTATGTAAAGAAAATAGACTTTAAAATGTACAAACTAACTAGTGCTTCATTAGAAAGGTGACATGGCATTCCAGTGATTCTCAAGTAAGCATGTTAAATATACCCCAAGTTTTAATACGACTGTAGAAACACAGCGTATTTAGTTAGTGTTTTTATTTAACAATGCTCTTTAAAAGTTCAGTCCATTAGTATCACAATTTAAATCTGGGCATCAAATTTTGTTGAGAGGCCACTTATTTTTGGCTTGAGGTCCTTATGGAAATAACATAATAACATAATTAAATAACATAATTTTTAGAAAAATATTTTATTTAATTTATAGTCACTTATGTGTATAGACCCTTTGTCTGCTATGTTCTTTCTGACTGTAAACATTGCATTTTCAATGCACTTCCAAAACAGCAGACCAAGCAATTTGATTCAGATAGTAGCATTGAAGAGACTCATTCAAAAACATCCAGATTCAAATTCTGAGGTTGTCAACCTGACTGGAATTACTTATTTTAGGAATTCACACTATGAGGTATATTCATTTAGGTAAAATTTTAATCACTCACCTCACATTTTTCTTCTTGTTTTAATTTAAACTAGTTTTGGAACTCTAGATTTCAATTCCATCGTCAGTATCTCCACGAATGTTGTTCTGTCATCTTGAAGAGTCGTCTTTTGCTCCTTCTATTGGCAGACTGAAGAACCTCGAAACCAGGTCATTCTCCCCGGGAATTTCAGTCTGCTAATAGAAGGAGCAAAAGACAGCTCTTCAAGATGACAGAACAACGGTCGCGGAGACACTGACAATAGAACTGAAATCTAAAGTTCCGAAACTAGTTTAAATTAAAACAAGAAGAAAAATATGAGGTGAGTGATTAAAATTTTATCTAAATTGACTGGGATTAATTAGTAAATTGAGTTAGATTTAACAACTCACCTCATAATTGTAGATTTCTCAAAAACTAGTTTTGATACATCTTCGTATCATTTTCAATTTCATGAAATATATATCGAAACTAGTCTTCAAGAAATCTACAATTATGAGGTGAGTTTTAAATCTAACTAAATTAATTAATTAAAATAAACCCCATAGTGTCACTTCCTTTAAATATTATTAACTGGGATTGTTTCATGTTTTTCCTCATTTTCTAAGATACCAGTAAATACTGGTTAGGACGTTATTATTATGAGCTGTTCTTATAATTAATTATTTTTTCATAATATCATTAAAATTAATTTGGCAAACTTCTGAAAAAGACATTGTTAAACACGATAATAGTAATACACAGCATGCTGGGTACAAATAAATGATTTTGTATGTGATTTTAAAACCATCTGTAAATATGAGTGAAAAAAAAAGAGACCATCTGAGAAACATTTGACTTCACAGAAAAAGGATAAAGTGCACTTGTCTTATAAAACTACTGATAAAACATGATGTAACTATAACATATTAAATAAAAAAATCATTCTGTCATGGCTCAACAAATCAAAGATAAAAATATAACTATTGCAACAGAGAAAAAATGGACTTTTATAAATTGAATCATGCTGATTGGGTAATAATAAGAATAGCTGGAAGATAAGCAAATTGCAGTTTATTTGTTTTTCAATGTGAGTTGTATTATTTTTAATAAAATGTGAGAATCATCTTGTTCTTTGACAGGATATAATCATAGCAAATGACAAAGATTTTAATATTGTCATGTGGGACAATTTATATATATATATATCATCATCATCATCCGGTATCATGGCAGCTGCCGCTGTCTTCCGAAAACCAAATGCCATTCCTCTCTATCCATCCATTGATCTTCCTCCATTCCTCTGATATTCATAGTTGATTGTACCCCTTCTATCCAAGTTTTCTTCGGTCTTCCTCTCTTCCTCCTTTCTATTGGGATCCATTCCATAACAATTTTTGGCAATCTTTGCTCTGGCATTCGTTTGACATGACCATACCACTGCAATCTTTTCTTTTCTATGATGTCTATGATGTCCGGTTCCTCTTGTACACCCATAATTTCCCTTATTTCTTTATTTCGTATTCTATCCATTCTAGATTTTCCAGCTGATCTTCTTAAAACATTCATTTCTGTACTTAAAATTCTTTTCAATATATATATATATATATATATTATATATATATGTGTGTGTGTGTGTGTAGAAAGAATGCTCTGGTGTAGACACATGTATCACAGGTGCTGGTTATGTATAAGAAAGTGAATTATTAGGTTTAATTTAGATTAATAATGTCGAATAGGTAATTTGTTCTTGTTTATGAATGATTATACAAACGTGTGACAGTTATTTGTTTCTCATATTGTTGAATTGCACGATTTAATTACTTTGAAACTTATTGACGAGAGGAAAATTTTATCCTTAATAATTGAGGAGAGGATACATTTGATCCCTAATTGATGAACTGAGCAACTTCTCTTGAAGTTTGATGAGTATAAACTTGATATTAACGGAGTTTGGGATCTGACAACCTGGCCACGGACTTGGCACTAATGATTCAAACAAAGGAAGCAAAGCGCAGTTAGATGAAGCCTGCCTATACAGATACAGTGTTGAGACATGTAACATCCGAGAAACAAAGGACAAAATTGCCAAATACATGATATAGACAAAAATAAGAATTATTTTGTAATAAGAAATGATTGCACCACATTATTAAATACACATGAATGGAAATAAAATACATTAGACTACGAATAAAGTAGAGATATAAAAAAACACGCATTGACTTGTGTCAACAAGTATGAGTATAACATGTCAATTTATGTACAAATTCAAATTGATTAAGTTAATATTACAGACAAAGCTTAACCTATTTAAGGATAGATCAAATTAACTTTGCAGTTGTCGAACTCTTTCAATACTAGTGTAAATGTAATCCTTAAATTCTATCAATTCATTCTTGATATTGTTGATTGAAATGGTTAGCAAGTCTGATTATCATCCCAGGGATATCAGTTTTGACTTTTTCATTTCTCAATTTTTCTTTGATTTTGGAAGAGAGTATCCTGAGCCTCTCGACAATGACTAAGTACCTACTTGAATTGAGAAACAATTTAAATCTGTTAAAATTGAAATTATTTTTGAAGGATTATAACAATGTCATCTGCTCTCAAAGTAACAGCAACCACTTCAATATACTATGACTCTTTGAACCTATTGTACCAAAATTTATTTATTTATTTGTGTATTATCTTACCTCTCAAGTATTAAATTTTGTCTCAATTGAAGATTTATTATAACACTTCTCTAGTTTCATACCTTTGTAGGGTGTACCATTAATGATGATAATTTTTTATCATTTTCTTGCAAGTGTTTACATACATCTCTGTGTAACTAGTATAATTCTAAATAGAATCCTGATTCCCTAAAGCAATGTTACATTTTTTATTATAAATTTATCTCTAAATTAGAGGAGTTAAAAAAAGTACTTAAGATGTATAGCATAATTTATTTGGTAAATCACATATTATACAATTGAATTATGAGTCCATATATATAATTTCTCAAATGACAATAAAATACATCATTTAATATATATATATATTTATTTATTTATTTTATATACAGATTTTTCAATGTTCACACATCTTTCTGTTCCTAAAGTTTTATTTTCCTTCTCCACTCATCTCTATCCATCCACTCCATGACCTCCAGTCCTCTTATTCTCATTCCCGTTATTTCTTGCATCCACAAGTTTCTAGGTCTTCCTTTCTTTGTTCTTCCAGGTGGACACCATTCCAATGTTTTCTGGGTAACCTTTTTTCTTGCTTTCATCATACATGTCTATACCAATTTAATTGCTTATATGTTATGTAATCTACAATTGAATATCTAATAACATGATTGTTATTCATACAAATATTAGTTCTTGATTATAGAGATGAAATCATTGAGTAAGGCCTGTTATAATTAAAGCTCCAATTGCCCCTGTTAAAGGCTAAGGTCTTTTGTCAACTAAATGGAAGGGGTGATTTCTATGTCTTGTCATTTATTAATTTACTTCGCGGAACTTCATTCTATGAAATTCCATCCTAGGCGCCCTTCATGAAGAATTTAAAACATTAATTGGTTATAAAAATATTAGTAAGGGAAGAACATTTATTTTTATTTCGTTATTTTCAATCATTATATTCAACAATTTTCTAGGGCTATTCCCACATGTAATTTTTTCTCATATATGTATATTTATTTAAATATATATATGTTATATTGCAGATTTTCGCGGATATAAGTATGATTAAGAAAGTTTTCTTGGGTTTTTCCGCAGAAAACCCAAAAAAAAAAAAAAAACTTTCTTAATCATATATATATATTAATTTTATTTAATATGGTACTTAAAATAAAGTACTTATATTCAAATTACCCACCGCTATGGTCTTGAAGTAGCGTGCTGCCTTGTCATGCAGTGGGCTTGGGTTCGATCCCCGGTCGGGGCAGTTCTTCTGGGTAAGGTTTTTATCGGGGTTTTTCCTCACCTGTAAGACAAATGTCAGGAAAACTTTAAGGCCCAAACGGTCCCCGAAATCATATGGCCATCATCACCATCATCATCCTTATCATCATCATCATCCTTCACCAGTGTGGAAAGCAACGGGAAGCTACCACACCTACAATTCCCTAGTAAAGCTGCAAGCATAGCATGAAAATACTATGATTGCAGTGAATTACTATGGATGGATATTCAAATTCCTTCACAATTTAAATTAATTGATTAAAGTAATTATCATTCAAATTAAAATTTTCTGTAATTTATCTGAAGTGTCATTTTTAATCAAATATTTCTACTTGCACACAATAGTTATTTGTGTAACTAGTAGTGGAAGTGACAGTTTCATGGATGAGTGAGATGTTGACTGCCAAGGCATAGACTAGAACACAAAGCACTTCCATTACTAGTTAATACATTACTTTTTAGATGACCTGTATGGAAAATTAATCTAAAAAAATAGCTTTTAATATGAAAATAAATTGTAGTTTGTTGAATTACTTTTTTTAAAGAATTAACGTTATGAGGTATTATTGAGTTTATTTTATGAGTATTGTTCATGACCCACTAACTAGAGTAGTTAGTACTAGTAGAGTTGACTGTGGTATTGTTGCTTGGTGACGTCATGATTTCGTAATTGGCTCTGTACCTAAGGTCATGTTGTTGTTTAATAAAATAATAACTATTGTTGTGATTAATAGTAAATTGGAAATGTATGGAAATTCAGAAAATGTTATTGCTGTAGACATTTTTAAAAGCACCGAAGAAGTGAATTACATTTAATTCCAGAGAAATCTAGGGATAAATACTTGAAGGAGTACCAATCTTTTTGGATTGGAAAAAAAAAAAAAATTATAAAATTGTATTGGAAGAGGTGATGCTTGCCTTTTTAATCAGAAGGTATGTTTGTTTTATAAGGGACTAGTTTTGCGTAACATTTAGAATGTTCTTAACTGCATGATTAATTTGAATAATACGAAATACTGCCTGAGGTTCTACAATTTTTTATTTTAAAGTTATTATTTATGTAAAAGTGTTGATATTGTGTATAAACAATATATTACTAATATCTTCAACGTCTATAAAGATAATGAAATCTCTGTTAAACAAGATGGCAAATTATCTTCTTTGGGAAAAGATCAACACTGGAGTAAGACAGGGATGTGGACTTTCACCGGTGCTTTTCATTATATACATGAATAAATTAATAAATGAATGGAAGAAAACACGACGAGGATATATACCCATCAATAGGAACCTCAAACTCGATGCTATTCTTTTTGCAGACGATTTAGCTCTTCTGGCACTTTCCGAAAATGATTTGCAACGATCAATTTATAATTTACAAAAAATAGGTGCCAAATTTAATATGGAAATATCAATTAACAAAACTAAAATTATGGCATTTCATGGGAAGGACCCCATACAAAGTAAAATCTGTCTCCAGAATAAAATTTTAGAGAGATCTAATCAATTTAAATATCTTGGATATTATCTCTCTATCTGGGATGAAAAGGATATCCCTGAAAAAGTTACTAGTTATAATAAAAGTTTGGGAATTATTAATCAAGTTATGAAACCATCCTTGTACAAAAAAACACCAGATTACGTTTATATAACACTTTGGCTAGACCAGTGTTGACCTATGGTAGTGAAGCATGGACACTAAGAAAACAACATGAAAGCAGAATAACGGCTTGTGAAATGAGATTCATGCGCAGAACAGCGGGTTACACCAGATGGGATCGGAAAAGGAACACCGATATCTTAAAAAAATTGAAGACTACGCCAATTTTGGAATATATTAAACAGTACCAACTAAATTGGAAACACCATCTTGAAAGAATGAGTTCAAATCGGATCCCCAAAGCTGTTTATAATTATATACCAAGAGGACGAAGATCACTGGGCCGTCCTATGAAACGCTGGAGGGAAAATTTTCTATAGGATCGTAACAGGCCTTGGCCTAATACTTGGAAGGAAGAAGAAGAAGAAGACAATATTGCAAGCTAAAATAACTATTGTATGTGTACTGCAAAATTAATATTTGCTGTATGCATACAGGAAAGTCCAATTTTGTAGACAATAATTAAAACAAAGAACAGCTGTTTCCATGCAGGTCAACTAAAAAAATCACAATTTAATGAAAACAGTTTGTAATTAGACATGAATTATAAACAGTTTTGTATTTAATATTATAAAAAAGATGTAAGGATGACAAGTAGAGGTCTTCCTGATAACCTCCAAGAGAATTTGAACTTTTCTCTCTACCATGTGAAGTATCATGTTAGAGAAAACTAACAAATTACCAGTAAGTCTATATATTTGCATATTGTTTAAGTATTCTAAAATTAAAAATATGTGATTCTTTGATTTACAGAGCCAGTCTGAGAAAGGCACATTTGTCTGGGACTCTAAATTGCAAGGATATGTGCTTAGCAGTTTCTTCTATGGTTATGTCATTACACAAATACCATTCGGCATCCTAGCAAAGAAGTATGGAGCTAAATACTTCTTGGGTGTAGGAATGCTGATCAATTCTGTGTTTGGTCTTCTGGTACCTCTTGGTGCATACAATGGCTTTGCTTGGCTGCTTACTGTTAGGTTCATACAAGGACTTGGTGAGGTAAGAAAATATGGAAATTGTATGCAGTTATTTTATATATTTTAAATAACATAAGACCAATTCTAACATGAGATCGGAAGAGACCAGCAGGTCTAATCCTTAATGATGATGATGATGATGATATAAGAAAATAAAATACTAACTGAGCAATTGACCCCCTTTAAATGCACAAATCTCACATTTGTCATGTTCTAAATTCAAACCTTGATGTAAACCAACCTAGTTAAGATATGTAGTTTTATTTTTGTACTGCATTAAAAGGTTATGAAACCCAAGTGAGCAAAACTAAGAAAAAAAATAGTAGTTTAGCCAACCCCATAATTTAAACTAGCAACATCCAGACAAAAAAAAATTAATAAATAAAGCCCTACTGGCTTCATAAAGTAATGTTTAAATTTCCAATAAAAGTCTTCTTAAAAAAAAAAGAAGCTGCCATTTGTGTGATTGAGCAAAGGTTTGTAGCATTTAGCACTCGAGAATTAACAATATATAAGAGAAAAATTTGCATTTAGATTGGAGCGCTCAGGTAGCTCAGTTGGTAGAGCATTGGCATAGAAAGCCAAAGGTTCTGGGTTCAAACCCCAGTCTGAGCGTGTAATTTTTCTCTTCAAATATAATTTATCCTTCAGTGAGAAGTATTACATTAATAATAAAAACATTGAAAGAAATCCTACTGGATATATAAAGTAATGTTTAAAAGTCTTCTTAAAAAAAAAGCTGCCATTTGCATGATCGAGTAAAGGTTCGTAGCATTTGTTCCTTGGGAATTAACAATGTATAACAGAAAAAATTATGTTTAGATTGGAGGGCTCAGGTAACTCAATTGGTAGAGCATTGGCATAGAAAGCCACACGTCCTGGGTTCAAATCCCAGTCTGAGCATATAATTTTTCTCTTCAAATATAAAAAAAAACTACTAAAAAATATTGCCTAGAAGTGGCATAACATCAATGGAGACAAGATAGACAGTGTCTATCCAAATTTTGAAATAAACAAATTTTTTAAATATAATTATAAAAATGTAATATTCCAGTGTGCATTTTTATTGCTTGTGGAAAATCAGCTTTAATGAATTCAAATATGCACAGAAGCTCCTGGTAAGAAACCACAGATGCCTCTGAGAAGACACAGTAGCAAATGTCTTCTGTGGGAGTTGAATTCCACTTAGAAAAAGTGCTCCCTCACAATGACTTAAAGGTAGACATGTCTTCTGAGGTGTTTTCACATGAAAGGAGCTGTACTACTATTATATAAAAATATTTGTAACTTATTGCGACAGTAAAATATGTTTTGTTAAATTTGATTCTATTAAACTATTTTGAACAATTTTAAGTCAGTGTAAGAACCTGGTGATTAACAATTCTTAAAAATAAGTTTTGCAGAGACTAACAATAAAACAATAAGTATGGCATGTTCAAGTGAATTTGATATGGATAGAGCAAATTTCAATCCACTACATTTTATATAGATTTTATCATCAATTTTCTTCATTAACTTTCAATCAGAATGTAAAGTGAAAGTCTAAAATAACTCGCCCAGCATCAGATTTATTTATTTTTTAAATCCTAGCGTTATTAATTTATTATATTTTTGTTGCTCAAATTCTTAACCAATCAATTGATACAATTTATAAGAACAAGTTGATGTTATTAATATAATATGTGGCATGCATAAATATTAAAGGAACTTGAAACCCTTTAAAGTGAGACAAGATATTGATTATGGTAAAATTAAATGATTCTTACCTCTCCTCATATAAATCTTCTAAGTAGATCGCAATTTCAAGACCATAATGATCTCATCTTCAGTACTTTTTTGGCGACTGATGTTAGGTCAATCTGAAGAAACTCTTCTTCTTCCCTCTGTTGGTGGACCGATGAACCTCTGGATCAGGTCAAACCAACAGAGGGAAGAAGAAGAGTTTCTTCCAATCGACATAACATCAGTCGCCAAAAAAGTACTGAAGATGAGATTGTTATGGTCTCCGAAATTATGATCTACTTAGAAGATTTATATGAGAAGAGGTAAGAAACATTTAATTTTACCATAAATTAAACCTCATAGTGATTAATTCCTGTAAAAGTTAAAGATATTGATTAGTCTACCCAATTCATTTTTTCACCCTCCACCACTGCTACCTGGTCAACTTGTGATGTTGTCATTTTTATTATATCATATTATAGCTGGAATAAATTTATCTCTTAATGATAATTATAAAATAAATTTCATTCATTTTTCATTACATGTATCCAGCTGTAGCCGATGACACGAATCCATTGCATACTTATGTTTATTTTAGTTTAGAAGAATCCACATTATGTATAAGTTGCAATGGGGCTGCATTGATGTACATGCAGCTTATGTGGGTGTTTTTTAGTTTCTTGTTTACCTAATATGTCAATAACAAGATTAATCCACTAAGGTGAAGTTGTAAGAATTAGATAGATCAATAGAAAGGAAAAGATCTCCAAGGTTCTAATACCATTAGAGTCGAAAAAAGAATTAGCCAAGAGAGGCTAGGAAAGATAAAAGTAAGGAGCAAAACATCAGTAAGTGGAAGCAATGTTTTGCTCAGCTTGGGCACCTTGTGGTTGCCATCCACATATCCCCTAGATGGGGACCCCTGAGGTTATAAAATAATTTTATATATAAATGGTGAAATATTTAGAATTTTCTAATATGGTAATAAATTCTTTTCAGGGACCAATTGTGCCATGTACTCATGCTATGCTTGCCAAATGGATTCCTCCTAATGAAAGAAGTCGAATGGGAGCCTTTATATATGCAGGTAATGAAACATTGAATCAGATTTCAAAAAGGTCTGTCAAACAGGAACTGTGTATATACCTCAGAAAGTCAAATTTATGGTTCCATTTTGCTGGTTTATGGAATATAGATTTCATTTGTTTAATTGGAGAAACTCAATTGCTGATATCAGATTATTTAAAAGTGTTTGACTGCAGTTAAATCATGCGTAACTATAAGTTATCACCTATTTGCATACTATTGTATAATTTGACATCAATATAAATAATATGTCCACTGCTGTGGTCTCGAGGTAGCATGCTGCCTTGTCACGCAGCGGGCCCGGGTTCGATTCCCGGTCGGGACAGGCTTCTGGGTGAGGTTTTTTCGGGGTTTTTCCTCACCTGTAAGACAAATGTCAGGAAGCTTAGCACCCAACAGTCCCCGAAAATCATCTGGCCATCATCATCATCCTTCACCGGTGTGGAAAGCAGCAGGAAACTATCACACCTATAATTCCCTAGTAAAGCTGCAAAGCATAGCATGAAAATGCTATGATTGCAGTGAAAGACCTGCCCTTGGGCAGAATTACTATGGATGGATAAATAATATCTACCAATTCATTTTTCCATTACTTTATTAAAAATATTAAATAATATAATGTATCTTATAGGATATATTGCCAAATGAAGGGTTAATTAAATTGTATGGTATACATTGCAAGGAATCAAACATGGCAGGTGCTAGAATCAATTTTTAATTTTGGGTTTCTGGCAAACCCCCACTTCTAATGGTCAGATTTTGCTGATTTTTAGAGAATACCTTTCTTGATTTATTTTAACAGCATTACTGAATTTTGATGTGAGAAATAGAAAATTGCAATGCTAGAGCGATTTTTAAATTTTTATTTCAGGTGAACTCAGACCAAATGATCTGATTTTGCTAACAAACTCAACCATACTTTTTAAAATTAATTGCTATATGTCAAGTTGGTTTTGATGAAACAAAAATTGCAGCTGCTAGAATATTAATGGATGCACACACACCATATATGTATAATTAATGTCCCATGCCACAGATGAGTGGTTAAGGCAAGATGCCTTGGCGCAGAGCTATGGGACTTGTGTTGGTTCAGGTCTCCATGGGAAAATAAATTTTCTTATGGAATTTCAGCCAGTATGGGACTAGTGCCCACCCAGCATAGTGAGGAATTTGGGTAGCTATAAGTAGCAGTTCCAGGTTGAACCAGATATAACAGCTGGGGAACCCAACATGCTGACCATATGTCATCCCTACACTGGCTGGATTGTCTAACTCTGTGATTAAGACATGTGGATGTGAGGCCAGAAGCTGATTAGTAGGCCAAGGTTCTTCTAGGCCTGTTGTGCCATGGAGTTTGTTTTTATATATAGGCATATATGTAATATATAAATGTTGTCATGGTCATTTTTGTTGTCTACTAGCTAGGATCGGTGAAGATTTGTAAAAAAATTTTATAAATATTTTCATGAGAACAACTTCAATAGCTTGTCCTTTGAATTTGCTAAAAATTAATAAAATATTATAATTATACCGGTAATAAATATACATAATACATGTATATAATGAAACATCCAGTCAAATTTTACAGTAAATTTGTGATAATTAAATTCCTCATTTTCTAATATTCTACACCCAAGGTAATTAGAACATTCATAAACCAACCTTCATTCAGATTAACATTATCTGTTCTAAACTAAGTTATGTCATCTGCTTCAAGTATCATAGTGGCTGTGAGTCTCAATTTAAAAAAAAAGTACAATTACTTGAAAACATGACAACAAAAAACTTAAAAAAAATGAGCAGTGGACTCAATGATTATTTGTATTGAAGATTACAAAATATTTATTTTGAGTATTCATACTTAATTTAAAAATATAATATTTACTATCAATATTCATTTTTTTTTATATTTCCAAATTTTATCCAATAAAGATAATTTTTTTAGAAAATATAAGCAACATCAAATGTAAATCAATGGTAAAGAGAAAAATGTTTGCCTGAACCAGGAATCAAACCCCAAACCTTTAGCTTTCCGTGCTAATGCTCAGACCACTGAGCTAATCCAGGCTTCATTCCCATCCAAGCAGAAATCCTTCCTTTACCTTACTCTACTGGTCCTACATTCAATTGCAATGAATCATCATTCACAAATACACAATGAATGGCTTCTACCTGAAGAAGACATGAAGGGACTCCACACAACTATAGCAGTATTTATTAAATTAATATTGAGAAGCTAAAGCTATTACTATGATAGAAATAAGTAAATTAATAAACACAATTAAATTATTGTAAATCAATGGTAAAGAGAAAATTTTTTTACCTGAACCGTGAATCGAACCCCGAACCTTTAGCTTTCCGTGCTAATGCTCAGACCACTGAGCTAATCCAGGCTTCATTCCCATCCAAGCTCAGTGGTCTGAGCATTAGCACGGAAAGCTAAAGGTTCAGGGTTCGATTCCCGGTTCAGGCAAAAATTTTTCTCTTTACCATTGATTTACAATAATTTAATTGTGTTTATTAATTTACTTATTTCTATCATAGTAATAGCTTTAGCTTATCAATATTAATTTAACATCAAATGTTTTTACTGAAATATCATTTAAAAACACTATATTAAACTTTATCAGTAAACAAATTTTTATTTTTGGTGTTTTAATATTAAATTCGTCACTTACATTACAGGACAAATTAACATTGTAAGATAAAAATTATAAAATTTGTATTATGTATATAAGAAAATAAGAGTCTGTGGTATAACAGCATATATATTTATATTCAATGTCACAAGTTTGTCATTTTGACATTTCTCTCCTGTCATCGGCGTGTTGTAACTCACTTCTGAGATTGGGGCACCTGGAAGATGGGATTATGTTGCCCCTATGATATAAGTGATGATGATGGTTAATTATGTGCCAGGAGTGGCCTCAATTCTAAACTTAATCTATTGAGATGAATATGATAATAATGGCCGGATGATGTTCGGGGACTGTTTGGACTTCAAAGTTTCCTGACATTTGTCTTACAAGTGAGGAGAAACTCCAAAAAAAAAAAAACCTCATCCCGTAAACTTCTGCTGACTGAGACTCAAACTCAGGCCTGCTGTGTTATAAGGCTGCATGCTACCTTGAGACCACAGTGGTGGACTTTGCATAACAGCATTGAAGTAAATCTGAATTTTTTAGGGAAGTCAAAAAATAACAGTAATACTGATGTCAATCTATTTATATATGAATTTATTATTTTTCAGAAAAGTAATGGAATGCCAAGTTATTCAAGAAAGAAAATTGTTTTGTTGCAGGAGCACAGTTTGGAACAGTGATTTCTTACCCACTAAGTGGTTTGCTTGCCGAGTATGGTTTCTCAGACGGCTGGCCATCAATCTTTTATGTATTTGGAATTATTGGCATCATCTGGTCCGTAGCATTTCTGTTTATGGTTGCGGAAGATCCTGATGAATCAGAAAGAATATCTGACGAAGAAAAAAAATACATTACCACTTCACTGTGGGGTACTGCAGGAGTTTCTGTAAGTACACAATGGTATTTTATTTAAAATTAAATTTAAATGTTTCATACCTCTCCTCATATCCAGTCTTCTAAATAGACAGCGGTTTTAAATCCTTGGCAGATTCATCTTCAGTACCCTCTCTTTGACTGATGTTATGTCGATCAGAAGAACCACTTCTTCTTCCCTCACTGAGTTGTTCTGATTGACATAACATCAGTCAAAAAGAGGTTACTGAAGATGAATCTGCCAAGGATTTGAAACTATGGTCTACTTAGAAGACTGGATATGAGAAGAGGTATGAAACATTTAATTTAATCTTAGATTAAACCTCATAGTGATTTCTTCCTATAAAAGTTCAGAATAAGGTATTTTATTTACCTGAATATTGGCCCCTAAATTGAAATATCTGTGCAAATAATGACCTTGCATTTTTTGGCGAGAGAGAAGAAGCCTTTTTTTCCCTAATAAAACTGATTTTTTTAATACTCGAACTTGGCCTATTTTTTAAAAAATTACTTTATTTCAAATATTTTTTTTTGGCGTATCCTTCTACCAGTTATATTATATGAATGCAAAACATGGACCCTACTTTAAGGGAGGAAAGGAGATTACAAGTATTTGAGAATAAAGTTCTTAGGAAAATTTTTGGACCAAAGAGAGATGAACAGACAGGTGAATGGAGAAAGCTACATAACAGTGAACTACATGGCCTTTATAGGAAGCCAGATATAATAAGAACAGTTAAGTCTCATAAACTGCGATAGGCAGAACATGTGGCACGAATGGGGAATGAAAGACGTGCATGAAGCTTCTTGTAGGAAAACGCCCAGTTGGTAGACGAAGAATGAGGTGGGAGAATAACATTAAATATGATTTGAGGGAAGTAGATTATACAGGAAATGATTGGAAAACATTACCTCAGGATAGGGACATATGGAGAGCTTATGTCCATGCGACCATGAACCTACAGGTTTGATAGTGCCAGTGAGTTAGTTAGTTAGTTAGTATCAGTGCAGCTCATCAGAATTTCACAGGTCATGTATTTAATTACCAGTTATATCATAGAAAATTTTTCGTTGAGTATAGGGGACACACTCAGCCTTGTGAGGACAGCTGAGTAGATAATTTGATTCAAGAAAATAGAGAAAACTAGTTAAGAAATGGAACTAAGGTTGAGGTGTCATAACACATGATACTTTGTGGTATCATCTACTAGGCAGTGACAACTGCTATCAATTGGCCTTGACTCTCCAGAACTGTGAGCTATAATTAATTTTTTCATTACATTAACACAACAGAAAATTGGAATAAACTATGAAATCAGATATTTTGTACCATTTAGGAGAAATTAAAATAAATATGATGTTTCTTTGTTTGTTTCTTGAGGTCTCAACAAAACAGTATTTGATCCACAATATCTCTTTCATCTGCATTCATCAGCTTTATTTTGTTATACATAGATGATAAAATAATCTTAATTGGATGATGTTATGCATCAATAAGCTAAGCGTCATTTTTTAAAAAATGTGATATTTTAATGCCATATGTTGCACTGGCTCATGAAGTAAGTGTATACACACTTTTAGTGCCAAATCTTCAAATATAGCCTTATTATTAAAGAAAAATTTAAACACCATCAGTCTTTAAGGTAGAATTTTTTATCACTCCCCTCATATTGTTCTAAGTAACCATCAGTCTTATCAGAGATTCTATGTTTTGTAACAAATGGCTATGAAACCAGATCTTCATAAATGCTAATCTAAATTTTGCATCATGCAGCTAAGTGCCAATTTTCCTGCTCTTAGTTTGTTGATACATAACTGTCAAACAAGGAAAATAACTTACAATATCTAGTACAATAAATAATGAAGACTGAATTTAAACTTTAAACATATCTTTCTCGAAACTTACATAATGGTGCATAGCTGATTGATGCATAATGCCATCCAATTCTAAGTGATCTTATTAGAAAAAAGTTTAAAATGGAACATGAAGCAAAATTATTCTATATAATTGTACTTTTAGTTAAAATGTACAATTTATTAACCATGTGGACATAAGCTCTCCATAGATTCCTTTCCTGAGCCAACCTTTTCCAATCATCCCCTGTATAATTTACCTCCCTCAAATCACGGTTAATGTTATTCTCCCACCTCTTTCTTGGCCTATCTACTGGGCACTTTTCCTCTGATTTTCCTACAGAGTCTCCATGCCCTCCGTCTTCATTCTCCATTCCTGCTACATGTTTTGTCCATTGCAATCTACAAGACTTGATTATTCTTATTACATCTGGCTTCCCATAAAGATCATGTAGCTTATTGTTATGTAATCTTCTTCATTCAACTGTCTGTCTGCTTCTCTTTGATCCAAAAAATTTTCCTAAGAACTTTATTCTCAAATACTCGTAATCTCTTCTCCTCCCTTAAAGTAAGAGTCCATTTTCACATACACATAACTGGGAGAATAAAAATTGTGTATATTTTCAGTTTAATGTTTTATTTAGAGAAGTTAGGATGACAAGAGTCCCTGTAATGCATAATAGCATGCTTTTCCAGAATTAAGCCTATGTTTAATTTCTTTCTGCACCTCATTCATGTTTGTAATTGAGGCATTGACATGAAAAAGGTAGTAAATCATAAAAATTAAATTTTACAGGAGAAGCAAAACAAATTTTGACACTTTTAAATTTAAATATATTTTGTAAAGGTAATATGGATATATTTTTTTAACTATTTTGCAAATAATTTTTTGTATAGTAGTCTTAAAAATTATATAAAAGTTAATATTGGGAGAATTGTTTTTTTTTTTGCTTTCCCTGTAAAATTTGCTTTATATGACTATCTACCCCATGTCAATGCCTCAATTATTGTTCCTAGGTATTTCATTTCGGCCACTTCTTGAAAATTTCCCTTATTTTCTTTATTAACTGTCCATATATGTTGGTTGGTTGGTATCTAATGTTTAGCATTTGATAATGAAATCATTCGCTCTCTTGCACTCCAATATTTAGCAGAAAGGCTGGTCTCTTCTACAAAAGCTGGACAATGGAGAAGATGGTTTCTTTCCATATCTTCATTTAAATTGCAAAAAGGGCATTTAGGTGAATCTGTTATGCCAAGTCTGTGTAGGTGTTTATTCAGGCAGTCATGTCCCGTTAGCAGTCTGAATGTTGCTACTGCAGATTTTCTTTGTATATGTGTGATCATATATTTAGTTTTATTGACGTTTACTTCCAACCCCAATTCCATAGTGTGCATGTTGGTTCTTAGTATCACTTTGCTATCTTGTAATAATACATCATCAGCATATACTAACAGTTTATTATAATACCATTGAGTTGTATGCCTTCTTTATCCTCTAAAGATATGATAGCATGCTCTAGTATAAATTTGGAGAAGATAGTGCATCTCCTTCCTTTAACCCATTATGAATTTCCAAGGATATGTGAAAACTATTTGCCAACCCGCACCTTACTCTTTGTGCAATTTAAACACATTCAAATAAATCTAAGTAATTTTTTTAGGGACCCAGACGTTCAGCAGGATACTAAAAAGCTTCTCCCTCTTACTTGAATCATATGCCTTTTTTGAAGTCTACATACAATTGATTACAATGCAATTGTATTCCCATTATTTTCTAAAATCTGTCTTATACTAAAAAAAATATGACCTAATATAGATCTATTTCTTATAAATCCACCAACTTATGAGATATTTTTAAAAACTAGAACTTCAGTTTATTTACAATATAAAAAGTCAGAATGCAATTAAAGAAACTTCTTTTAACAGGACTCTACTATAATTTTATATTTTTTTTAAATATGAGAGTGAGCCAGATATTTATTATAGATAAATTATGTGAAATTTAGGAAATATACTTGAATAAACATTCCTCATGCTTCTTTATTTCAGTCACCAGCTGTACCATGGCTTTCCATTCTCAAATCACTGCCTTTCTGGGCTATACTTATTGCACACATGGGTCAGAACTATGGCTACGAAACTCTTATGACAGAGCTGCCATCATTCATGAAACAAGTTCTGCACTTCAATCTTAAAGATGTGAGTATCAATGTAAATTCTGTTAATTTGTGTATGAGATTTTTAAGATAAAACCTGGCTATGATCACTGGATTTTTAAGGGTATAAAACTGCTTAACATGTCTTCCTTATAAAGCTGTGGGTCTGATGTCATAGATGTACAGTACCTGAAATAAGAGGTCTGTGACCAAAATTACCTCTTTAATGCCCATCAATGACTAAAAAGTTAAAGAGTATTGTTCAAGAAAAATTATCTAAAGACACTCTTAAAGTGATCCTCATCAAAACAAAACCATGTGACCTGCTCACTTTTCATTGGTTACGGACACCGATGTACGATGTAGAAGCAGTAAGTACATGAAAAAATAGTTCCCTTCATTAAATTAAAAATATGTCCTCTGAATATACTTGTTCTTCATGAATGAAAATATTCAAAAGATGTAAAATATTCTAAAATATACCTAATCAATAATAACAACGTAACCCTTTAGGTGCCGTGAGCAGATTAGATCGGCTCTGATGCTTCTGTTCATTACCTGTCAGACAATATGCTTAAACTACTTGCAAAGCTGATCACATCGGTGGATACAATTTAAATCTCTAACACAAGAGATTTTACCAGTGGCATGCAGAGGGTTAAAATAGTTTATTACCTAAGTAGAGGTATCAGGATAGTAACTAGTTTCTATACACATTGTTTACAAAAATGTATGTCTTTGTTGAGCGTCTCCACTGCCTGCTCGGAGCGGAGAGTGTGTATGTTCGATTCTCCTCAGTAATACAGTAATAGACCTGTTTACATGACATGTGGTTGTATCAGAATGCTGAAACAAAATTGTGCAAAGATGAGTCCATTCCTACACAAAGCGGACTATACTAGAAGTCTGTCCTGATTAGTGCGGTCTAAGTATGATGCAGCCTAGCCTATAACCAATACTTTTTTCAGCCCTATTTATTACATCTGGATGATGCATTTGAGCCATACTTCAGTCGATTCTGATGCAATAAAATGACTGAAGGTATCAAGTCTTCTGTTACTGTGTTGCCATCTAAATTTTTAAAACACAAGTCTGGCAACCTTTAACTAGGGTCAAAAAAAGTTATTTTAAATGTATTTTACAAGTTCAGTGAAAAATCTCAGCTGCTTTCTTTTAATCTACTTCATTGAACGATCACATGTCTTAATAAACTTTACGTGCTCCCTGTCAATGTGACAGTAAATGTGGCAGAAGAATACAATTGGTGTTTGTTTATGTTAGGATAACTCTAAGAGCAGAGAAGGTATAATTCGTATTCTATCTGTATATAAGATGTAAATAATATAAATTGCAAAATTAGAAGAATGGTACATCTTAACGTACTACTAACTTCACATTTAATTTATAAAATATTGTATTTTTAGGAGTGATAAAAGTCTAATATTTTCTATTTCCTAATGGTAACTTTTGTTCATTTTGAGTATGAAAATAGTAAACAATTGGAACACCTTATATTTAAGGTTTCTGACAGGGATTATATAGCATTAAAGCAGAAATGTGTATGTGTGTTTGATTGCCATCCACTGGATATTTTGTCCTTCAAATTCTGCACTAGGCAGATAGATGTCATTGATGCATGAAAGTGATATCTTAAAATTTAAGCACCACTTCAGCAAACCATATTACTTAGATGACATGTACTTGTACTCTGAAAGACAGTGCAGGACAAGTGTATAAGTGTTTTTTTTTGTAGTGGTAGGCCTACACGTATGAGAGAGTATGATGATGATAAAAAGAAGGGGGAAGGTGATACCAGGTGCTGCACATGGCCTACTGTCAACAGCATCAAGGAAACTGCCAGGTTTAATGTTCCCATCTGGCAGAAAAATCGCTACCGACAGTTCCACATGTTTTCTCGACCTAATATGTACTATAGAGAGATTTAATCCAGGCATCTGGTGGACAATCTGGCAATTACAAATTGTAAAATATCAATCCTCCTAGCCCAGAAATTGAAAATTATCCCAGGAATCAAACATAGAGCTGCTAGTCAGGAGATAGGCATGCTACCTTAAAGCTGAAGTGAATTGGTTAATAAATTGGTTTGATTTTGATTTCAGAATGGAGTTCTTTCAGCTCTTCCATACCTAGCCATGTGGATTTTCTCGATGCTAGTCAGTCACATTGCAGATTGGATGATTTCCAGTCATCGCTTCTCACACGGAGTCACACGAAAAATTGTTAACAGTATTGGTGAGTTACATACGTAAATTTAATATGGTAATTATAATTTCACTTCAGGGAAACTGTGTATCTCCTTTAAAGACATGAGACATAGTACTAGTGATATCTTCTCTTGGCAGCAAGCCCAAATTCAATTTCAATTCAGGGAAAGATCTACAATGTAATATGAATTAGTGATTATAACATTTTTAAGTTACCATATCATTATAAGTCCACCGCTGTGGTCTCAAGGTAGCATGCTGCCTTGTCATGCAGCGGGCCCAGGGTCGATCCCTGGTCTGGGCAGTTTTTCTGGGTGAGGTTTTTATCGGGGTTTTTCCTCACCTGTAAGACAAATGTCAGGAAAACTTTAAGACCCAAACGGTCCCCGAAATCATATGGCCATCATCATCCTTCACCGGTGTGGAAAGCAATGGGAAGCTACCACACCTATAATTCCCTAGTAAAGCTGCAAGCATAGCATGAAAATGCTATGATTGCAGTGAAGGACCTGCCTTCGGGCAGAATTACTGTGGATGGATGGATGGATCATTATAAAATTACAATAGGAACCTTCTTGAATACTCTAATAACATAGGTCTCGAAGAACAAGAGAGAGAAAACAAGAGGTCAGGCAAGGGAGACTGGATAGGAAAGTAAAAAGAGGGATCTGGTACTAGAAAAGGAAGAAATACCAGATCGGTTAAAGATAGAAGTAAGGAGCAAAACACAAGTAAGTGGAAGCAATGTTTTGCTCAGCTTGGGCACCTTGTGGTCGCCATCCACATATCCCCTAGATAGGGACCCCTGAGGGTAAATGAACATTAATATCAGTATAAATTTAAATAAAGCATACAAGTCTGAACCAGCGTGATAAATAACATACATTGAATAATGATGAAAAATAAATAAGATTTTTGACGTGTATATATATATTATTGAATTTCCAATAATATGAACCCTATTTCACCATCCAGTATGTTAGGGCTTTAGTTACAATACAATTAATTATTTATAGTAATTTAGAGTATGGTTAATTTCTAGCGTTACATAATAACGTAATATGAATTAATTAATTAATTAACAAATCCAAGAAAAAACTAACTCAAAGTCTCTTAAAAATATGATGGATAAAGTCACACAGCTTTCTATAGCAACACTTCTTACATAAAATATTTGAACCCTATTTCACCATCCAGTATGTTAGGGCTTTAGTTACAATACAATTAATTATTTATAGTAATTTAGAGTATGGTTAATTTCTAGCGTTACATAATAACGTAATATGAATTAATTAATTAATTAACAAATCCAAGAAAAAACTAACTCAAAGTCTCTTAAAAATATGATGGATAAAGTCACACAGCTTTCTATAGCAACACTTCTTACATAAAATATTTGAACCCTATTTCACCATCCAGTATGTTAGGGCTTTAGTTACAATACAATTAATTATTTATAGTAATTTAGAGTATGGTTAATTTCTAGCGTTACATAATAACGTAATATGAATTAATTAATTAATTAACAAATCCAAGAAAAAACTAACTCAAAGTCTCTTAAAAATATGATGGATAAAGTCACACAGCTTTCTATAGCAACACTTCTTACATAAAATATTTGACAAAGGCAGTTGAAATGTATTATGGCAATAACCTAATTTTTTAATAAATTCATGTATTTTGGAATCAAATGCGGGACACTCATATAACAGATTGAGATAGTCTGACTGGAGTTTTTGCAAATACAGGTATCTGTACCTATTTTAAATCGTTCCAAATAATGTCCAAATGTACCATGTCCAGTCATAAATTGTGTTAATACAAAATTTGGTTCTACGTATTTGCACTTTATTCGGTCAAAAACAGTTGGGAAAAATAATGTTCTTGTCAAAGCACCATTAATACTGTTTAACCACTCAGCATTCCAATTTTGTAAGAGATCATTTTTTAATACTTCTTTAATATATGATAGAAGACAGAAGGAGTAAAAGTAATCCATAATTGAATTAGCAGCTGATTTGGCAAGAAAATCTGCAGGTTCGTTTCCTGTAGTTGCAGCATGTCCTTTAATCCAGCCTAGGCAAATATATCCAAGATGTTAGTTTAATTTTGTTCTTATGGAGCTTGTAATCGGGTGACAGTTGAATCTGTCATTGATAGCGGAAAACGCTGCCTGGGAGTCACTATAGATACAAGAAGGTTGGTGGTTATAACCCATTTCACAGCTCGTGTATATATTATAAAGTAAAGTGATCCCACTACAGGCCTCGGGAGGCCCTTGGGGTAGTGGGAGGTTAAGGCTCCCACTTTTCTAGACAATCGGCACTTGATGTCAGCCGGGTTGTCAGCCCTGCGTGACGGCCGCCTTTACCCCCAGAACAAGTGTCTGGTACTCATTTCAGTTAGAGGCTGAGTCGACCCCAGGGCCATAGTGCCGCCAGAAGGTTTGGATAAGTTTAAAAATCCTGACCCCACCGGGACTCGAACCCTCGACCTTCCGGCTTGTAGTGCAGTACCTTAACCACTACGCTACAATATCTTTAAAAACAGAACCACATCAGTTCACAAACATACCCTATACATCAATGTATACTTGTCCACTCTTTCAAACAACAGCTAGTTCCATTATGTCAGTCCAGTTGATGTATTTTTGAAACACCAGTACAGGCGAGGAAATTTGCCTCCCAGACCCAAGTATTGCAATGAAAAGGTAAGAACACACTGTGACTGAAGTTGCATGATTCATTCCCGAAGTGAAGGAAATGCACAACACAGGCTGTGCAGGTGACATCGTGGAAAATTTAGGAAAGAACCAGAAATAAGAAAACGAGGTACTTTCGGTAATAAAGCTTGACCTACAGTTCAGTATCATTGAATTTATAATTAGTGAATACCATAAGACATGACTAACATAATAGAAATACACAACTAACTGACTCCACTTAAAGATCATAGTTGTGATATGACCTAGATGTTGAAGCATCTACGATTAAGAATGACGGAAAAAAAGAAAACATTTAAGGGTTGACTTCATATTCAGAGTAAAATGAATTCTTGAAGTGAATAAGTAACTCACAGCTCCTGTGTGATCTGTTGATTCATTGGTCTGAAGATTTTACAGGCTATTAATTTTTCGTAACAACATGCAATTCATCTGCCACAAAGGACTATATAAACTGATATCTATGGAATAAATTTAATTAATTCTTATGCACACTTGTACGCATTTCCTACTATTATTAAATTTAATTAATGTAAGAATTGGACGAAATAAAACATTGAATGCATTATGTTTTGCAGATGATATAGTAGTAATTTTTGACAGAGAGGACAGGCTACAAAAGCAGTCTATCAGCTAAATAATATATGTAAGAAATATAATATGATAATTTCAAAATTAATAATAGAAGATAAAGCGTTGGAACAGGTTTCACACTTCCAGTATTTGAATTGCAATATAACTTATGAAGAAGAACAAGATATAAATAAGAAAATGCAGAAATTTCAACATATTTGTGGAACAATCAGAAGAACACTGAGGAACATAGTAAGAAAGGATATGCAGCTAAGATTTTACTCAATGATGGCACTACCAGTGGCGATGTATGGAAGTGAGGCATGGGTCCTAAAGGAAAAAAAAAAGTAAAGAGAAGAACATATTAGAAATGAGAATATTAGAGAGGAACTAAAACTACAACCACTTCTTCAACAAATAGAAGAACACAGGAACAATTGGGTAGAACATCTGCAAAGAATGACAGAGGATAGGATACCAAAGATGGCACTGATGTATAATCCTGGAGGACGAAGATCAATAGGAAGATCAAGAAAGCGCTGGGCTGAACAGATCGGAACAAGCAAAGACATAATCCATGAAGTAGATGATGATGTAAGAATTTATGTCTCTAACTAACTTTTACTTTTCATGATGTTACAGGTCAGTTTGGACCAGCGATTGCACTCATCGCAGCTTCATACACAGGTTGTAATCCTCCTCTTACAGTAGCACTCCTCACAATTGGAGTGGGTCTTAATGGTGGTATCTACTCTGGATTTAAAGTCAACCATCTTGACATCTCACCAAGGTTTGCAGGGATCCTCATGAGTTTTACAAACTGTCTTGCCAACTTAGCAGGTCTTCTTGCTCCCATGACTGCTGGCTACATCACAGATGGACGGGTAAGTAACACAAACCATCTGCCGTAACCAGGTTGCTAATTCCAAAATGAAACAATTTGAGGAGAAAACTTTGTTTGAACTGGGATATGAACCTGAGACCTCTGGTTTTACACACCAGTGCACTACCTTTGTGGTACCCAGGCATCTCAATTCAAATGAAATTTTTTCTCTCTTATACAATCCCTGATCACCCAAGTCAGAGATGTTAACAGAGTTACAAAATGTTTAAGAAAAAAAGAGTAGATATATCCCAGTTATGAAACAACCAAATCTGTATAGATGAAACAAAATGTAGAAAATACACAACAAATTCTTTTGTATTTGAAAGTAGGGTGTATAAGTTAATTAGTATTTTATTTAATGTTGCTCTTTAACAACCGATGCAATTCAAATCTGGGTTACAAATTTGCTCAGTCTTTTTTTTTTTCAGGCTTGAAGTTCTTTTATGTGCTAGATATCAATGACATGCGACCCATAGCTTATTTCCACTGGTATCATCATGGTGCTTATGAAATTAACAGTGCTATAACTAATGAAAATAAATCAAGCCCTTGTGATTTAATAAACCATTCCACTATTTAAAATTCTAATTCAACAATAATACTAAATGCAATTGATATACTTTAAAATCCATATAAAAATGTTTATTTAAAATATAATTTTTCTCTTTTTATGAACAAACAGATTTTCAAATCAAGTCAATAATTAATATTTTCATTTTTACTTTTTACTTTTTTAAGTGGGTTACAAAAGTATGTACTTGTAATTAAACTCAAAAGATTGCAGATTTAAACTCAGCTCAGGATTTTGTATTTAGGTTTCTAGCCAGAACATATAAAAAATTTCCATCTATAGAAAAAGATTCTGTCATTCAAAGTGACATGTTGTATCAAATGAGGTAGCTAAAACTCTATAAATAAAATGGATTAATACTTTTATAATACCTAAATAATGTTATAGCAAGGTTTCAACTGTATATTTGCTCACATTTTATAACATTTTCCTTAGAATTTATCAATGGTAACTCTTGAAAAAAAGCTGTTCTTATAAGATTTTCCTTTATTTTTATAATGTTCATGTCTTGCTTAACTTACCACAAAACATTCAACAAATTTTAAAATTCATCTGACCCTGTAAACAAATGTTGATACTTTCTTCATGCCTATGAATCCCATATAATTAAATGCACATTTTGAAGCTGTTACTATCAACTATTCCTTCATAAGTTTATTTCTCATTTGCAGCCAACACAAGCAGCTTGGCGAACTGTATTCTTCATTGCATCGGGTGTATACTTTTTCTGTGGTGGAGTTTACGTCATCTTCAGCTCGGGCTTCAGGCAGAAGTGGGATAATCCAGATAATGACACTAGACATATAAATGGTAAAGAAAAGGTGATGTACGGCATCGACAAGGAAGCTGTCATGTTACAGGTTACAAATCATCACTAATCTCAGCGAATGAGTAAACAGTGATGCAGCTCAGGGCTAGTGCAGACTCTTATCGAGGAACTCACACATATTAGAAGCAGTGACTGCATGTAACAAGCCATTATTACAGTTTTCACATTTTTTAAATACTCATTTAAATTATTTATTAATTTCATAATATTCATTTTGCATTTATCATCAAACCTATTTTTGTATAGATATTTCAACATAATGATTTAATGAACCTTCATTTAATGAAGGCACATGATTTACTAACACAGAGCAGTCTATTACATTATCTACAGCACTTGGTGGCAAGCAGACCTGACATCAACACTAGGATCTGGTGGAGTCAGATGCTATAGGCTTTCCATCCCATCTTTTTCTGTCTTCAAGCTTGGCTAACAATATGTATATTTTAACCTTAATAGCAGACTAATAAACTACCAGTAATTAATTCAATTCCTAAGCTATTCCTCATACAGTCTAAATAAATAAAATTTCATCTTCCAAAATTCAACATTTTAGCAATTTGAATGAAATTTAAATTTTATTTGTTTCATTATTTAACTTTTATGATGAAGCTATGAAATCTAATCATTGTGAACAATAAGCTTTGTCGCTGAGCCAGTTTGCCGCAGATTGCTATAGAAAATGTCACAGATCCTCTGTAGTAGAGATCCATTAAATATATTCATCCAAATATACAGTATCTGAAAAATACTGGAGAGCAGGACAACTGAAGGCTGCATTCTCAAGTGCTCAGCATCTTTTTCTGTCCAGGACTGGAATATGTTAAATTAAGTATAACTTCATAAACATATTCTTCTTTTTCAAGATGAGCTATATCCTTTCTACAGTTGCTTTAATTGTCTTTGATAAAACACCTTCTGTCATCATCTTGTTATTTTCATCTTCCACATATTCTTTTCGATTTCCTTATCCCATCCTCGTGGAATATCTCATAAGGTGATTTTTGTATCAGCTTGTGTTTGACATGTTCCAGGTAAATGTTGAGACTTAATAAATCTTAGAATATCTTTTCCATTTCCAAGCTTTTTAAGCTCCTGATTTATTATTATCACCCCAATCCCAACATCCTTTACTGAGCTTCAATCTTTAGTCAATTCTATTGCTCGTAAAAATAAGCTATTATTTGGATAGATAGTCCTTCCTTCCATTCAACCAACTTTTTTATTTTTAATCTATTTTTTATGTGTAAAGGCCCAACCCAGGATTAATGAACTCACTTTAATAATAATTCTCTTATATACTTACTCTATTATATATTTCATTTACAAATATGCATATATTAGTGTGCACTAATTTGTTTCAAAGACAAAAAGATGGTAACTGCCAGAAGAGAATACTATTTATAGTCCACCATCTTGTTTGGCTCATATACTACAGTTCTCTTTAAGAGATGTCATTTCTCATTTTCCCTACCCCAGTTTACCACTTAACACTTTGCGGCTAGGGTTATTTAAATGTACTGCTATTTAAGTTTTAAAATACCGGTACTCAAGTGGCATAAGTAAAATTTTATTACCTCACCTCATATTAAAATTTTACTTAAATAAATAATATCTCGGTGTTAATTCCTAAAAAGGTAAGCAAATGGTATGACCAGGGGAAAAAAATCTATATTAATTTCGGAGTTAGAATGGCAAAATTTTTTAAGAAATGTTGTATTTGTCAAAAATACAAGAAAATTACTTACTATCCTGAAATGCATAGGAAATTTCAAAAAAATTTTGACAAATACAACATTTCTTTGGCACCAATAAATAAATTTAGTCTGGGTAATCTTCTAAGTACCAATAAAAAAGTCAATGTTCCAGACAGTAAGAAATCTGGAATTTATCAAATAAATTGTGAAGATTGCAATAAAGTTTATATAGGAAAAACAAAAAGGAATTTGGAAATTCGGACAAAAGAACATTTCAGAAATATTAAAAATTGTGAAATTGAAAATCTGCAATTGCTGCACATAGTTTATTAGAACATCATAAAATTGAAAGAGAAGCTAAACTTTTAAAACAAGTAGAGAAACCTTTGGAATTGACAGTTTGGGAAAAAATATACATTCAGAAAAACAAAAATAGATTAATGAATTTTGATATCCCTAACGAAATTACATTGATTTCGAAGTTCATAAATTCAACCATAGATGGCAGCACTGAAGATGGCGACAATAGAATAGTTGACGGCCAAAGAATTTCGTCAGTCGGAGTTATGGCTGACGATGAACATGACTATGTTTGAAATCGCGATATCATGGAAGCATGAATCCTATGAGGTGAGTTGTTTAAACAATATGTTCTCCGATGAATTTTAATAAGTAAGTAATATGTTGAACTGCATGTGGTGGTTGTGACAGCAAAACCACACTTAGGCACAAGGGTATTAGACCGGATTTTTTTTGCATTAGAAATCCCGTAGATTGAATTTTTGCAGTTCTCAAATTTTTTTTAAATTTTGACTTTTTGTGGTAAACATTGCCTTGAAATTGGTGTGGTAGTATTACCATGGCCAGCCTCTAAGTGTAAAGGATGAGTAGTTAATTTCAAGATTCATTTAATTAACCAATTAAACGAAACAGAGGGATGTTAAAATAATAATTCCACTCATCATTGCAGGATAATACTGTGATTGTTTTCAGAAGAAACATTTTTAAAATTTATAAAAATGGAACAAAAACATAATATTAAAATAAGTTAATCTAAAGTATTATTTAAGTAGAAACCAAATCATTTACAATATCTATGAGATAAAAACATTTCACAATTTTATTAAAAAAGTTATTTTGTAATTACTTTTTTCATGGATACAAATATTTTAGTACTTTAATTCATCAGAAGTCCATGCATTAAACATTTTTTTCTTAATGCCAGAGTTTAAGTGAGCAATTACCATATTTTCTGGCGTAAAAGATACTCCTAATAAGATGCTTCCAAGACATTTATTACAATTTTCTCGAAAATCCAAATCTGCATTTCATGAAACAGAAACACCATCCCCTTCAAAATCTTCAATATTATGCTTGTAGGCTACTTTTAATGTTTGGGTAAGAATCATTTTTGTTGAAATGGCGTTGTCATTTTGCAAATTTTCTTGCATCCATTTCAAAACTTGGGTCTCTAGTTCTGGCCACTTCACACTATTCTCACATTGCATGCACTTTTCTTTATGCAAATTGTACAATATCTTCCTTTGAAAATGCCAAGTTCTAATTATTTTTTCCATAGACGGATGTCCAAAATGTCTTTCAGTTTCTCTATGCAAATTTTACAATCTGCAATTTATAACTAGAAACATATGAATGTCGCCTGCTTTTACCCATCATTAAAAACTATGGGAAAATATCAAAATGAACATAAAATACAACAAAACACAAACTCAATATTGATAAACATCGGTAACTGATTACTCAGATAAGATACAGTATTATGGAACTTGAATAGGAAACCCTGGTCTTGGCCAATGACATGCTGAGAGTCACGTGTATACTTGATAGTTTCATTGTCCGCCTACAAAGATGTTGGAATGTAAAAGGGAGTGTGTATGACTTACCTTCCTTACTCCATCTTATACACCAAAAAAATGCAATATATACAATGAATACTGGCATATTACATTTTTATATGTAAAATTAATCCTTAAGAATAGTTTTTTCATTATTTTCATAGTAAAAATTGAAAGGGAAACCAATTAGATCGTCTTCCAATAGCAATTAAGTAAATTAATTTCTAAATGATAATTATTTGGTCCTGAGTTAGACTTTTAGTTATACTGTAGAGATGTTTCTTCACTTGTTCGTGTCCAGACTGGTCTACTTTTAAATGAGTAGTAAGAACCTTTCTAGGGTTAAACTAATTAGAAGCATTAATAGTGAGTGGAGAACATATTTTTAACGACTCACCTCATATAATTTCAAATTTCTTTGATACCGGCGGTTTCAGACAATATCTTGTCCCCCTTCAGTCATGGCTTCATGAAAATTTCATCAATGGAAACCATGACTGAAGAGGGACAAAATATTGTCTGAAACTGCCGGTATCAAAGAAATTTGAAATGATATGAGGTGAGTCGTTAAAAATATGTTCTCCACTCACTATTAATGATATAACTTCATAATGTTTACTTCCCAATATTAATTTAAATATAATTAGGAGCATCTTTATCTCCTTGTACCAATGGTTTAAAAATATGTGGATCCTTGTGTCCATATTTGTCCAAGGATCTTTATGGCACACACAGTGGTGATGAACCATAATCTTAGAGCAATGAAGTCAATTCCATTATTAAAAGATATTTGGATGGAATATTTTTCTTTTAAAGAATATATTCTATAGCAGTGACTGCCAATTAGAAACTGGTTGAGGACACTGTAATTAATTATAACATTAGAAAGTCAGACTTTCAAAAAAAAACCTTAAAATCATGTTAAATGTAATACAAATTTCTTCTTCTTCTTGTCTTCATAGATTATGCAGCAACATGCCTGCACCAATCTTAACCCATCCACCTCTCATTTAAAGTCCAGCTCTGCTACCCAAGAAACCTGATTTAAATCCCAAGTCCTACTGCCTGGCATTTAAGTGTAACGCAGCAGCTTAATATTACCTCCAGTAACTAAAAATCAATTTAAAAATGAACTATTGAATATTCCGGCTTAAAATTCTGTAAATACGTTAGTGAAATTATGTACTCACCAATGGATATATTTAGTATGATGTCTGGGTATGGTAGACCTTGAAACAGCCCGGTAAATGAAGTGGAGTGTTACACTTTTCACACTGCCATGCAGTTTCACTTCTTTTTCCTTTGCTGTAGCATACCACACACCGTTTAGTAACATTTTTTTTCTTTTTCTCTGTGGGTGGGATGTGCATCGGGAAGTGACCCCAATTTTTGCTTGTAGTCTTAGGGGTTGTAGCACTAGATGAAGGTCGGCCTCGTACATTGTAGTCAGGCATG
Organism: Diploptera punctata; assembly: GCA_030220185.1. Classification (NCBI taxonomy): domain Eukaryota; kingdom Metazoa; phylum Arthropoda; class Insecta; order Blattodea; family Blaberidae; genus Diploptera; species Diploptera punctata. Next base: position 192,101 of record JASPKZ010003071.1, on the reverse strand, counting down.
TGAATACTTTCAAGTAGCTGGGTTGCAAGGGCGATCCTGAAGTCAGAGAAAGTTTTTTCTTGCTGCCAGTTAGCTTGTTGTGGACTATGAAGGAGTTGTAAACACATATATCAAGTAAATAAAAAATATCTTGCGATAACCCTTGACTGTCCTTCTCATAATAGGAAAAAGGGCAGTTACTTGATCCTGGAGGTCTACCCCTCCCATTCCCTTCTGGTATTCGATAGCACAAGCTGGTTTCTTTCTTTCTTCTCTTGGTTGTTGACCTCTCTTTCTTTTTAATTTTCCAGTGCCCCTAATGTCAGCTGATCGATGCTTAGAGGAAAGAAAGTGAACATCTTTATTGTCCTTCCACTTTACACAAAGAATATGGTTAGCTGACCAGATTTCATACTCGCCAGGCTTCATTTTCTTGCTAGAAATATCGCTGGGCATCTCTCTTCTAGTAGGCCTAACAGTGCCTATTACATTTGTTTTACGGGATATCAATCTCTTACAAAGATCTGGTGAAGTGTACCAGTTATCTAAGAAGAGAGTGTGTCCTTGGTCAAACAATGGTTGACACATGTCCATTACAACATTTGTACTGGCAGGAAGTGTAGGATCAGTAATGTCATCTCCGATGTAAATTTTAAAAGAATGACAATATCCAGTAGACGACTCGCATATTTTGTATACCTTTATTCCAAAACGCGAACGCTTAGAACGGTTACACTGTACATACGATAATCGACCTCTGAATTTCATTAGGCTCTCATCTAGTACTATGTCTTGTGCAGGTGAGTAGAGATTACTAAATTTCTCTGACAGGTGTGTTATGATTGGCCTAATCTTTTTCAGTTTGTCCAGATCTATAGCATTTCTGTCATTTGCGAAATGAAGAAAACGAGAGATAAGTTGAAATCTCTCTCTACTCATCGTTCCCCATAGATTGGTGTCTCGATGCATCTATTTTTAGACCAGTACAGTTGTAAGCGTGATTTTCGTACTTGTGACATTAGTATCACTAGCGAAAAATAGCCTTTCATCTCATCTTCTGTCACATCAAACCATTTATCGTCATCTTTCTTTCTCTTTCTTTCAGGATTCGCTAACTGCTCCCTTGCGTAGTCATTAGTTTCCTTAGTTATTATGGAAAACAAAGGGTCCATATAATCTAAAAATATTTGGAGTTCAGAAGGAGATTGATATTCATATTGATTTTTAATCTCATTAAACACACCACATCACCACTAAACTGATATACAACAGGGTTATTCTCAGATTTCACCCACTTCCAATCACTTGGCGTGATACGGCTTTGCTTTTTTGCAGGTGGCGGGACAATAAGTTCATTATCACTCTCACCGCTTTCTTCTTCAGCAGAAGTTGCTTCTGAATCACTTATAGATTCATCAATACTTCTCTCATCACTAAATATATCAGAAACTTCTGAATCACTGCCTAATTCACGCTCTAATAATTTCCTAATTCCATCACTGTCACTACCCTTAACTTTCCTTGGCGCCATTTTTCTTACAACTAACACATGTTCTTTCTTAGGGTAAAACTCGTTCTGTAAATTTCTAAATGGCATGGAGGGGATGAAATAGCATTCTTGTGGATGTGTAGAAGAAGAAAAAGTGTATGTAACAGATATCTATGAGCAGCAAAATAAACTAAAAATTCGTTTTTTCGATCTCTACACTGCGCGACCACAGGTCGTCATACGATTTTAGTGCTTAAGAACGTCATGCGACCTCAGCTCGTCATCCGATTTAAATGGGTTAATATCACCTTCTCCTTTGACTACTTCTTGATCTTCTTTGTCTGTTTTCAAAAACAATCTTAGCCCATCCATCTGGATCTGTTCTTTTCACGTACTCTCTCCATTTCTTTCTATAATCTGACATATCTTATAGTATATTTCTTATTTTAAATTTACTCCTAAATTACCTTATTTTATATCTTATTCACTGTTGTGTAACCGGCCAAAGGTATCAGAACATAAAATTCTGCACATTTATTTTTTTATGCTAAGGTTTCACTTTAAAATCTGATTATTTACTTTCACATAAATTTATATAGTTTGAAAATATGTGTGGATTTGCCTATTTAAATATTTCTCATAAATTTCAATCTTCTGTATTCTAAATCATTTTTTCCATCAACTAGGAAATCATCAATGAAATGGAACAGCTCATTTTTATCAACAGGAGGATTGATAGAATTGTTCTAGAAAATATAGAATTATAAAATGAAAATAATTTTTCAGTAATGGATTTTGAAATTACTACAAATAATAGAATTGTGGAGAATTATTAAATATTTGAACTCAGAAACCTGCTCAATTAACTAATTATCAGTAGCTAATTTACATCTTACCTCCCCCCCTTTAAAGACTATACTTTTGATTGTATTTGCAGATATTTTCATTCTATAATTTTATATTATTAATTTCAATTTGTATAAATTCTGTTGCAGAATTTCTTGCAAATATTGCCTAGTCACCTGCATTCACTAAATTAGTTAAAATATGGTTCCGAATTCTGATTCCTCTGGTGTTTTCACTTTTCCATGCTTTACTTGTTCCATGGAAATATTAAATAGTATAGGTGATAAACCACGTCTGTGTATCAAACTCTGCTCTATTTTTACCTTTACTGAGAATTTGCCTTTAATTTTATTTTTATTTTTGTTTCTTCTAATGTGTATTTAATTATATGAATAATATTTTAGAGGGTATTTTAATATAACAAAAATGTCTCGGTTTCTATTGATTCTATCATAAGTATTTTCAAAATCAATAAGGCTCTGTAAGTGGGTAAATTAAATTCTATCCCGTTCTTAATGATTGTTTTAAAGTGAATGATGAGTCTGCACATGATTTTGCTCTCCTGAAACCATATCGTTCTTGGCTCAAGATAGTATCAGTATAAATGATTATTTCTTTTTAATAACCGTAAAGTAATTTTAATGCTTTTAGTACTTGACTTTAATTTCTTGTAACTTAACATTACAATAGGAATAATTTTTCCTCTGAGTTCAATTATTTTGAATATCTAAAATGTTGTTCCTTTTCAACAATTACCATTATTCATCACATATCATTATCATGTAAAACATATAAGTAATTAGGCTTGTCACTTGCTATGTAAGTCACATTGTGAGACTGAAGCAGTACAATTTAACATGTAAATATAAATAAAGTGAAAGTGTAAGAGATGAATGAGTTTACATATTGTGGTTAGTGACAGTGAACTGTGATACAAGGAACTGACATTCATTATAAACGAATGTTTCTATTCTAATACTCTTTCAATATATTCAAATGTCTTGTAAAAATAAAAAATAAGAAGAAAAAAAAAAGACTGAGTTGAAGTTGTGCTAAGAGAAAGAGTGACCTCTCATGTAATATTAAAGCTCTTTATTTTATACACGACCCACTTAAGAAATTATTATTATTATTTTGGAGTTTAAAAATAGGCTATAGAGAAATGGCTTACCAGAAACTGTTTTTCTTTAATTAACCAGTATTTGGCCATTTTGACCAGCATGAATAAAATAACAGTATCTAACTAGCAAAGAGTATATGAAACAAAAGAAGCCATTTCAAACTCTGAAAAAATATTTACATCACAACATTAGGTTCAATTTATGTCAATTGATACTGATATTTTCAATTCTGGTTAGAGAGATATTGACTTACTATTTTCCATTGCAGCATTATATTAAAGTGGCTCTGATAGGTTTTTAAACTATAATAATATCTCTTTGTACAATATAAAAAATGTTTAGAAATAATAATTTACCAATGCATATGCAATGGTTTATTTCTTCAAATTCTGCATAAAATGAAGCAAAACTCAATATTTATTCTTGTCTTACATTGTATTAATGATTAATCAAGTTACAATTTTCTTCAGAATCCTTTCTCAAGACCATGTCAATAGGAACAACTATTTAAGATTAAGTTTTATCAAAAAAACATTCTCTTCTATTTCTGTCCTTATTCATCTCCTTCAGTTCCTCTTGTTACCTCTCACTCTTGTTTATAGAACTAAATCTATCCTCATGATATAAAGCTAATAATTTGTTCTCAATAAACAATGTACAAAAAGTAGGTATCAAAAATATCAGACTAGTTAAGTGATGATAACAATCAATATTACATGAGTGTTCTCACTTTTTCCTTATATGAAGATAAATATTGAAGTTGAAAAGATAATTTTTATGTAATCATGTCAATAATACATTCCAATCCCTATGGAAACATAATGACTTATTTCATATTCAAACATGCACAATATTTAAATGTAACAGTATTTTGCATGGTAATAATTCTTCATTCAATATCAAAATTATAACTATTGTAAAAATAGGCAATATAGTTCAACATTAAATTTGATTTTAAAATTCTAATGTGATTATAAAATTATAATGTAATTTAATTTAATAACCATATTAACATGTCAGGAAAATTAATTGGTAATAAAAAAATACACAAATAATGAGTGACATACAAGTCATTCTCCAGTGGTGAGAACTCACATATCACCAGGTATCAGTATTAGGATGCCAACTTGTTATTGCTTGTCTGTTTTCAATTGGGTCAGTAAGTGATTGGTTGTAATGGAATTAAATAAAAAGTTAAATTCACATTCCTCCATCTCAAAACACATGTTCTATAAAATTTACATTTTCATTTTAAACATATGATTGATAGGCAATCAAGTTATGAGGTTATATTATTTTTGGTCTGGACATCTTACCTCAATATTAATGTTGATTTGTTCTTGGACATGTTTCAAAACAATTCTGTTTTATCGTCTGTTCTGTTTTATACTCTGGGAAAGCTGACGATAAAACAGAATTGTTTTGAAACATGTCCAAGAACAAATCAACATTAATATTGAGGTAAGATGTCCAGACCAAAAATAATATAATTAAAATAACCTCAAAATATAACTTCCTAAAATTAAATATCAGGTTATGAGGTATTTAACATTAAATATTTTTAAACATTTCACTACAATTTTGATGTATTAAAATAAAGTTTAACATTTGCAATGATGAACAATTATTATTTTTGAAAAGAAAAACTTAACGCCTGAATTGGGATTTGAACGTGAAACCTCTAGTTCTGTACGCTAGAATGCTAACCGTTACACTATTTCAGGCTTCCGATAAAACAATTCTTCTTCCTCATATACAATTCTCTTTATCATCAGAAGCAGAAAACACTGGTAGCAATGGCTACTTGCTTCTGATGATAAAGAATTATATATGAGGAAGAAGAATTAATATTTGTATTGAAAACCTTTAATGATTAGAACACTAGCATACAGAGCTGGAGGTTTCACATTCAAATCTCAATTCGATGTTAATTTTTCTTTTCAAAATAATTTCACTACAATTTCATTCGAGAAGAGACAGTCACACACTGGACTCTTACTGATGGGGAATTGTTAACCTTGACAGGACTAGAAGTAGATTCTACTTTATTGGGTTCACTTCACTAAAAACATAACTTATTTATTAATTAAATTAATATTAAGAAGCTAAAGCTGTTACTATGATTGAAATAAGTATATTAAAGTACACTACTAAATAATTGTAATCAAATGGTAAAGAGAAAAATTTATACCTGAACCAGGAATCGAACCCCGAACCTTCAGCTTTCTGTGCTGATGCTCTTAACCATTGAGCTAATCCAGGATTCCTTACCATCCAAGCATAAATCCTTCCTTTACCTTACTGTCCTGGTCCCATATTCATTTGACCAAGACATTAAGGTAAAGGAAGGATTTATGCTTGGATGGGAAGGAAGCCTGGATTAGCTCAATGGTTAAGAGCATCAGCACGGAAAGCTGAAGGTTCGGGGTTCGATTCCTGGTTCAGGTATAAATTTTTCTCTTTACCATTTGATTACAATAACTTATTTATATATTAATATGTTCCCTCCAACAATAATTACCTCCTATTAGTATACTTAGCATATTGCTATATTGATAAGACTTAAAAATCACATTTTATTTTGTAGCATATATCATAAAATGCAATGGAATTCTTTCTGCCACATGAAAACATAGCTGCTACAAAAATTTGAGGACAGACAATTATATAGCTTTTGATTTGAAGAAATACGAGTACAATTGCCATGTTTACAGTGTTTGGAACTTTGATAAGGAATGAAGAAAAAGTTATCCTTGCAATATTTGCTCACATGGGATTTGTTGCTCATGAGGAATATTTAACTATATTTTATCTAAAAGAAATCCTAAATAAAAATAACTTTTTTTCGAGAGATAAAAACTGAGAGATTTAAAATGTAATATGAAATAGAAAAATCAATCATTAAGGTATACTCAGTAGTACAAAGTTTGATAAACTTGTATTGATCTTAGTCTCCCTAACTGTTCATAAGTAATATTTGCCAAACAAAATAATCCTGATGAACTGAAGTCCATAATTGTGCAACCATGATATGAATGAAAAATTTTTATTGTTGTAAAGTTACAAATTAAATGCTCATAATCAATGTTAAAATAATACATTTAATAACACAGAAAAAAAAATGGTAAAGGATATATGAAGAACAAAACTAATTTGTATTCACCTTAACATTTGGGCTATTTTTGCTTAACCCTTTGAGCATAGGAGGTTTTTCTATGAAACCATCTTGTTTTAATTGTCTTATTTACAGTGGTGGTTTTTGTGCAATACCACCAAGAGATTTTCTGTACAGTGCTAAGTGGTGATTTTTGAATTGCCATTCTGACTGTTGTAGTAATGCAATTCACAAGAAAAAATTAAATTGTGTTCAAAGGATTAACTTGGCAAGTTTTATCTGTAATTTAAAAAAAAATTTCCATTCTTTATTTTCTTCTCTTGTGGATAACTTCATTTTAGTTACAAATGTCTATTAATTATTTTGTGTTTTATCACTTCAAATATTTGCATATTTTAAAAATCTACAATAGAACAAATGAACCTATTAAATGTATATTTTAAGAGAAAAATATATGCCTAGACTGGACTTTGAACCCAGGATCTTTAGCTTTTATACACTGATGATCTGCTATTGAACTATTTGAGGCCTCCAATCTAAATGCAAATTTTTCTTTTATACTTTTCAATTCTTGAGAGCACCAAAAGCTTGTGAACTGTTGGTCAACACGCGAATGGCGGCTTCTTGTTTAAGAAGACTTTTAATGGGAATTTAACATTACTTTATAAAGCCAGTAGAATTTCTTTCAATGCTTTTATTACAAATTTAACATTTGTCATTGAAGGTAACATCAAAAGAAGCTCTACTCGCTTTATAAAGTAATGTTAAATTCCCATTAAAAATCTTCTTAAATAAGAAGCTGCCATTTGCATGTTGAGCAATATTTTGCAAGCCTTTGACGCTCTCGGGAATTGAAAAGTATAAAAGAAAAATTTGCATTTAGATTGGAGGCCTTGGATAGCTCAATGGCAGAGCATCAGCATATAAAACTAGAGATCCTGGGTTCAAACTCCAATGTAGGTGTATATTTTTCTCTTCATATATAATTTGACCTTCACTGAGAAATGTTAAATTTATAATAAAAAATCTGTTAAATGTATTTATCGTTCATCATTCTTCTCTGAAAGTTAACACAGGCCTTAAATTACAGATGATTGTGGTATTTAAACTTGCACAACAAACTGCAATTTTCAAGACACTACATTATTCTTTACCAAATGTTTTTACATTACATGAAATATGCCTAAACTTAAGTGTTATTATTGTCTATTTTTAGGATAAAATGTCTAAAACTTGTAACACACTGTAGCTGTGATTGTATATTTGTAGAAATATTAATTTTATATTTGATATCCATATTTGATGAAACAGTATTCCCTATCTGATGTGAAGGATTGCTATTTTTAATAATTGTATCATAGTGTCATCAATTTCATACAATCTGACATTATGATATCAGTTACTGGAATTGTTATCTGATAATATCAATATATTTTTATGATTACTGAGAAATATTTGTTATAAATAAAAAAAAAGTATCAAATTTTGGTTTTATTATACAAAAAGTCAGGAGATACTAAAAATGATGACACCCTTGACATCCTATTTCCTTACAAACATTTTTCTGCCAAATTTAACTGAAAAAACAGAATGCTGTTATTTTTAGAGAGCTGAAAATGTTAGTCATAAGATTTTTCATTTCATAACTTAGTCAATAGTTGCAGTAGGCACAAACAATACAGCCTTCGATGGTGAAGTAAAGGCCATAGAAGTAGCACTCCACAACCTCCTATTCCGAATAAAAATGTTTTACAAAAGCTGTTATTCTGGCAGACTCTAAGGCCGCTATACAAGCAATAACCTCCAACCAAACACCAGAAAATGAAACCATCTTGGAATGCCGTAAACTTCTGAAATACCTCAACAACCAAAATAAATTAATAGCCTTCCAGTGGATACCCTCACACATCGGAATAGTTGGCAATGAAATAGCTGATGGACTTGCCAAAAAGGGTACCAAAATACAGATAACAACCCACCCCAATTCGAACCTCCACAGAAAGATCGAAGAAATTAAGAAAGCATTCCAAATGGAAAACATGAAATAAAACATTGCAACAGCCAGAGGGAAATCATGGGAAAAAATTGATGAGCTATACACAGAAATAAAATATAAAGGCCGCAAGGAAGCAGTAGCAAAATTCAGACTGATGTCAGGACACGACTGCCTGACTCACCATCTCCACAGAATAAACGTTTTCCAATCCGACAGATGTGTCATATGCAAAGACCCGGACCTGATCATGGACAAACACCACCTTCTAGTCTGTCCAGCTTTAAATCCAACTGCACAACACTCTAAGGACCTTGTTTGCTTGTACTGGGAAGCCAGAGAGAAAATGACTGAAGCGTCAAATCTTGCCATTAGAAACAACAACAACAACAACTTAGTCAATACCAATAACAGAACTATTTTGATGTTACATTTAAATTAATACTTTCCAAACTTGGACAGAGTTAAATTTTAGAAAGAAAAATTAAGGCTCGAACTCCAGATCTCTTGACTCCACATGTCAGTATGATACCAGTTACATAATTTGAACACCGATACAAACGTCAATAATTCTTTCCTCTTATATAATTCTCTTTCATCTGAAGGCCGATACCCATTGCTACCAACAGTGTCATCTGACGACTTCTATTCAGAAGTACTTTTATTGAGAATTTTATACATTACTTTTAAGTGGTAAAGTTTCAAATTTTGATGTTACATTTAAATTAACACTTTCCAAACTTGGACAGAGTTTTATTTTAGAAAGTTTAACACTTGAACCCTTAAAAGTAATGTATAAATTCTTAATAAAAATACTTCTGTATAGAAGTCGTCAGATAGTATTGTTAGTAGCAATGGCTATTGCCTTCAGATGAATGAGAATTGTATAAGTGGAAAGAATTGTTTATGTATGTATCGGTGCTCGAATGTTGCAACTAGTATCGTATTGACACATACAGTCAGAGATCCAGAGTTTGAGTCCTGGTTCCAGTGTAATTTTTCGTTCTAAAATAAAACTTTGTACAAGTCTGGAAAGTGTTAATTTAAATATAACATCAAAATACAAAGCTTTACCACTTAAAAGTAATATATAAATTCTCAATAAAAATACTTCTGAATAGAAGTCGTCAGATGGCATTGTTGGTAGCGATAGCTATTGGCATTCGGATGAAAGAGTATTATATAAAAGGAAAGAATTGTTGACGTTCATATCAGTGTTAAAATGGTGTAATTAGTATCATGACGTGTAGAGTCAGAGTATTAATTTTTTTTTCTAAAATAACACAGAACAATTCAATAAAGGTAGAGAAACTGAGTAACTCAACCCAGACTGAAGTAATTTGTAAATTAATATACACAGATGAGTCATCTGTAAGCAATGGTAAACACAACTAAAGAGGAAAATTTTTGTCTGAAATAGGATTTTTAATCCCAGACCAGCTTTACATTCTGGTACTCTATCATTTGAGCTGGGTTGAGGGAGAAATTTTCTCTTTAGTTGGTTTACCAATGTTTACAGACAGCTAGCTTGTGCTTATCTGTGTATATTAATTTACATAAATTATTTTCATAAATACAATGGTCAGTACATAATTTAAATTTAAAAGCCCAGAAATATTCAATGGAAATATCTACCAATAAAACTAAAATAATGGCCTTTTGTAGAAAATTCCCAATACCAAGCAAAATTTGCTTAAAAAAAATTTTAGAGAGAGTTAATGAGTTTACTTATTTAGGATATAAACTCTCTTTTGTTGAAAATTTGGATTTGCAAGAGAAAATTGTGAAATTCAACAAATCAATGGGAATCATTAATAGAGTTTTAAAACCTTCATTAGTGCAAAAAACAACTCGTACTCGTCTTTATCAAATAATGGCCTGACCAGTCCTATGTTATGGGAGTGAAGCTTGGACTATAAGGATGAGAGATGAAAGCAGACTAACAGCTTGTGAGATGACATTTATGTGCCGAACAGCTGGCTACACCAAGTGGGATCGAAAGAAAAATGTAGAAATCCTTCAAGAACTTAATGTGTCACCAATACTGGACTACATCTCCAGATATCAGCTAAACTGGAAGGAACATGTCTCAAGAATGGCTAGATCCAGAATCCCCAAGGCAATAATGAACTACTGTCCAAATGGGAAATGGTCACTTGGTCGACCTATGAAAAGATGGCATGAAAACCGCTTTCTCAGGCCGTAACAGTTCTTCTAGGAGTAATACCTGGCAGGATGATGATGATTTTCATAAATAGTTTATAGCAGTGTAAATTCCATCATGTCTTTTTGATTTAGAAGCAATCTGATTTTATTGTGAATGAATATTCATCACTACTAAAGCAAGAGAGAATTAAAGAGAGAGACATTTGTGCTTTGGCAGGGAATTGCCTGAATAGTTCAAATGGTAGAGCATCAGCATATAAAGTTGAAGATTTAGGATTCAAATCCTGGTTCAGGCAGAAATATTTTTTTAGATGTGTCAGAAGAGTTCAAATTCCAAGGTCTCCTAATCTGGCTGGATTTATTCATTGTTTCCTGTCATCAAAGTAAATGTTGAGTTTAATTTTTCATCACTATGTATCATTTAATTATATATTAATCTTCATTTTATAAAAGTAAAGCTAATCCATGACTATCCCTAAGGTGTAGCAATTAGTGTATCCAAACCAGTATCTCAGGAATCCCAGATTCAATTTTCAGCTATCCAATAGAATATTTTCTTTGTGAATAGTATTTGGAATGAGGTTCACTCAGCGTCATGAGGAAACTGAGCATCTACTTGATACAAGAAATATCTATCTGGTTAAAAAACCTGAAATTAAGGTTAAGGGCTTGCATAATACAAACAATGTGACTCCTTGATATGGTCATCTGCTTTAGTGAGATGAACTAGACAACCAAACAAACTTTCTCTGCTCATATACTGTGTGTGGCCTAGATTAACAAACATAAAATAGAATTAATTTATATCTATTATAAATTATATCTTCCAAGCTAAGTTCCAGTTGTAATGTAAACAAGGAACATGTATGACTGTATTTTTGTTGGTCAAATAATTTTACCCTCGAGCATGTAAGAAAATGTAGTTCCCTTTCTAACTCTCAAAGTAAAGAAAATAAAAATTATATATATTGTCTAGCACATGTCAATATAAGTTATATAGGAGAATCTTAAAATATATAATAATGAGATAATAGATTAAATAAGCATTGTTTTATTCTCATGCATGCACAATGCAGAATACATGAAATTTCTGTTGTTTCAAAATGGCCATTTCTGTAGATTTTTTTAAAAATTGAAAAGGAAAGCATTTAAAATGTGGAGAGAAACAAATTACACTGGGTAACAATGAAAATGTCCCTCTTCATATTTTAAGTGTTTCTGACTCAGTTTTTTGCGCAGATTTCAAACATGTGATTATTTTTGTCCAAATGTTGACAGTTCAATAGTAATCACGATTATTGTTTTCGTTACTTTTTTAATATGATTGGTTAATACTATTTTTGTCCAAATGTTAACGGTTCGATCACATCCATGCTTCCTTTGTTTATGGAACAGCCGAGCAACTGGCCAACACTACATCCACGTGTGGCCTTCAAGAAACAAACTTGTTCCAGGAAAAAATAATGTTCTACATGGACCTCTTATTGACAGAAAGATCTTACTACCACTTCTCCACATTAAATTGGGACTAGAAAAGCAGTATGTTAAAGCTTTGGTTAAATCAGATGCTTTGCAAAATATTTGCTCTATGTTCACACGTTTGTCTGATGCAAAAGTATTTGCTCGAAATCAAAGTAATTTCCGAAGTTCATAAATTCAACTATAGATGGCAGCACTGAAGATAGCGACAATAGAACAGTTGACAGCTGAAAAATTTCGTCAGTCGGAGTTATGGCTGAAGATGAACACGATTGTGTTTGAAACCGTGGTATCATGGAAGCATGAATCCTATGAGGTGAGTTGTTTAAACAAAATGTTCTCTGATGAATTTTAATGATTATACCTCATAATGTTTACTTCCAACATTAATTTAATATAAATAAAGCTTTTATTGGAAAAATTACTATGAGGTTTAATTTAAGATTTAAATTAAAATTCTTTATACGTCACCTCACATCCATTCTTCTAATTAAACCAGTTTCAAAACCTACGGGGTTTCATCTTCAGTAATAGCTTGTCAATTGATGTCATTCAGGAGAACTTCTCTCGGAGTAAGAAACAGTTCTCCTGAACTACATAGCATCATTAAGGTAGAATTTTTTATCACGCACCTCATATTGTTCTTATTTGACTATAAACTAGTTTTGGAACATAGTATCTGTTCCATCCTCAGTATCGTCACGACCATTGTTCTGTTGTCTTGAAGAGCTGTCCTTCGCTCCTTCTCACCAGTGAGAATGACCTGGTTTCGAGGTTTTTCAGTCAGCCATTGGAAGGAGCAAAGGACAGCTCTTCAAGACGACAGAACAACGGTCGTGACGATACTGAGGATGGAACAGAAACTATGTTCCGAAACTAGTTTATAGTCAGATAAGAAGAATATGAGGTGAGTGATAAAAATTCTACCTTAATAAATATCTCATAGTGAGAATTTCTAAAATAAGTACACAGCATCAGTCGAAATATTACTGATGGTGAAACCGGGAGTAAGAAGCAGATCTCTTGAGCAACATATCAGCTGAAATATTAGTGAAAATGAAACCGACATAGGTTTTGAAACCGGTATAATTAGAAGATTGGATATGAGTTGAGGTAGAAAGAATTTTAATTTAAATCTTAAACATAGCATTGCTAAATGATTATATTATTTTTGGTCTGGACATCTTACCTCAATATTAATGTTGATTTGTTCTTGAACATGTTTCAAAACGACTCTGTTTTATCTTCAGCTTTCCCAGACTCTGGGAAAGCTGAAGATAAAACAGAATCGTTTTGAAACATGTTCAAGAACAAATCAACATTAATATTGAGGTAAGATGTCCAGACCAAAAATAATATAATTAAAATAACCTCAAAATATAACTTCCTAAAATTAAATATTAATTGCTAAATGAATCTCTGCAATTATGCAAATACACTTGAAAGTTAATGCAAACTCTAAAATAATTTTAACATTATAATAATAGGAAGAAGCGCACACAAATGTGCATTAGATTTGGTCTCTCCTGTATGCCAGCAACAATTTTGTTCTCTTTAAGCAGACATTGAAATGGTATCTTGCACACGGTCTATCACAGAGCTTACACATCCAGTCCACTGACAGATCATGATAGTTCGAAATTTTGCAGAGTTTGGTCCAGTCCAATCTCGACTGATCATTGTATCTGTTGCGTAAAAATTGTCCAGTATTTTTTTTTCTTTTGTCTTATCTCCTTCAATGTAGTTTCCTGTTTAGTAGGTGGTAACAGGAACTTTGTGTAGATCTTCCACGAGGAAAGTTTCCCGTGTTAACTCATTAACATTATATTTTAACATTAATAGTTTATGTAATTATGAACAAAATTTATAAAGTTTGGTTTTATGTGGCCCATATTTATATTAATTTTTTATTAACTTACTGGAACACCCACAGTCCAGTAGGATTCAAATGGAATTTTTTAAATTCATCATCATCATCATTCCAGGGATTAGGCAATTGCCCGTTCCGACTTCATAATGCATCAGCCCAACGTCTTCTAGGTCTTCCAACATCACGCCTTCCTCTTGCTTGATAATTTCTTGCTAACAATGGATATCTCTCCTTACTCATTGCATCCATGTGATCAATCCATTTCGTCTGTAATTCGTGACTTTATCCAATAAAGGCTGTACTTTCAATTCCTCTCTTATATCCTCATTTCTTATTCTATCAAGTCTTGTACATCCTTTTACTTGTCTTAGGAACCTCATCTCCGCCGTGTGTATTCTATCCTTCTGTCTTTTCACTGGAGCCCAAGTTTCACATCCATACAATATTGTGAGAACCACCATTACATTATACATTTTTATCTTGGTTTCTTTTCTAATTTTATTTTTGAATGTTCTCTGTATTGTTCCACACACCGTCTGAAATGTATTTATTTTGGAGTCAATTTCTCTTTCCACATTGTAGCCAACATCACAGCCCAAATATTTGAAACTAGACACCTGTTCTGTACTTTGATTTTCTAAAATAATTTTGGATCTCACTGGATCTCTTCCTCTAAAAGCCATGGTCTTCGTTTTCCTTACCGAAATCTTTAGATCGTATAATTTACATATTTCATTTAATGCATGCATTGATTTCTGTAAGTCGTCTTCATTTTTCTGTATTATGATTACATCGTCAGCAAATAGAAGATTATTTATGCACACTTTATTATCCATTCTTATTCCTGGATTTACTAAAACTTTCATTTATTTAAAATATTGTCTATATATATATTAAACAAAGTGGGTGATAAACTACATCCTTGTCGTAATCCAGTATTTGTTTTGATTGCATCTGTTCTTTTGAATCCGGTATCTATAATTATATTTGTGTCTTCATATAATTTCTTTATTGTTTCAACAAGGCACAGCGGGTATCCTTTCATTCGTAATATTTCCCATAATTTTTGTCTGTTTACTCGATCGAAGGCCTTATCCAAATCTATAAATCCTATGTGAGTTTCTAAGTTATGTTCTCTTCTCTTTTCTATGAGTTGTTTCAGTGTAAAGACATCATCTATACATGACTTTCCCTTTCTGAATCCACTTTGATTTTCACTTATTATTACTTCTGTTATGTTTCTCAATCTATTATTTTCGTATATATCTTGTAGCCAGTATTCATTAAGCTAATCCCTCTGTAATTCTCGCAATTTCTCCGGTCTCCTCTTTTGAATATATTCTTCACAATTGCTGTTTTCCAAGTGGTTGGAATCCCATAGGTCTGCCAACATATATTAATTAGATGAAGTATTCGTAGTTTACACAATAATTTTTTTGTTTTTTTTTTTACTTCACAAATTCACGAATTTCCAAATTAGCTTTTTTTTTGCACTATTTCATGTTATACACACAAATAATTTTCTGCTAAAAGAGTTAAGTTGTAATTCGATTCGTCATGCTCGCTGATGACTTCACATACAACATTTACTTGTTCTCACTCTTCCACATCTTCACTGGTCTACCACCAGAAGATAACTGATTGACTGACATCTCCTTTTATATGCAAATATCAGAATCATCTTGATTTTTCTTGAGTGGAAGCCTCAAGAGTCAGATGATTCTAGACTCGGTGTATCTGGAAAATGATTACTCTAAAAAGCACGTCTAGAGAGGTCACTTGCTGGCTGCATACAACCCCAATATAACTCCTACTGGCTTATAAGGAGTCTTGCTGCCACCAAAAAATTCAAAGATGATAATTTGAACAACGGATCAACAATGTGTCACAATGATTTTTCTAAAATAAGGAATCAGTCCCTAAATTGGAACAATGGGAATTAAAATTTATGCAGATTACTCAAACACATTTTATTTTTAAGACTTAACAAAGTAACATATCATTAATGTAATGTTTAATATGATAAATGAGTGTTAAACACTATTAAATGAAAAGTATTATAATAGCAAGATCGTACATGTGCAACGATTTGTTTCACACAGAGAATATGGGTATGAGACACATTATATAGAAAATTACAAATACATATAAAAAATCTGAGATTTATTTTGAGAATCTGGTGGCCAAAAAACCAATCAAACGAGGAATGTGGAGGATAACATCACTGAAGAGAACTAGGCAGTGTGCCAAACAGGGCACTGGAATGGAATCCACATGGATTGCCTAGAAAAAGAGGAAGACTGAAAATTATATGGCACTGCAACAACAGAAATTGAACAACAAGGGAAAATTTAAGTAAAATTTTATCACTCACTTCATATTTTTCATTTAAAATTTTATCACTCACTTCATATTTATCATTTAAAAAATAAAGTGAGTGATAAAAATTGTACCTAAATAGTTTTACTTCATAGTGTGAATTCCTAAAATAAGTAACAAGGGAAAACTGAAATGAAGTCAGGAATTTGGCAAAAATCCAAGTATAATAGCATGCTTTTAAAAAGGCCCTATACCTCCAAGAGGAGTGACAGGAACTACTACCATTACTACATCAATGAGAAATGTTAAATTTAAAAAAAAACATAATGAGGATGTTTGTCAAAACATGTTCAAGGTGAGAGTGCAAAATATGAAGTGAGGTGTATATTACCGAATAAACCTCTTCGTAAAGAATCTCATAGCGTTACTTCCTATCATATCTCAACTGCTCCAGGATTTAACCTGAGGCATAACATGCAAAGAAGACTGTTCTTAGTCACTGCAGATTTTTATCGATTCCGATCTCATCCTACGGTATCTCTCACACTGTTTGCCACATCTTGCACACATGCAGTCTGGGCCAGGCTCATGCTGCACAGCTTGTGGTGAAATCCACGCACAGCGAGTCTGGTCACTGTGTGGCACAATTCATATCCTCCCTGGGTCCATTCACGGCTTGTCATGGCATCAGTAATGTAGAATTCTTCCCATATTTTGCATTTCTTTTTGTGGAGTTCATGCAGGGGGTCCTGGTAAGCTGGTGTAGGAACTTAAGTTTCAGCTCTCCTATGTAGAAGGGCTCTCTGGCGAGCTCATATACAAGATATATGGATTTTTGTTTCTCTACTGTTTTCAAGGTTCTTTTTCTTTAAATGGACCCATATATTCTCTAGGCCATAACTTTAAGTTCAAAAGTTGTAGGGCTGTTTCTAGTGAGAGTCTGCATATTGACTTAATGTTTCTTATGGCTCTTGTCACAGCATTTACTCTGTCATTTACATGGTGTGTAAATACGCTTCCCTGTGTTTGGAAAGTCAATTATCTTGGCAAATGGCTTACCTGATTATAAAATGATTTTGTTAAATTCCAAAATAATTTTTAAAGGCAACTTTTCAAACAATTTTAGATTATACTTTTCCTGGATTCCTCCTTTTTTTTTGAAGTAAAAAAATGGCTGGATTTTTAAAAGCGTGGCCAAATGTTCTCTTACTTAGCTTAAAAGAAAATTTTTAAAATTCCTGCAAGGTATGATGGGTAGAGAATTTTGTAAAAATCTGTATTTAGAAAGAAAAAAAAAAGACCAAAAAACAATAAAAAGATTAACTGAGATCTCAAATTTTGCAGTGTCACTTACATCTATCAAGCCACATAGGACTATATTTTCTCATGTGAAATCTTTTCTTTTTTATTGTCACTGCATGCTGTCAGCATATTCCTCTACCATGCTGCTCAATATTTTGAAAATATCATGACCATCATAATTAAACTTTATTACATAGTTACTTTTTACATAAAATTTTATTAACTTTTTGAAAATTAAACAATTAAATGTGCTGGATATGCAAATTACCAATTTTATCGAATTTCATTTAAAAATACTCTATGCAACAATGTAGCCTACTGTCAAATGGTAAATTAATAATAAAATTATAACCAAGTGGTGATGGCTTCAGAGTTCACATAATCGCCTGATTCTTTTAAGAGTTAACAGTTAAAAGTGTGAATGCATTAGCTTTTTTTTTTCAAGTTTGTATGAGTATAGTCATATTTCAAATTATACGCTCAGACTAAAGCTTGGATTTATCCATCACTGAGATGTATGAAATGAATAATAATAAAAACATAGTCATATGTTGGACGTCAGTTGTGAACGTGACGCAGCATTGAGAATGTCACAAAAGATGTGAAGAAACCCAGGGTCTGCTATGAATTATGAAGTATGAGGTGAGTGAAATAATAAAAACTAAACAATATTACAAAATAGTCATATGTATTTATATGGAAAGAATCTTGAAAAAAAAAAGTCTGCTTTTAATTATGTCCTTCTTATTGAAAGTTTAAATCATTTAAGACAGGAAGGAATGAAAATGAAGCAGAATTAATAAATTGATTATGAGAAATAACATTGGGAGCTTTTCAAGTTAATAATTAATAAAAACTGAGTCGCATCTCACCTCATCTTTCATGTCCTTCAAAAGCACGGGATATGAGGTGAGATATGGAGTACAACTCAGTTTTTATTAATTGCTAGCTAATACCCGGTGTGCGCTGCTATGCCTAAATAAATGAAAATGAATGTGCTTTGATGTTTAGTTGAATGAGTAAAAGGAAAAATAATTATAAATTTATATTTTTTAGATACTCTGTGCTGATGGCCCAGCATTCCCTGGGAATCTACTTATCCTGATCTTCTTGACATAAATGAGCTGAAATATGAAAATGAATGTTTTATGTTTAGTTAAATAAGTACAGGTAAAAATTTATATCGTAATTATTTTTTAAGACACCATCCGGGAATCTACTCCTCCCAACCTTCTTGGCATAAATGAGCTGAAAGACAAAAATTAATGTACTTCTTATGATTAGTTGAATAAGTAAAATGAAAAATAATTATAAATGTATATTGTAATTATTTTAAGATTCCCCGTGCTGCCTGGGAATCTACTTGGCATAAATGAACTAAAAGACAAAATTCGTTATTGTGAGTTATCCATAAAAGAATACCCGCCATGTACTACTATGCTTGCACAAGAATTTATGTACTTGTCTCGATCTTCTTGGCATCAATGAAAGACAAAAATGGTTATTGTGAGTTATCTGTAAGAGATAAACATATGCTGTCATGGATTTTTTTGTAGAGCTTTTTGAGATATGCAATTCTGTATACATTAATTTTGTGCATTTGTTATAGTTCAGGCAGCGTAAGCCATTTAAGCATCCAAAGAGCTACCTTTTTCGTGTTTTCCATTACAAAGGGCGATTTTTAAGGATGTGGGAGTTGCCTATGTTCATCCCGGAATCTCCTGAACTTTTTGCAAGAAACCCCATCACAATCGGATCAACGGTATGGCTGCGCATAAAGTACAAACAAACCAACATTCATTTTTATATATTAGATGAAGCCGAATGTTCGGTCTGTCCACCCTGGGAAAATTGCTAATGAAGACAACTATTACAGGGCTATTATACAAAATACACAATTTTTCATTTTACAAAACCTCTAATATAGGCAAAATATAATTTTATGTTAAATTATATAGTTTACTAACTAATACCGGCATGCGCTGCTACTCATAAATAAATGCTATTATGTTTTTACCACCAGCCA
The DNA here is from genome assembly GCA_030220185.1 of Diploptera punctata. Classification (NCBI taxonomy): domain Eukaryota; kingdom Metazoa; phylum Arthropoda; class Insecta; order Blattodea; family Blaberidae; genus Diploptera; species Diploptera punctata. The sequence continues at coordinate 172,396 of JASPKZ010003071.1, read as the reverse complement.
TGCACTGTTCGGGAATCTGCTTATCCCGATATTCTTGGCATCAATGAAAGACAAAAATGGTTATTGTGAGTTATACGTAAAAGATAAACATATGCTGTTGCAGACTTTTTTGTAGAGTTTTGTGAGATATTCAATTCTGAGTACATTAATTTGGTGTACTTGTTATGGTTTAGGCAGCTTAAGCCTTTTTATGCGTCAAAATAGGGACTTTATTTCACGTTTTTTACTACAAAGGGTGATTTTTAGGGGTGAAGGGATTGAATATCACAACTCTCTTATAGCCTATGTTCATCCCGGGAATCTTCCGAACATTTTGCAAAAAACACCCATCAAAATCAGATCAACGGTATGGCTGTGCATAGAATATGAACAAACAAACATTGATTTTTATATATAAGATTCCCAACCTGTATTTACTTTAAGTGGGAATTTTTAAAATGATTAATAAGCTATATTTATGACAGTAATATCTGTGAGTACGACAATTTATTAGATTAACTGCTATAGTCATGAACTCAATTCTATTTTGTAAGTTACTTATAGATGCTTTAATATACCAGATCATATCGTGCCTTGGATCTCTATGTATTATTGAAGAACTGTGTCTAGATTTGCCTGAAGTAATTTAACAAAAGGAAGCATTTTTTTTAAATGTCGTCTTTTTTCATGGACACGTTAACTTTAATTTTTAAGAGACTACATAATACTGAGCTTGATTTTAAGTTATGAAGGGAAAAAATCAATCACAAGCTATATACTAAGGTAATCAAATGTGAGGGGAGATGTAAAAATAGGAAAGTACAATTTTTTTTCCATCAGATAATGTTTAATAAAGTTTGGATGTAAAATTTATATAAAAAAGCATCTTATACATAGGCAAATATGATATCAAATGGAAGAAAACTGCTTGATGTAAAAAAATGGTCTTATATTTAAATGCTAAATTAAGTTTTTATAATTATACTTGATTAGATAATCACGAAATGAGCAGGAATAGAATTCTATTTTTAAATATATTAATACTGGGACTTAAAATTCCATCTGAAGTGTAAGGTACTTAAGTATTCTTTGCAATACATCATAATCAATTTGGTATAGCTTTATCTCTGTCGTATGCATCTAATTGTACACATAACTGATTACCATCTCATTCTAACAAACACAATTTCACATCAATTATCCTGGCACTTGTAATGATTAAGTATGTCTACAAACAAATTTAAAATACCCAATATTAGACAATTAGATTTATGTTATTGATGAGTTTTAAAGATTTATGGATAATTTAAACAAGGAAAATCAATATTTACATGATTAGAGAGATGCTGGCAAATCATTTTTTTAAACATGTTTCATTAATATAAAAACTGTGTACTATAAAAAGAATCCAGGAATGAAATGAGAAACACTTACTCTGTTTCTGTCTACTTCACACAGATAATATCTGCACATTTGTATAATTCACATAACACTTTTCAGTCAGGAATATTCACATAAAGAAGATTCAACAAATTAATTTTTTCTCATACAATAAACTACTATATTAAGATGGTACAGACATGTCCAGCAAATGGAAGAGGATCGGCTACCAAGATGCATTTTGAAATGGAAACCTGAGGGAAGACGAGGCAGAGGAAGACCTAAAACCTCCTGGAGTTAGGGAATATATTTATTCATGAAGGAGAAACATCTACAACCAGGAGATTGGATGGACTGAGGAAATTGGTTATTAGGAATCGGATGATGTCAAAGACAATCAACTGATGATCTATCTATAAACTACTACAAAGTTTATGTTTTTTTGAGTCTTACACGAGTCAGAACATATTTCTATATTTCACCAAGATGAAGTGAACAATAATTTATTTCATACAGAAAATCTAGAAATACTAATTTAAAATGAAAATATAATACCTTATAAAGAATCTAGTTAATAACTTCAAATTCAAAGTGAACAGACATCTCAATCTTAAGGAAACATTCAACAAAAATTACACACATCCCAAAAGTACTGAAAGGTATTGCTTTACAGCCTATTCACAGAAGATTGCTCAAAATTGTTGGTTGCTCATCTACAAAGATATGTAACTTATGGATCAAGATAAAGGAGCTGCAGAAGGACCCACTTGTTCACACTTTTTTTCTATAAAAAGAGATTAATTTTGATGGTGAGGTTAAAGCAATTTCATAGTTAAATATGTGAAATAATTACGGATTAAAGCAATTTACTTATTTATTCAAAATGTATTTATTTGGTTATACAAATGCAAAAGCATGGATATTTATTGATTCTAAAGCTGCATTCCAGAAATTGTGTAACTACTTCAACTAAAATAAGGAGAATCTATATTTAATTAATGTTGGGAAGTAAACATTATGAGGTATAATCATTAAAAATCATCGGAGAACATATTGTTTAAATAACTCACCTCATAGGATTCATGCTTCCATGATATCGCGATTTCAAACATAATCATGTTCATCGTCAGCCATAACTCCGACTGTTGAAATTCTTCGGCCGTCAACTATTCTATTGTCGCCATCTTCAGTGCTGCTATCTATGGTTGAATTTATGAACTTCGAAATCAATGTAATTTCGTTAGGGATATCAAAATTCATTGATCTATTTTTGTTTTTCTGAATGTATATTTTTTCCCAAACTGTCAATTAGAGAAACCTTTGGAATTGACAGTTTGGGAAAAAATATACATTCAGAAAAACAAAAATAGATCAATGAATTTTGATATCCCTAACAAAATTACATTGATTTCGAAGTTCATAAATTCAACCATAGATAGCAGCACTGAAGATGGCGACAATAGAATAGTTGACGGCCGAAGAATTTCAAGAGTCGGAGTTATGGCTGACGATGAACATGATTATGTTTGAAATCGCGATATCATGGAAGCATGAATCCTATGAGGTGAGTTATTTAAACAATATGTTCTCCGATGATTTTTAAGGAGAATCTATTTCATTTTACCTCGAAAATCATTGTGTTCTTTTGGACATGTTTCAATATGCTTGCATATCATCTTCATCAGCTTGTCCTGACTGTGTTGACATCCAGGGCCAACAACATAAAATTGAACAGTCTGGACAAGCTGATGACAATATGCAACAATAGTGAAACATAAGAATTAAATGAATCGTGATTCCTTCTTACCTCATACTTATATGTTTTTTTAAACATAGCACTGCAGTATCAGCAACCCATATTGTCACCATCATCAGCTGTTTTCTTCTATTAACTAATAATAAAGTTAACACCCCAGACAACAAAAAATCTGGAATTTATCAAATTGATTGCAAAGATTGCAACAGGATGTATATAGGAAAAACAAAAAGGAATTTGGAAACTCGTAAAACAGAACACTTCAGAAACATAAAAAATGGAGAAATTGAAAAATCAGCTATAGCAGCATATAGTTTATTAGAGCATCATAGAATTGAATAAGAAGCAAAACTTTTGAAACATCTATCTAAACCTTCGGATTTAACAGTTTGGGAAAAAATATATATTAAAAAAAACCATACTAGAATCGTGAACTTTGAGATTCCAGACGAACCGAGCTTGATTACAAGTTCTTCAAAAATACAACAGATGGCAGTTTAGAAAATGATTCATTCAAAAGAACACCAGATGGCAGTTTAGAAAATAATTCCTTCAAAAGAACACCAGATGGCACTTTGGACAATCATCGGCAAAAGAAAAAATTGACAGTCGTGAAAACAGCTAATGATGGTGACAATATGGGTCGCTGATAATGCAGTGCTGTGTTTAAAAAAACATAGAAGTATGAGGTAAGAAGGAATCACGATTCATTTAATTCTTATGAATTGAACCTCATTATGTTAAAAATTCCCAAATTTAATATATAAACAGCGAAACATGTCCAAAAGAATACATTTTATGTGGTAAGATGAAACAGAGCAATCTTATTTATTAAGAACCTCATAATGTCACTTCCTATTGTAATTTAATAATAAAATTCGCTACAACTCCAGGTTCAGAATCAGCTATAACGGCTGGAGGACCCAACATGCTGACCACATGCCACCCCTATACTGGCTAGATGATCATCTACCTCTGTGATTAACACGTGGATGGATGTGAGGCTAGCAGCCGGCTGGTAGGCCAAGGGCATTCTAGGCATGTCATGCTTGGAGATTTTTTATATATTAAATCAGATTCAAAATTTAAATAAGAACAGAAGTAAGCTCTCCAACGAATTCCGGTCCACTGTACACTATATGGCAATGAAAAGCTGATATGTTGGCCAGGAAAGGAATAAAAATTAACATAAAAATACAGTTTTTCATATGAATCTATAAAAATAAAAACTAACTGCAGCCACTACATCTATTCAATAGTGATCATCAAACAATTCACTGTTATAGTTAGGATTTGCCATTAGTTCAGCATAAATGTAACCGTTTTTTAAGCAGGCACCAATTTTTTTATTTGTAATGGTGATTACATCACCACTCACATAAACCCCCAGTATGACTGGAGGGCCACACATGTCGTTGGTTAATGGGTCCATCGGACCTTGCCGGGAGATATATATATTTTCGATCCACCGACCATTCTCACAAGCATCATTTGTGGACCATTTCTATGCCGTGGCATGCCAGCGTAAATGTTGAAATAGCATTTCCTCTATTTCTGATGGTGTGGTTGTACCGCCATTACTCTGTCCTCATAGCCTCAATTTTAAAAGCAGGTTGCACCACAAGCAGGTTGAGGTTGAGATTTCGATAGGAGAGGTTATGGAATGCACTTCACTATCCTAGAAGTATGCCAAAATCAGGCTTTATGGCTTATAACTGGCACAGCTAAATCAATCCCAACCACAGCAATGCAAGCACTAACTCAGAACCCCCCAATATGTCTAAACTTTAGAGGAACATGCAATAACACAACACGAAAAAATGTTATGGTTAACAACATCAAAATGGGGAAAAAGACAGTTACAACCAACCAAGTTGAAAATACAAACAAGTTTCCTGTCCAAAGTAACGGAAATAAAAACACATTTAAATCTTCCTAAATCTAAAGAAAATATTTTGATCAGAGAAAACCCTCTTGCTTTTGAACCAATTAACATTCAGCTAAATCTAGAAGAACCAGTTACAAAATCTGAAACTCCCACACTTGTACTAAAAGCTCTAGCATTAGAAGCTGTGAATAAGAGATATCCACCAGAAGGATGGTTACATGTCTACACAGATGGATCTACTATTGATAACAACTCAGGATCAGGAATTACATGTGCATTATTTTCATTTTATCAACCAGCAGGATACCACACAACAAATTTTGATGCGGAAGTAACGGCTATTCATATCTCACTCCAACAATTACTATACAGAATAAATAAATTTCAAAATGCTGTCAATACAAATTAAAGAGTGCTACAAAATGATTCAACAACTCCAAAAACTACAGAAAAGAATTCAATTGGAATGCATACCTGCACATTGTGGAATTGCTGAAAATGACACTGCTGATTTTCTTGCCAAAAAAGGCTCCAATCTAATTCAGAATACTACTAAAAGCTTACCTTTTGCATCCATAAAAAGAATAATTAAAACAAATATAATATCAAACAAAACCAAGACCTATGTAATAAAGCCAAAGACAAAAAATGGAATATTTTAGTAAAGAAGCCAGATATTATCCCAGAAATTCCACGTAAAACTACAGTAGCAAAATTTAGACTGCTTACAGAACGTGACTATTTGGCCAACATTTATAAAAAATAGGAATCTACATGAATCCAAATTGTCCTCTATGCAACAAAGATGAAGAATTGAATGAAGAACATCTACAAACCTGTGAAGTATTACTTGTTGGATCCACTATAGAGAAATATTGGAGAGCAAGAACGCTAATGGCTTCGTTGCCAAAGCCCAGCATTTGAAAACAACAACTGTTATGGTCAGGAGACTATCTCACACAGTATATTAATCAATCTAAATCAACACTCCTATGTAGAAAACACAGTTTCATATTTAACAGTTCAACATAGAAAGATACAACAAGACTAATTTAGGTACAATTGCAATTAAGAAATGGTTAAATGAAAATTTACTCTCATTAAACCCAAATTTAATTCCTTTTTTCTTAACTACTCCAGATTTAAAACCTCATAATTTTTTATTTATACACAGAATTTTAATGTTTACCACACCTTTCTGTGCCTAAAGTTTTATTTTTCTTTTCACTCATCTCTTTCCATCCAATCCATGTCCTCTTGCTCTCATTCCAGTTCTTATTTCCTGCATCCACGAGTTTCGAGATCTTCCTCTCCTCCTTCTTCCAGGTGGACACTATTCCAATGTTTTCCTGGGTAATCTTTCTTTTTGCATTCGTGGTACGTGCCCATACCAATTTAATTGCTTATACCGTATATAATCTACTATTGAATAACCAATATTCATTTTTTCTCTTATGACAGTATTTATTTTGTCTAATTTTGAACATCTTGCTGCTCTCCTCAAGAAATCCATTTCCATCGACATAAGTTTTTGTTGAATTTCCAAACTTCAGCTCCATATGTGACAGTACTTCCCACTATTGAATTATATATTTGTAAGAATTAAATGAACCTCATAATGTTAAAAATTCCCAAATTTAATATATAAATATATATTTGTAACTTATTTTTCCTGGTTATATGTCTGTTCCTAATATCACTTTCTTGTTTATCCTCTTTATCTAATTTTACTACCAGATACTAAAATTCTTTACATCCTCTAATATACCCCTTTTCATATTCTAATATCAAATCTTCGGTTTTGGCTCCACATCCCATATAAAATGTTTTTTCTAAATTTATTTTCAAACCCCAGTTATCGTATCAGTCCAATAATTTTCTGAACATAAACTCCATGTCTTCATATTCTTGAGCAATTATTATCTGGTCATCCGCAAATAACAGTGTATATATTGTATCTGTTGATCCATCTCCAATTGGTACTCCCATTCCTGAACATTTTTTGCTCCAGTTTGACAGTGCTTTATGTATAAATATCTTAAATAATGTAGGTGATATGCTACAACCTTGACGAAGGCCTTTTGTTACTTTAATTTCTTCTGATATATATTTCTTCTTCTTCTTCTTCTTCCTTTCAAGTATTAGGCCAAGGCCTGTTACGATCCTATAGAAAATTTTCCCTCCCCGGGAAATTCTCATATAAGACTTGAAAGCATAATAATAGTCCCTTCGATTGGTTGCTGGCCAAAGGAAGGCAAGACCAGTGATGGGGCTGCCATCTTATAGCCTCTGGTCAGGCTTTCTGGAGAAGAAAAGAAAATAAAGGAAAGAAGAAATGGAAGAAAGGAAGGACTCCCTAGCCCTCGGATGCCCTAATAGCGTCGGGGTCGAAAAAAACAAGAGTTAACCTAGAGAGGTTAGATACTAAAGTTAAAAGAGTGCAAAACACAAGTAAGTTGAAGAAATGTTTTGAACAGCTTGTTTTCCAATTTTAATTTTAGATACTGCATTTTTATAGATTTTTTTATTGCTTTAATAATTGTGCCTCATAATATGTGCAATATTAAAGTAATTACACATAAAAAATCTAATTTTGCTCAATATAAGTGTAATTGATATTTTTATTATTCATTTCATACATCTCAATGATGGAAAAAGTGTAATTGTCCTTCTATTAATGCAAGCAAACAAATAAAACATTTAGGCATTATAATTGACCAACATCTAAAATGGAAAAAGCATATTGACTATTTATGGAACAGATTGCATCTATCAATTTATAAATTCATAATTTTATTATCAATTGTTGCAACCCAGGTATTGTGTGTGATATAGCTTTCATTCAGTCTGTAATTTACTACAGCATTATAGGTTAAGGTGGAACTTCAAAAATATGAGGTGAGCGATAAAATTATACACAAATAAATAATACCTCATAGTGTTAATTCCTTAAAAAATTAATTCAAAGACAAACCTATTACCACTAAGACAATACGAGTTAGATATGCAGTGAAATTCATCAGAGAACATTTTTTGACAACTCACCTCATAGATTTCATGTTTTTCAGGATACCGCAGTTTCAAACGTGATCACATTCAGGTAGATCTACCTTAATGAACATACCTCATAGTGAGAATTTCTAAAATAAGTGATCACATTCATTCTCAGCCACAAATCCAACTAATGAAATTCTTCGGCCATCAATTCTTCTATTGTCACTATCTTCAGCGCTGCCATCTATGGTTGAATTTATGAACTTGGAAATCAGATTTCATTACAAATATCAAAGTTCATTTATCTATATTTATTTTCCTGAATGTACATCATCTCTCAAACTGTCAATTATAAAGGTTTATCCATTTGTTTTAAAAGTTAAACCTTGCATTCAAACCGCCGGTATCAAAGAAATTTGAAAATGTATGAGGTGAGTCGTTAAAAATATGTTCTCCACTCACTATTAACTTACTGATTTGTTTAAGAAGGCTCACAAATCTTATTTATACATAATTTAAATGTCCCTAGCATCAAACAAATTTATAAAGATATATTACTGATATATATGGTCATCATTATCATCATCACCATCCTTCAATGGTGTGGAAAGCAACGGGAAGCTACCACACCTACAATTCCCTGGTAAAGCTGCAAGCATAGCATGAAAATGCTATGATTGCAGTGAAAGACCTGCCTTTGGGCAGAATTACTATGGATGGATGGATAAAATAAATAAATAAATAAAGCCTAATATGTCCCTTTAGGGCAAAGGCCTCCCTGTACAGGGGTTAAGCTCTAATTGAGAGTGTCACCCGGTGAGCTACTCCGTGGTGAGAAGTTGACTTGGATGTAGCACTTGGTTTGTATACACTGTCTGTTCTGTGATTAGTTAATGCACAGTTGGCTCTCCATTGTTCTCCAGCTTTTCCTGCATCTGGCACTCTGGACCATTGCGCCCCTGCTCGTTCTTTGAAGATGTCAGCCCATCGTCGTCTTGGTCTTCCACGCTGTCTCTTGCCTGTGTACGGGTCCCACATGGTTGTTTTTATTGTCCACCTGTCGTCCTGTATTCTTGCGACATGGCCTCCCCACTTCCATTTTTTCCTGATGGCTTGTTGTGCAGGATCAGTTGTTGAGGACATCGCTTGAAGTGTTGTATTCGAGATTCTGTCCTTCAGAGTTATGCCTAAGATTTCCCTCTCCATTTTCCTTTGGATGGATGGATTACCATAAAAATAAATATCATTACAAATCTAATCCACATAATCCAAACATCAGACAAAACTCATAGGGTTTTAATTGAATCCAACTCAAAGTTCAAGACACAATACTAATTTTGGCCCATTTCATGTTTTTCTCTTCAAATAATGTTAATTTGTCTTTCAGTGAGTTATAAATTTAAAATAAAAACAATGAAAATATAACCTTTACTGGTTATAATAGTTGTGTAAAAATCCCATTAAAAAGTCTTCCTGATTAAGAAGCTACCAGATGGTGGGAACGAATGTTCTCTGCCTTGAGCAATCGACAAGTGTATAAGGAAGAGAAAAATTTCCATTTGAATTGAGATGCCTGGGTAGCACAAAGGTAATGTGCTGGTACATAAAACCAGAGGTCTCAGGTTCAAATCCCAGTTCAGGCGTAACATTTTTATCTTCAAATATTAATTTGTCTTTCAATATGAGTGGTAAATTTAAAATAAAAACATTGAAAATATAACCTTTACTGGCTATAATAGTTGTGTAAAAATCCATTTAAAAAGTCTTCTTGAATAAGAAGCCGCCAGATGGCACTGGGAATAAATATTCTCTGTCTTGGACGATCAAGAATTGTTCAAAAAAGAGAAAAATTTCCATTTGAATTGATATGCTTGGGTAGAACAAAGGTAGTGTACTGGGCATAAAACAAGAGGTCTTGGATTCAAATCCCAGTTGAGGCGTAACATTTTTCTCTTCAAATATTAATTCAGCATGAGTGATAAATTAAAAATAAAAACATCAAAAACAAATTTATATTTTCTGTTTCCATATTTTGCACTCAATATTGTTTAAAATTATGTTAATTTTAGTTTTTTTGTATACAACACATATACTAAGGGCCGCATGCAAATACATTAGTCTCTTTCAAAGTTAAAATTGGGAAACACATTATGAGGTTCTTAATTAATAAATTAATGAGTCATTTTAACATCTTACCTCATATTTCATGTTTTTCAAACATGGTAACTATAGTTTTCAAATGATCTTGTCATTCATAATGGCGGTTGAAAATGAATGACAAGATCAGTTGAAAACTATAGTTACCGTGTTTGAAAAACATGAAATATGAGGTAAGATGTTAAAATGACTCATTAATTTATTACATTAGTCTCTACTCAACTTACTTCCAATCACTGGTGAGCTGACTCACCGTGAGCAATTGCCGAGATCGAATTAACGGCCGACTTACCAGTCATGCATGAAAGTTGACTTTACATAATATTGGCAACGAATTACCCAGAATTCTCAGCGATAAAACCACTTCCGTTATTTTTGTCTTCTATAGAGGAATGCATTTATGCTTGCATCCCGCAAATAATACCGTATACAACGACGTCTGCGTCACACAATATTATGCCGATTCTTCTGTTCTTCCAGTTGAATTCTTTGGTAGACTCTATCAAATTCCTCTTCTCCGTGTATACTGAAAACATGATCGAAGTCTTCAAGGTCCGACATCTTGGACAAAGCTGCAAAGGTTTCAAACTACATCGGTTACCATCGGTTCCCTTCGGGATTTTCACGATAAGTTTCTATCTTGAGCTATGATCTTAAGTTACCTCGTCAGGTAGCTTACAATTATTATCGCATGAATAGATTTCTGAGTAAGCAAAATGTATTAGGATAAAACTTTCTCAGCAGAGAACGCCTTTTACGGTCTAATGCGTTTATAAATTCCACCCTAAATATAAAATCATAATTAACTATGTAAATTTTTGTATTTTGATTTTTTTTCTCCCTTTGTAGTATGCTTGAGCCTGAACACAAGCTACTGCTCATTCAGGCAAATTCAAAATGGCATGTACTTAGACTATAAGTAAAATAAATCAATAAAATTAAGTCTCTGCTAAATTTTGTTGTGAAGAAAAGAATATAACATGGAACCGGTTGGGACAAGTTTTCTGAGTGAGGTTTTTTTCCAGCATTTTTCCTCACCTATAAGACAAACATCAGAAAACTTTAAGGCCCAAACACCATCTGGTCATCATCATCATATTCACATCATTAAATTTAGTTTAGGATTAAGGCCTTTCCTGGCGCACCATTACCATCATCACCCATCATATCATTGGAGCAGCATAACCCCCCTTTCAGGCGCTCCAATCTCAGAAGTGAGTTACAATATGCTAATACGAGGAGAGAATAACAGAAAAGTCAAAAAGACAAATGGCGGCATTGAAATTAAAAAAAAAAATAATGGTAATCTGCAAATCTCTTGAGAGTTTTACAGATCTTATATCTAAAAAAAAAAGTCCATCGCTGTGGTCTCGAGGTAGCGTGATGCCTTGTCATGCAGCGGGCCTGGGTTCGATCCCCAGTCGGGGCAGTTTTTCTGGGCGAGGTTTTTCCTCACCTGTATACCAAATGTCAGGAAAACTTTAAGGCCCAAATGGTCCCCAAAATCATATTGCCATCATCCTTCATCGGTGTGGAAAGCAACAGGAAGCTACCACACCTACAATTCCCTAGTAAAGCTGCAAGCATAGCATGAAAATGCTATGATTGCAATGAAGGACCTGCCTTCGGGCAGAATTACTATGGATGGATGGATATTTAAAAATGGAACTGTCAACCACTGCATGCCAAAACCTACCTTGAAATTTCACCCAGAGAAGTGTTCTGATGTAGCAAAGCCAAAGAATTATCTGCCTTTTTTTTAACTGCATGGCACAAAAATAGAAGCTAGAATCAAGCAATGGCAACCCACTGTACAGAGAAGATGGACTCCCTGCATGAGTAAAGAGCAGAGTGGTATGAGGCTGGAGCAGCACAGATGGCAAGTAGTGAGGGTTATCCAAACTACAATTTCATGAGTTGAATTACTTCTCTATAGTTTGAATGAGAGGGTTTTAAAAAGGCAAATATTTATGGTGAAATCAAATGTTTCTTACCTCTCCTCATATAAATCTTTTAAGTTGATCGCGATTTCGAGACTATAACTGTCTCATCCTCAGAACTTTCTTGGCGACTGGTGTTATGTCGATTGGAAGAAACTCTTCTTCTTCTCTCTGTTGGTGGACCGATGAACCTCTGGATCAGGTCAAAATTTGCAGGAATTTCGAAGTTCATAAGTTTTCCTTCGTTTTTCTGAATGTGGATCTTTTCCCAAACCGTGAGTTCCTTTTGTTTGTCACGGTTTGGGAAAAGATTCACATTCAGAAAAACAAAGGAAAACTTATGAACTTCGAAATTCCTGCAAATTTTGACCTGATCCAGAGGTTCATTGGTCCACCAACAGAGGGAAGAAGAAGAGTTTCTTCCGATCGACATAACACCAGTCGCCAAGAAAGTTCTGAGGATGAGACAGTTATAGTCTCGAAATCGCGATCAACTTAAAAGATTTATATGAGGAGATGTAAGAAACATTTAATTTCACCATAAATTAAACCTCATAGTAATTAATTCCTATAAAAGTTAAATAAAAATTTTAAAAAAAGGCAAATATTTGTTTGGACGCAGCCTTGGTACATCACAATGCTTCTCTGGAAGAAATTTCAAGCAGGTTTCGGCATGCAATGGTTGACGGTTCCCTTGTAAGTATTGGAAGGCATGAAGGAAAACAATTTCACTGTTTGCATTTCATATATACATACATAGTGTAGAATATTTATCGTCCATTTTAAATGACAAAAGAAAAGCAAGTTCTTTGAACCACAAAAACAGGGAGCAGGAGTTGATTCATGGCCGACAACTTGGGAAAAATCAGACTGTACCAATTGAAGATAAAGCAAAAAGCTTTGTTTACATGTCTTGAAAGAAACAACTATATGAGGTTAGAAGAATATAGAACTAACTTATTTATTAACAAAAAAACTTCTCTTAATACAATAGTAAAAATTATATTGAATAAAATAATTTTATTCTTGCATGATATTATCACTTTCGTTTTCTAAATATTTATATTTCTGAATTTAAGCCAGCTTTTTAAAAGAAACTAAATTAGCATTTTATCAAACTATATATATTTCTATCACAAACAACAGTTTAATTTTGGTGTAAATAAATGAAGTATAAAATAAATGAAAGTTGTGACAATATTCTGATAATGCAAGTCTAATATTTTATATGTATTCAAGACATATATAAAATGTGCACCTCCAATAATGGATATAGCAAAAACTCTTCTTTTGACACTTTCCATATTTCACAATGGGAATAATACAATCAATTTAATAATACTAGCAATATTACTTCCTGGAGGTTGATGTACTTAGCCTCGTAAAATTCACTATCTTATTGCGCTGGGAGACATCCTTCTACATATTTTTTATGCTCCATGTTGTGTCTCTCCTTCCAATCATTCACTGCACAATAAAACACAATAATTATATTCTGTGGAAATATAGGCTCAATTCTGGAAATTCTATTATGCATTACAGGGAATCTTGTTGACTGAACTCCTTTCAAAAAACATTAAACTGAAAATATATAAATTGTTATTATCCCAGTTATATATATGCGAAACACGAACTCTTACTTTAAGGGAGGAAATGAGATTATGAGTATTTGAGAATAAAGTTCTTAGGAACATTTTTGGACCAAAGAGAGATGAACAGACAGGTGAATGGAGAAAAACTACAAAACACTGAACTACATGGTCTTTATAGGAAGCCAGATATAATAAGAATAGTTAAGGCAGGACATGTGGCATGAATGGGGAATGAAAGAGATGCATGGAAACTTCTTGTAGGAAAACCAGAAGGAAAAGTCTAGTTGGTAGACCAAGAATGAGGTGGAAGAATAACATTAACCATAAGTTGAGAGAAGTGGATTATACAGGCAATGATTGGAAAAACATTAGATCAGAATAGGGATGTAAAGAGAGCTTATGTCTGTGCAGCCAAGAATCTACAGATTCAATAGTGTCAGTGAGCTAGCTAGTTAGAGATTTTTCACACTCTCACTCTTCATTTTTCTATAGTTTAAGTAGAACATATTTCATATGCCATTAAACACTATTTTCTACTAGTCAACTAAATTTTCTTTTAGGGGGATCTGGTGGTAACTTAAAGAACCAATGAAGGCAATGTCACAACTCATAACAAAGTTCATCAAACAGATAACAGAGAGGAGAAGTATCCTGTACAATACAACCAGAAGCTGATTGGTAAGAGACAATACATATATTGGGGTATTCTTTACAATATGTGCCGTGACTTTTTAAATTCCTTTATAAACTTCTGTCAAATTTTATTCTTAGGGTTCCATTTTTAAAATTATTTCCCACCATTTACGATGATTTTTAAAATTTTTTCTAATTATTATTTCAATATATTTCTCTACGATATTTAACTACATACGTAGCATGAAGACGTGGCAGCCATATTGATTTTAATGAATATTCTAAGCAAAAACGAAGTCGTGTTCAGTGCAGCCTACATAAAGTACACATATACTTCAGAACTTCCTATTTATTTTTGGGCGTTGCATTCTTTCACAGGTTAGAGTACTTAAATTGCATTAGGCTAGTTTTTAGGTTTGTTAAATATTGTGTATATGTTGGCTACATCCCGTGATTCCATAGTGTAAACTGCTTCACATTTGTTGACACATGTGCATGGTGTATGACTGGAACTTAGAAAAATTGTTTGCATCGCATGTAAAGAGTCCCCATATATTGTGCATGAAACATGTTTTATCTAAACTACTGGTATTACAGTAACACTCATAAACAATTATGTTAAATTAATGTTGGGGAAGTAAACATTATGAGGTATAATCATTAAAATTCATCGGAGAACATTTTGTTTAAACAACTCACCTCATAGGATTCATGCTTCCATGATATCGCGATTTCAAACATAGTCGTGTTCATCTTCAGCCATAACTCTGACTGACGAAGAATTTCGTTAGTCGGAGTTATGGCTGAAGATGAACACGACTGTGTTTGGGCCGTCCTATGAAACGCTGGAGGGAAAAATTTCTATGGGCCTTGGCCTAATACTTGGAAGAAGAAGAAGAATAAGACGAAGAAGAAGACAAATTCAGCCTAAGTAATCTTCTAAAATCAAATAAGAAAAATGAAATTCCAAATAGTAAAAAATTGTCATCTAGCAAATTAATTGAAAAGATTACAATAAAGCATAAACAGGAAAAACTAAAAAGAAATCTGGATACTCATACAAAGGAATACTTTAGAAATATTAAAAATGGTAAAACTGAAAAATTGGCATTGCAGATCATTATATAATACAGAATTACATAATTGGAAAGGAAACAAAGGCATTAAAACATAAGAACTAACTGTTTGGGAAAAGGTATTATGCTTTCAGAAGAATAAGTATAGGTCCACGAATTCTGAATTTCCCGGCAAGCAAGATTTGATCTTGAAGTTCATTTAACCCACACCAGATGGCAGGAGGAATGCTGTTGGGAGTGTAGTTGAAGAAGGAGAGGCCTTCAAAACTAGTTAAGTGAGAAATACATATTTTTATGAGGTGAGGTGTAAAAATTTCAGATTAAATTACATAATATTGATAATTTGCCTCATTGTGTTATTTGACAAAAATAGAGTCACAGCATGAAAGAGAACATCAGAAACTATCTGAATTGATGTCAAACTCAATTTTGTCTGCTGGAGTTCACAGGGAGCATGCAGAATCTCATGAGGTCTACCACAGCAGTAGACACAATGTCGAGTGACAAGAAAACCAGACCATGGGCATTTAGCCCAGAAGACAAATCAAACAGGGATCATGATGCCAGCTGTGAAAGCCTACACATTATACAATATATCATTATTTACTCTGACCAATGTTAAATGATATCATAGCTACAACTCGGGTTTTTTTTTCATTCATACTGTATTTGCATCGCATCTAGAACAATAATAGCAATTATTTATTAAAAACCTTGTAAAATAAGGGTGTTAAGGTAATTTAATTTCCAGTGATTGGGTGGTAAAGGCCATTTAAAAATCCTGTACGTTAAAGGTTAAATTGTATAAAATTAAAACATTTTTTTCAGAGACTGTGATAATGCCATTTATACAGAGTGATTCAGAATAAGTATTACAGACTTCTGGGGGTTGTAGAGGGGACTTAGTATATAAAGTTTTGATAAGGAACCCATGTCCAGATTTTGATGTAAAAGAAGTTTGAAGATTGAAACACAATGGGCTGATATTGTGATATTACAGACTTTTAGGGGTTGTACTACACCTGTCAAGTTGGAGGAAGATCTTCTTGCACAAATTCTGGCGGCAGCAGACATTTTATTGATCACATACTATGTCTTATGGGGCGTGTGTATGAAAACGTGTCGCAGGTACACATTGTGCAAAGAACAACAGGGTCGCCACATGGAACCACACTTGTAATAAAACTCCTAAAAGTCTGTAATATTTATTCTGCACCATAAGACACGCGATATAAGCCCACTGTGTCTCAACTTCAAGCTTATTTTACATCAAAATGAAGTTTCCGGACATGGGTTCCTTATCAAAACTTTATCTACTAAGTCCCCTCTACAATCCCTAGAAGTCTGTAATACTTATTCTGAATCACCCTGTATACATAATAGTGTCAGTATTGCTACACAAATTTTAATACCCTCAGTAAATAAGCCACTTTCACAAAAATTTAAAAATACGTGTAAATTACTTCTATTCATTCAATGTAAGAATAGTTTTAGAGAAATCCAAAACTGTAAGGTTAACTTTCCTTTAAATTTGTCCAGTTTGACATGATAAAAAAATTATTAAAAATATGAGATTTAAATGGATTGAACTGGAAAAGCAAGAAAAGAGGAAGGATAGTAATAGAAGAAGGCACTGTCTAAAACTTGACACTCTAATGGAGGACATGAATTAGAAGATTATACAGTGAGAACCATAAGTCACTATCAATGATTTCATTATAGTGTCACTGGGCAGGAACTGGCCATTCACCAAGATTTGTTGAATTATATGGCTAGACTATTTGATATTTTATATTTGAAGAGAAAAATTGCATCCAGATCGTAACTTGCCTCGGTAGCTCAGTTGGTAGAGCACTTGGCCCGGCAAGCCAAAGGTCCCGGGTTCGAGTCCCGGCCTAGGCGAAAATATTTGATATTTACTTATTTTAGGAATTCTCACTATGAGGTATATTCATTAAGGTAGAATTTTTATCACTCACCTCATATTATTGTTTTCTTATTTGACTATAAACTAGTTTCGGAACATAGTTTACTGTTCCATCCTCAGTATCGTCACGACCGTTGTTCTGTCGTCTTGAAGAGCTGTCCTTTGCTCCTTCCATCGAAACCAGGTCATTCTCACCGGGAATTTCAAAGTTCATCAATTTCTTCTTTTCGCTCTTTTGAATGTAGATTTACATCAAAACCAGGTCATTCTCACTGGGAATTTCGAAGTTCATCAATTTCTTCTTTTTGCTCTTTTGAATGTAGATCTACATCAAAACCAGGTCATTCTCACCGGGAATTTCGAAGTTCATCAATTTCTTCTTTTTGCTCTTTTGAATGTAGATCTACATTCAAAAGAGCAAAAAGAAGAAATTGATGAACTTTGAAATTCCAGGTGAGAATGACCTGGTTTCGAGGTTTTTCAGTCAGCCAATGGAAGGAACGAAGGACAGCTCTTCAAGACGACGGAACAACGGTCGTGACGATACTGAGAATGGAACAGAAACTATGTTCCAAAACTAGTTTATAGTCAAATAAGAACAATAATATGAGGTGAGTGATAAAAATTCTACCTTATTTGATATTTGTTTGAAAGCCACCCTCCCGCACCTGTACCATACGTTATCCCAGTGATTGAGACAGTCGCATGCTGAGTAAGGTGAATGTTTAATAGCATCAACTTTTATAAGATTCATGATGTGTTCCGTTGAGGTATTATTCAAAATTAAAATATAAAATTATGGAATATTCACCTGAAAGGTCCGTCTCCTCAACTTAATTAATTATTTAACTGTAGCGCTTTCTGGACTTGTCCTATCATTGGCAGGATTCAAAACTGGTGTTTCACTGAAGATCTGGTAGAGGGGGTTACATGTATTGGGTTCTTTTCATTTATCAGATTGTCGTCGTTGTGAGCTGCTTTCATGATTTCCATCTCTTCGAGTACGTTTATCTTCACTGGATTATCTTCTTTGTGCATTACTGTTAGGGTGTTTTCAATATTTAACATGCGATGTTCTTCATGGATAATGTGTTTTGCATAGCTTGATTTTCCTTCTGCGTGAATAAAGTCTCGAAAATGTTCTTTAAATCTGTTCTTTAAAGTCTCTGAAGTTTTAACATCAGATTTAAAGAACATTTTCGAGACTTTATTCACGCAGAAGAAAAATCAAGCTATGCAAAACACGTTATCCATGAAGGACATCACATGTTAAATATTGAAAACACCCTAACAATAATGCACAGAGAAAATAATCCAGCGAAGATAAATGTACTCGAAGAGATGGCAATCACGAAAGCAGCTCACAACGACAATCTGATAAACGAAAACGAACCCAATACATGTAACCCCTCTACCAGATCTTCAGTGAAACACCAGTTTTGAATCCTGCCGACGATGGGACAAGTCCCGAAAGTGCTACAGTTAAATAATTAATTAAGTTGAGGAGACGGACCTTTCAGAGTGAATATTCCATAATTTCATATTTTAATTTTGTTTAATAGCATCTTGGATGCTGCAACCTATATATTTGCCTGATACCATAGAGCACTTACCTTGACAAATTCGAGAACAATAGAAACGAGGATGGGACCAACCCTCTTTCTTGCATTGACCACATTTCTTATATGTACGCTTTACAGGCTCCACATCACTGCAGTACGTACATGCTGTAATAATAAAGTTCTTATATCACATTACAATAAATTATAATAGGAAGTAAATTATAAGGCTCTTCTTAATAAATAAGGTGAATCTGGTACATCTTACCTCATAAATATTTGTGTTTCATTTGACATATTTAATTTTAGGAAGTGATATTTTGAGGTTATTTCAATTATATTATTTTTAGTCTGATCATCTTACATCAATATTAATGTTGATTTGTTCTTGGACATGTTTCAAAACAATTCTGGACAAGCTGACAATAAAATAGATTAATATTAATGTTGATTTGTTCTTGGACATGTTTCAAAACAATTCTGTTTTATCGTCAGCTTGTCCAGAATTGTTTTGAAACATGTCCAAGAACAAATCAACATTAATATTGAGGTAAGATGATCAGACTAAAAATAAAATAATTAATTCATTTGACATGTTTCGATATGCTGTCCATATCATCATCAGCTTGTCCAGACTGTTGAATTTTGGAGAGGGAGTCAATATCCAGGGCCGACAATATCAAATTTAACAATCTGGATAAGCTGAATATGGTATGGACAGCATATCAAAACATGTCAAATGAAACACAAATATTTATGAGGTAATTTTTTTAATTCATCAGAGATAATTTTTTAAAAACTCACCTCATAAATGTTATGCTTTTCAGGATACCGTAGTTTCAGACGACTTCTCGTCCATCCACAGTCTCAACTGATGAAATTCTTCTGCCGTCAACTGTTCTATTGTCAACATCTACCGTGCTGCCATCTATGGTTGAATTTATAAACTTTGAAATTATATTTTATTCATTAGGAATATCGAAGTTCATCGATCTACATTTATTTTTGTGAATGTAAATATTCTCCCAAATTGTCAATTCTAAAGGTTTATCTAATTGTTTTAAAAGTTTTGCTTCTCTTCCAATTTTATGATGTTTGACAATAGACTAGTTGACGGCAGAAGAATTTCATCAGTCGGAATTGTGACTGAGGATGGATGAGAAGTTGTCTGAAACCGTGGTATTGTGAAAAGCATGAAATTTATGAGGCAATTTTTAAAAAAAAAATACCTCCGATGAATTTAAATGATTATTACCTCATAATGTTAACATCCCAACATTGATTTAATATAATTTATGAGGTAAGATGTACCAGATTCACCTTATTTATAATATTACATTACCTAGTGAGTCTCAAAGAGTTTGGAAACATTTCAGAAACAGTAGGGAGTCACTTTTCTTTAAGCAGCAAAAATATTATGTAATTTTGTTAAAAGAATCAACTACTCAGAATCTAACTTCCAGCACAGAGCATAATTTCTATGAAAGGTGAATTGACATGTTGTACTTACAGATGTTCTTGAATCTGTAGGCCACTATCCTTATAATATAGATGTTTAATTGCATATCAGCATATGGTTTATTCAAATGTGGTAGGGGGGGAGCAACATAAGCAACTAGTTATTCTGGAGTATTGACATAATTTTAATAAGCAAGATATTTCATTTTTTTTCCTAACAAGAAGGAATAAAGGTTTCATTGGTGCGCGGGAATTTACAACGTATATAAGGTAAAAATTTGCATTTAGATTGTAACTCGCCCCAGTAGCTCAGTCGGTAGAGCACTGGCCAAGAAAGCCAAAGATCCTTTGTTTCCAGCTTTGCAAATGACGGCTTCATTATTAAGACATTTATTTGGGAATTTTTTGTTATATTATAAGCCAGTATGGCTTCTTTCGATGTTTTTATTATTCATTTCATATATCCCAATGATGGATAAATCATACTTGAAGAGAAAAATGATACACCCAGACTGAGACTCGGACCCAGGACCTTTGGCTTTTCGGGCCAATGCTCTTCCGACTGAGCTACCGGGATGAGTTACAAACTAAATGCAAATTTTTCTCTTACATATGTTGTAAATTCCCGCGCATCAAATGCTATGAAACCTTTGTTTCCATCTTTGCAAATGGCGGCTTCTTTATTAAGAAGACATTTATTTGGGAATTTTTATGTTATACTAGCTAATACCCGGCGTGCACTGCTACTCCTAAATAAATGTTAATGTGTTTTTACCACCAACCTTGAGCTGCTAAGCTTGTCCAAGAATCAGCTTATCACGATCTTCTTGAAAAGATAAACATATGCTGTCGGGGACTTTTTTGTAGAGTTTTTTGAGATATTCAATTCCGTGTTCAATAATTTGGTGTATTTGTTATGGTTTAAGCAGTGTAAGCCATTTAAACGTCAAAATAGGGACTTTATTTCACGTTTTTACTACAAAGAGTGATTTTTAGGGGTAAAGGGGTTGAGTATTACAACTCTCTTATAGCCTATGTTCATCCCTGGAATCTCCTAAACATTTTTCAAAAAGCCCCATCACAATCGGATGAACGGTATGGCAGAGCAATCTTGCCCGGGAATCTACTAAACCTGATCTTCTTGGAATCAATGAAAGACAAAAATTGTTATTGTGAGTTATCTGTAAAAGATAAACATATGCTGTCGCAGACTTTTTTGTAGAGTTTTTTTGAGATATTCAATTCCGTGTAATTAATTTGGTGTATTAGTTATGGTTTAGGCAGCACAAGCCATTTAAGCGTCAAAATAGGGACTTTATTTTACGTTTTTCGCTAGAAAGGGTGATTTTTAGGGGTGAAGGGGTCGAGTATTACAATTTCCTTATAGCCTATGTTCATCCCGGGAATCTCCTGAACATTTTGCAAAAAACCCCATCAAAATCAGATCAACGGTATGGCCGCACATAGAATACGAACAAACAAACTAACAAACAAACATTCATTTTTATATATTAGATTATAAGCCAGTATGGCTTCTTTCAACATTTTATTATTTATTTCATACATCTCAATGAAGGATAAATCATATTTGAAGAGAAAAATTATACGACCAGAATCAGACTCGAACCCAGGACCTTTGGCTTTCTTGGCCAATGCTCTACCAACTGAGCTATTGGGGTGAGTTACAATCTAAACGCGAATTTTTCTCTTATATATATTCTATAATAATAAAAAATAAACAATATATTCTAAATTCCCGTGTACCAAATGCTATGAAACCTTTGTTTCTATCTTTGCAAATGGCGGCTTCTTTATTAAGAAGACATTTATTTGGGAATTTTTATGTTACATTATAAGCCAGTACGGCTTCTTTCAATGTTTTTATTATTCATTTCATACATCTCAATGATGGATAAATCATATTTGAAGAGAAAAATAATATGCCCAGACTTTATATTTATCTTCCCTAGTCAGGTTACCAACACGATGCAGGGAAAGAGGGATATGCTTTGAGTTGGGACAGGCTTACAGCTAACCTTAAAGTTGAAGAAGAATATTTCACAAAAATTCCTTACGTAGAAAAAAATAAACTGTAAAATAATAACATGCATCTGAATTAATGAGAATGTATTGTATGAAAAAATAAAGTTAATGTGAACTTACTTCTTAGATTGCTGCTAATTTTATTTTCAAGTTGTTTATTTTGAATTTCCACAGGATTCTTATCTGAAATTTCTAGTTTTTCAATTCCATTTGAAACTATTTCAACAGTCACTGATTTTTCCTCACTGCCTTCTTCAGTTACATGTTTTTGTTTTTTGGCATTCAGAGAATTATTTTTAGGAATGCTTTTTTCAATTATAGGTTTCTTATGTTCATGTTTAGGATTTTTTTTTTCATTTACAGGTTTCTTTTGTTCATTGCCAGAATTTTGAACAAAAGTAGTCTCTTTTTCTATAATTGTTAATTGGGAATGGTCCTTTGATTTAATCTGTGTTATCCGAACTTCAACACTAACATTTTCTTTTGATTCATTTTCCTTTTTCTTTCTGTTTTTCTTATCTTTGTTATTTACATCAATTACTTCATCTGAAAGCAAACAGTTTGAAAGCATTATAATAATGAATATAACATGATAATTCAAAAAAAAGAAACCAAGAATCGGTAAAAGGGCCGTAGCTTCTTAGCTCCACTTTTTTTTTCCCGAAATGCAGGTTAAGTTCGTATATAATAAAGAGAAGGAGCCTGCTTTAGCTGGTGCAAAAGGAAGCAGCTCCACACCTTCCATAATGAAGAAAATTGCTAACTCCCAATTTTCATTTGGAGCAACTGGCATCAAAATATGTATGAGTATCATTCAATTGTATGTAGAGCGTCACTGACAACGCCTGATGATATTGGTAATCAGTTATATAAATACATGGTAATAAATACTTTCATTTGAATCTGTATTTCTTATTATTTAATCATGTTTTCCTTATTAAGAAGTTATTAGGTATAAATTCTTCAAATACCTATTCTCCTGTGCAGAAAGGAGGCAGCTCTAACAGGTTTATTGTGATTGTACACAATTGTGTAAATAAAAAAAATTGAAACTGATCAAGAAAAGATTGTTTCAAGCTGAACTACCTTAAATCAACGCTAAAATTTTGGTTGTACTATTACCACCTTTCATATTCAGTTTTTTGTTTCTCTTGAAAAGTTCATGAAAATGGAGCTACCCCCTTTTTGCACCGGTGTCTTCAATTGAGAAAAATGAGGAAAAAATCCCAATCAAGCATATGGGGAGCAGAATTTTAACCTGGAATTTCTTGAATAAGATTCAAATACTGCTAATTGAAACAATTGGCGAAAAAAACTTTAGTTTACCTTCCCTAATAATTTTTTTAAAGTCCTACAGAATAACATGCAAAAGTTTATAGAGCTGTCACTAGATGGAACCACATATCTATGTAGTCCTACAGAAAGTTTATAGAGTTGTCGCTAGATGAAACCATGTAGCTGTGAAATCGGTATGACTAACCTTCACAATAAATTTCCAAATGTTTATTAGAAATGGATGTACACCAACTTCCGCCTTCCTAACCTAACAAAATAAATTACCCCTCTTACTAATAATCCATATATAACTTTTATACAAGGTTTATACACACCTCAGTTGAAAATTCTTACTAATAAACACTGTATTAGCTGTTCAGTGTAGAAGAGGTGTACAATTTTACATGGGAATCGTTATACATGCCTCCACCCTTGTTTAAGGATTCTATAACTAGACAAAATGTCGGACATCAAGATCAACTGATTGTTTTCTTATGATATTGATGAAAGTTTCCTTAAATTTAACCCAAAATGCAACACTTTAACGACTGATTGATGGATGCACAGGGCATAAATAATATTAATAAAGATCTGGGTAGGAAAATAAAGGCATCATAAAATGCCTTTCGTTACACTCATTCTCGATTAGGCCTAAAAATATTTTAAAATTGAACATTGAATCACAAAAGGATATGTTCTACAATAATTGCTGTAGACAAGATTTAACCTGAATGTAGCTTAAATGCTTCATAATATTATTTTAAGAAAACTTTCTTGCATCTTTAATACATAACACACACATCGATATAAAAATGTATTTAAGTATAGAGGTACTAGAAAATAAAGGCATCATAAAATGCCTTTCGTTACACTCATTCTCGATTAGGCCTAAAAATATTTTAAAATTGAACATTGAATCACAAAAGGATATGTTCTACAATAATTGCTGTAGACAAGATTTAACCTGAATGTAGCTTAAATGCTTCATAATATTATTTTAAGAAAACTTTCTTGCATCTTTAATACATAACACACACACCGATATAAAAATGTATTTAAGTATAGAGGTACTATTATTGCAGCACGTTGTATGTTAACTTGGTAGTCTTGTGGTTAGAGCTTCTGACTACGATGCGTAAGGTCGTAGGTTCGATTCCCGGTAAAACTATAGTGATTTTTTTTTCGCTTGAAATTATATTTTGTTGTCGGTAACATTTCCTACTATTTTGAACGTTTTCTAACGCCATCTTAAAACACTGCATATAATTCATAAGTAATGGGGAAAGCTTTCATCAGTTTCCAAGAATTGGTCGAAATTCTTGACGTTAGATGGCAGCACATTATCTGTGAAACCAATTCTACGTTTTATTTGACATTGCGTGAAGTGAAATGTATATAAATTAAAACACACTTATTTTTTCCGTACCTCCTCAATTAGGGAATCTCTATTAATTCTTATCCATATTCATTTCTTACACAATAATCACTAGTTGATGTTGTTTTATTTCTGTTACAAACTGCGAGTAATATTGTTCTGACGTCATTATGATGACGAATATGTGACGTATTGTGTATAACTGCTGTTTTGTTATATAGCTCCGGCACAACGTTTATTAGTAAGGAAATTATACGTGATCTACATAAGGCTTATATATTGTATAATTAAACAACAGATGAAAGCCTGTATTAGAGATTTTGATTAGTAAGACTGTACATGTATATTATTTAATAAAGTGTACACTAATCTGATATATACTAACTTGTCCAATTGAAATCTTACAAAATGGAATGAGTGAACATAAATTTCTTAAAATATATTTTCAAATGTTTGTCATTCCGATTTCACAAATAACTCCACCATTTAGCGGAAGTTTCCTTAAGTATTTGTACATGTGCACGATTCTGCAGAACTCTGAAGAAATCACTGCACATGTAGTAAAAATTTAATAATTGTAAAAGAAAGTTATAAGTATTGTTGCAAAAGTTTTATATAGTCGAAATGTTAGTAAAGACAAAAGATATATGTAGAGCAATGGTATTATAAGAATATAGTAAGGAAAATCAAATGAAAGGTAATCTAAAGTTAAGCTCAAGTTGCTTGGTTAACTTTTATTCATTATTCTTTCTCAAATGTTTCTACAACAATGCTGGTAAAAATATCTATAGAAAAGTCATGACAAAGAAACAAATGAAATGTGAGAGTTTTAATTATTTTATAAACTGGTATCTGAATATTAAAAGAAAAACATTTCTAAACTGAATGAATGTGTAATAATAAAAGTTTTTATTAGTCAATGCACAAAAGTTTTTGTTTCAATATACTTACCTGATACTTTATCTACTGAAGAAGAATCCGAGTTTGTTTTGCCTTTTTTCTGTTTTGATTCCCTCTTAATAACTGAACCAGTAGCCACTTCATTTTCAGAATCAAGTGTATTAATAAACTCTGTAACGAATTAATAAAGTACAAACTAAATATAACAATAGAATCAGCAGATCCAAGAATTCAAGATTTTCTTTTTATGTTTCTGAAAAAATAGCCTACTTAAAAAATTATTTATTATTATATTATGTAAGCAGTAGGCTATATAGGGTTTTTCATGTCTAGAAAATAGTATTGCTCATATGGGAATGATGTTGCCACTTGATGCTATAGACTGAGTAAAAGAGATGGAAATATATATCCCTCTTCTCTTTCTAGCAAAGTACGAGGGTGAATCAAATATAAACCGGAATTATTGTTTACAATTTTATTGAATTAACAAAAAAATACAAAACCACCACCTCATTTTTCTACATAGTCTCCTGCATTTCCAACACACTTTTGCCATCGAGTTGGCAATTTGTTGATGCCGTCCTTGAAGAATGAGGGATGACGTGCAGTCAGCTAGTTGCGCACGAACTCCTCTACCGCTGCATTGTCACCAAACTGCCTTCCTCCCAGGTCTTCTTTCAGTGGCCCAAACAAATGGTAGTCACAGGGTGACAAATCAGGACTGTAAGGAGGATGTTCCAGAGGTGTCCAATGCATTTTCGTCAGTTTTTGGTCAAGTTTTTTTGTTCCTGGCTGAGGAGCCGAGGAACCCACCTGGCAGACAATTTTCGGAATTTCAGTTCATCACTGATGATGGCTTGAACACTTCCGAAGCTTATTCCAACGTGTGAAGCAATTTCAGAAATTGTTACGCGCCGATCCTTCTCAATAAGGTCCCGTACAGCACGAATGTTGTCTGCAGTTATGCTTGTTCGTTGCTGTCTTTGGTGGGGCTCATTTTCCACTGAATCGTGGGCTGCTAACATTTTTTGCGCCAATCATATACTTGCGTCTTTGAAAGGATTGCTTCCCCGAACTGCGCATGGAGCCTTCTCAAAATTTCAGAAGGTTTAGTGCCTTCTTTTACCAAAAACTTAATAATAATGCATTGTGCAACAGACGTGTGTACCTATTGCTCGCTCATGGCATACTGAAGCAAGCAGCCGCTCTTCGAGTGCGACACATCAAGATCCCTACTCCAGATACCCCCACCAACTTCCCCTCCAAACTGCAACCTTTGCAGTTCACTACCAGAGCCTCCAGATACAAATTCCGGTTTATATTTGATCCACCCTCGTACAAACTCCATGGCACGACAGGCATA
This sequence comes from Diploptera punctata, assembly GCA_030220185.1. NCBI lineage: Eukaryota > Metazoa > Arthropoda > Insecta > Blattodea > Blaberidae > Diploptera > Diploptera punctata. The sequence goes on along the minus strand of JASPKZ010003071.1, from coordinate 145,101 downwards.
GAAGGCCCTTGGCCTACCAGCCAAACTCGCATCTACATTTGTTAATCACAGATGTAGAAAATTATCCTGCAGTGTAGGGGTAACATGTAGTCAGCATGTCAGGTCCCCCAGCTGTTATAGCTGGTTTTCTCAACCTGAAGCTGCTACTTATTGTCCCTTCAGGACCCAGGCATCACTTCAATACATCACCACTGGTAGTGCAGTCTTTGAGTAAAATCTCAGTTGTGTATCCTTTCTTACTTTGTTCCTCAGTGTTTGTCTGATTGTTCCACAAATGTGTTGAAATTTCTGCATTTACTTATTTATATGTTCTTCGGTTCATAAGTTATATTGCATCCCAAATACTAGAAGTGTAAAACCTGTTCCAACACTTTCTTTATCTTCTATTACTATTTTTGTTCTTACTGGGTACCTTCAATGGAATGCCATTACTTTAGTTTTTAATTTTGAAATGATCATATTATATTTTTTAGATATATTATTTAATTGATAAACTGCTTTTTGTAGCCTGACCTCTCTGTCAAAAATTAATACTATATCATCTGCAAAACATAATACATTCAATGTTTTATTTCATCCAATTTTTAATCCCTCATTAATCAAGAATGTCTAAATATATATTAAAAAGCATTGGGAAAAGGCTATGCGCCTGTTTTAAACCACAATTAGTTTTATTTTTTCTGTTAATTTTACATTTAATTCAATTACTATTTTTGTATCTTCATATAAACTTTGAAAAGTTTTTATTAGGTGTATCGGGTATCTTTTTTTTTTTTGCATTATTTTTCATAATAAAGGGCAGTTCACTTTGTCAAAGGCTTTTTCTAGGTCTATAAAGGCCATGTGTGTTTCTACATTGAACTCTCTATGTTTTTCTATAATCTGCTTCATTGTAAAAACATTGTCCATACATGCTCTACCAAGTCTAAATTCACTCTGTTCCTCACTGATTTGCACATTACTCAATGCTTTCAATCTGGAATTCGTAATTCTTGCAGAAATTTTATACATAACATTTAGTAAACTTATCCCTCTGTAGTTCTTACACTCACTTCTTTGCCCTTTCTTAAACAATGAAATAGTTTTTGCAACTTTCCATTCTTCTAGATTTTTTTTTCTTCTCCAACACATATTCAATAACTGTAGTAATCATAATTGTAATATTAATCCACCATATTTAAATATTTCTATTGTGATTTTATCTGTACTCAAGCTTTTCTATTTTTTTATGGCACCTTGCAGTTCCTCAAGTATTATTAAATCTTCTGTTCTTTACTCTTGTTCTTCACTCCGTGTACTCTCTTTTGTATTATCCCATAGCAAATCTTTATAACTCATCCATTTTTCTTCCATTATACATGATAGTATAGCTTTATCCTTTCATAGTGATTAATTCCTATAAAAGTTAAATTTATCCCTTTCTTAAAATTCATCGGAGAACATATTGTTTAAACAACTCACCTCATAGGATTCATGCTTCCATGATATCGCGATTTCAAACATAGTCATGTTCATCTTCAGCCATAACTCCGACTGACGAAATTCTTCGGCCGTCAACTATATGTTCTCCGATGAATTTTAATGATTATACCTCATAATGTTTACTTCCCAACATTAATTTAATATATTATCCCTTTCTGTTGATTTGAGATGCCTCATTACTTTCCATGCTATATTTTGCCTTACATGAGTATCATGCTCAATTAATGACAAAAACTGTTCCAAGATTCCAGATGGGTTTCTTTTATTTTTGCTTTTTCTATATTTCTTTTTAATTTATAATCTTTCAAATTCTCATTATTATTTATTTGAATATATTTTAGACATGCTTCTTTCTTGTCCTTTACTGCTGCTTGTATATCTTTGTTCTAATACCTTTTCTTTTTTATAACCAAGAACTTCTTGTGCTGTTCTCCATATTATATTTTTTATACTTTGATACAGTATTCATTTTCCATTTTCTCAAAAGTCTCACACGATTAAGCTGGAGTGGGGCACAAACTACACGAGCTAATACAGTATTTCATTTTATACATAGAAAATGGAATGGGTTACAGAAGTGTGAAATTAAATAAACAGTTTTGCTGTCTTTGAAAACTATTTGACAGCTTAAACCTTACCCAGGCAAAAAATTCACTGCACACTGCTGGACTGAATGGGATGCAGTATAAAGACCTGAACTATGCCCAAAGCAAGTACATTTGCTCGTTACATATTTCAGAATTACATTTTGATCATAAATACATAATAAAATAAATTAATTTAGGCCACTTTCTTCCAACTATATGCTGCTCAGGTTTATTTTTTACTCTCCTAGTATAAGGATTAAATTTTATAAAAGTTATTGATTGTGAATACATAATTACAATAATTAATAAAAACTGAGTCATATCTCACCTTGTATTTTGTGTTCTTCAAGCACGGAACCATGGTTTCTGGAGGCGTCCCTCCTATATTCAGCCATAACCAGAGTTGTCGATATGGCTGAAGATGGGAGGGATGCCTCCAGAAACCATGGTTCCATGCTTGAAGAACACAAAATATGAGGCGAAATCGACTCAGTTTTTATTAATTATTAACTTGAAAACTTTATAATGTTATTTCCCATAATTAATTTATGAATGTAATTACAAGTTCAATAGAATGCTTATTTGATAGCCTTTCACGATATCATATGAAAATTGTCATAGGAGATTTTAATGCAAAAGTGGGGCGGGAAGATATATTCAAACCAACAATAGGCAAATTCAGTCTTCATGAAGATAGTAACGACAACGGGGTTAGATTAGTCACATTTACCACATCGAAGAATCTGATTGTTAAGAGCACAACATTTCAGCATAAGGATATTCATAAATACACCTGGACGTCCCCAGATGGAGAAACTCGGAACCAGATAGATCATGTATTAGTGGATAAACGCTGGCACAGTAGCATCATTGATATTAGATCAGTTAGAGGGATAGACTGCAATTCGGATCATCATCTGGTCAGAGTGAAAATCAGACAACGGCTATCGCTTATGAGAGGAACGAATGCTAAAGATGATTCTGTAAAATATGAATTAAAAAACTTGAGAAATGATGAAATGCGGCAAGAATACCAAATCAAAATTGCTAATAGATTTGAAGTACTGGAATCTTCAGATGACAATGTGGCAAACGAAGAAGAACCTGATATAATAAAGAATGGGAGGCTATAAGAGATACTATTAAATTGTCAGCATCAGAAAGCATTGGTTGTTTAAAAAAGAGGCAAAACAAGAAATGGTTTGATGAGGAATGTGCCAACATTGTAAAGAAAAGAAAACTAGCAAAAATTAAATGGTTACACGAGCCAAATGAGGTAAATTTAGAGCAATTGGGTAGTATTAGACGGGAAACCACTAAGTTACTAAAGAGTAAAAGAGGGAATATTTGAGAGAGAAGATTAATGATCTTGAAATGAATGCAAAAAATAGGAACATTAGAGAATTATATCAGGGAATTAGTATAGAGAAGAAAGGTTTCAGGCTAGAACAAACATAATTCGAAATGAAAATGGGGATATGATTGCAGATTCTAGGAGTATATTAAATAGATGGAAAAGTTACTTTAATCAGCTATTAAATGTACATACAGAACAGGACATTGAGGAGGTTAAGTTACAGACAGCAGAAATGCTAGTCGCAGAGCCAAGTGCATTAGAGGTTGAAATGGCGATTGAAAAATTGAAGATGTATAAAGCATCAGGTTCAGATGAGATCCCAGCAGAACTCATAAAATCAGGAGGAGAAAAATTGATAGACAAAATACGCTGGTTGCTTAGTATGATTTGGGAAAAAGAAGCTCTTCCAGATGAATGGAAGGAATCAATTATCGTACCAATTTATAAGAAAGGAGATAAAACTGATTGCAACAACTACAGGGGCATCTCATTACTTTCAACTTCATACAAAATTCTTACAAATATATTAGTAAGCAGACTTACTCCCTACATTGATGACATTCTAGGAGATCATCAATGTGCATTTAGAAGAAACAGGTCTACAACAGATCAGATTTTTAGTATAAGACAGATTTTAGAAAAGAAATGGGAATATAATGGCACTGTACATCAACTATATGTAGACTTCAAAAAAGCATATGATTCAATTAAGAGGGAGAAGTTATATAGTATCCTGCTGGAGTTCGGAATTCCTAAAAAGTTAGTTAGACTTATACGAATGTGTCTAAATGGCTCAAATAGTAGGGTGCGTGTAGGCAAACAGTTTTCAGACACTTTTGAAATCCAGAATGGGTTGAAGCAAGGAGATGCACTATCTCCTCTACTATTTAATTTTGTACTAGAGCATGCCATTAAATCTTTAGAGAATGAGGAAGGCTTACAACTGAATGGTATTAATAAGCTGTTAGTTTATGCTGATGATGTAGTACTATTGGCCGATAGCGAGGAGATACTAAAGGCCAACACGCACACACTATTGAGTAACACTAAGAAATTAGGACTGGAAGTAAATATCAGTAAAACTAAAATATGGTCACAGTAGAAATTCAGTATATAATGGAAATGGACAGCTAATGACAAATGAGGGAAATTTTGAGGAAGTGGCTGAATTCAAATACCTAGGAACAATAATCACAAATAGGAATGAGACGCACAAAGAAATTAAACATAGGCTCAATTCTGGAAATGCATGCTATTATGCATTGCAGAGACTTTTGATGTCCCAACTCCTTTCAAAAAACGTTAAGCTGAAAATATATAAAACTATTATTCTACCAGTTATATTATATGGGTGCGAAACATGGACTCTTACTTTAAGGGAGGAAAGGAGATTACGAGTATTTGAGAATAAAGTTCTTAGGAAAATTTTTGGACCAAAGAGAGATGAACAGACAGGTGAATGGAGAAGACTACATAACAATGAACTACATGGTCTTTATAGGAAGCCAGATATAATAAGAACAGTTAAGTCTCATAGACTGCGATGGGCAGGACATGTTGCACGTATGGGGAATGAAAGACGTGCATGGAAGCTTCTTGTAGGAAAGCCAGAGGGAAAACGCCCAGTTGGTAGACCAAGAATGAGGTGGGAGAACAACATTAACTTTGATTTGAGGGAAGTAGATTATACAGGGAATGATTGGAAAGCATTAGCTCAGGATAGGGATGTATGGAGAGCTTATGTCCGCGCGGCCATGAACCTACGGGTTTCGATAGTGCCAGTGAGTAAGTAAGAATTACAAGTTCAATGTTTAATATTAGAAATATTCACCTCAGTATTAAAATTGAACCTCATAGTGATTTTTCCTATAAAAGTTCAATATTCACCTCACCTTATATTCTGTCTTCTTTTTTAGACCGGTTTCAGAATTATTCCAACTTCAGTATTTTCATGATGTTGTTCTGTTGTGTGATGCACGCTTCAGATATGAGGTGAGGTGAATAATTTTTAATATTAATACCCAGTGCTTTTTTTCTGGAAAAAAAAAGGTGCCCGTACTCACATAAGGATGTTATTCTAGCAACTTCCACAATTTTAACATGTCCTCCGATGTACACTCGTCGTTTCTAGATCGCTTCTTGCTTTTGGTATCAACTGCAGAATGATGACCTTGGAGCAGCCATGAGTCTACATATTTGCTACGTTTGAATTGAGTGAGAGAAGGCCCTACTATCCTGATGAACAGCAGTGCAGAAATTATCCTTACAACCATAGATGACCTAGTTGAAGTAACTATAAGACTCATTTGAGAGAAACCCCTTTCACATTCACTGGAAAATATTGCAATTGTGCCCAGAGTGTGCTTCAGAGGAAGTAGTATATCTGGAAATGTATTTTCTTGCAGATAACCATGAACTGCTTCTCCTTCAATTAAGTGAAATTTTCGTGCTAACTTTCTAATTTCAGCTTCGCCGAATGTAAGATGTTTCCCAGGATTTTCTGGCCAATACTTGGAATCAAAAACCTTGGCACATTCAAGTAAATCAGCATCATCTCCTTCAAGCAGACGCTTTCCAACAGCTTCTTTCAAACTTTTATAAAAATCAGTTGAACTGATTTGCAGGACTGTGTCTTTCATTTTGTGGAGTTCAATCCCTTTGAACTTCATAGTCTCCTTACTTTTAAGAAGAAATATACTGTAGTATGGACCAGGATTTTCAATTCTTTCCTCAAATATTAGTTCAGAATTCAGTATGTTCCTGTGTGCTTTGTACAAGTCAATATTTCTCTCTTGCAGTTGTAGACTTAATTCGCTAAGTTCTTGAAGAGCATCACACATAGGTCCAAATCAAGAACAAACCAGCATGACATTATTTTCCTCAAAAGACAGCTTCTTTTTTGCTTTTTGAAAGTGATGGACGAGAGATTCAAAGTCTATCCACACTGCAGAAACGGCGCAAAAGCTAGATGTAACCCATTGAGTGCTTAATATTCTGCCAATTTTAAGAAGTTGAAGTTCTAGAGTCGCTTCAGAAGCCTGTAGTTCCCTAGCATTCTTAGGTGAAGCATGATAAGTTACGTAAAGTTTGTCCATGAAACTTTTGAAGCGATTCATTCCTGCCACACTATTTACCATGTCATTAACAGCCAATTCAAGGTGATGGTTAGCACAATGCTAGAAAGTAATATTAGGAAACTTCTCTTGCATTAGCCTCCTTACACCATTACGTACACCAAATAACACAGCTGCACCATCACATGTCACAGACAACGAATACTCCTTCAAGTAATCTTCAGAGAGTCTTAAATCATTAACACGACTAATTAAAGAGTTAAGAATTCCTTTAGCTGTTACATCTGACAATTCTATCAAGTTCAGGAAAAGACTCACTGGAGCTGAAAGTTCAGGTAGAACTGCATGAATAATAACAATCAATGTGGATCTGTTACACACAGTTGTAGATTCATCAATTAGTACTGACACTTTGTTCTTGTTCTGCACTATATTGTGTATTAACGTTTTTATCATTTCATTTGTGATGTTGCTTACAATGTTAATGCAAGCATTTATGGAATGAAGAATATATCCCATGTCTACGCCATTAAGCTCCTTCAAAGTTGTTAAATGATTGGTTCTTCTTTGCAACTTTGCAAGCGGTTCGAAACATGTTTTCTGTATTTCCCTTATTATGAGACAAAGTATTTAAGAAAACTTTCTCTAATGTTTTATTTTTTTGCTTCAGATATTACTTTTTGGCATTCTTTGTGCCCCGTACTCTCCTTATGATCGTGTATTTTTTTCTCAGTGACATTAATTGTTGTTTCTGGGATTCTCCAAAATAGCTGATTTTACCATTTGCCTACTCCACTGAAATTTTAATTCCCATTCGTTTGTTGACAGCTAAATTTCCAACATCACAACACAGTTTACAGCCCAACATTTTATTCTTGACATACAGCCAATCGTTTCTCTGTGCAATTGTGTCCAACATTCAGGCCAGTCATAATCAGAATCTTTTTCGTCTTAACCATGTGAAGATTCGACAATTTCTGCTTCTTTGGAATCTTTCTCGTCCTGACCATGTGAAGATTCGATGATTTTTGCTTCTTCAGAATCTTTTTCGTTTTTACTATGTGCAGATTTGATAGTTTCTGCTTCTTCAGCCTTCCTTTTTTTTTTACTAATCGACATAAAGAAACTACTTATTGTATTCATTTTGAAGACTGATTACACTGATACAAGCTAGATTGATAATGAACACTGAAAAAGTAATATAGGAAGCGAACTGAGTGCAACACCCTTTTTGGGATACCAACATATTGTGATGCGTTGTAGTAGTGTCATTTAAACTGCACGGGCCGGCGAGAGAAACCTTGCATTGGTGGATTGGATTGGTGAATAGCCAATCGCGAGTCCAAGATCCACAGACATTTCTAGGCTAATGAACCAGAGAGTTCTACGAACATCTATTCTCCCATTCGAGAAACATCGGAAGACTAGAGGGTTCCATGTCGAAACATCTCGTTCATGGACCTGGAAATTTCTGTCTACTCGCCTATAAATATGTGGTGAGAGCGGAACGACCCCCAGTCTTGTGTTGGACAGTGAGAAGTTAAATTGGAAGCTAGACTGTGAGGAAGTACTGTGTCTGTAATTGTGTGATAAGTGATTATCTGATAAACTTGAAAGAAAAATAGTGGTTAAATCAAATTGTTTGAAAAATTTAGTGATAATTGTGGAGAAGGAAATAAAGTGAAAAGGAAAAATTTTACATAACAGTGTATTTATTTAAGTCCAAATACGTGAAAAGAAAAACCCCGTGCCATTGGTGACAATATGAAACAAAAAAGTGTGATATCAAGTTATGAGTTATAAAACAGGAAATTTCATTCGTGAAGACAGTACTGTCTACTGGGAAAAATACATTTTGCTCTAAATAAATATATATTTCTTTTTAACATGAGGAAAAAGGTCCCGGTACTGCATACCGTTGCATACCACCAGAAAAAAAGCACTGTTAATACCTCATAATGTTACTTCCTACTATGTTTAAATTACATACAAGATTAGGTATACACAAATCTAAACAATAATACATTTTTTACATACCCGAAAAACCAATTTTCATTAGAATATCTGTGTGACGATTTCCAGAAAAGAGTTCAAGATATTCCCTCCATATGTAATCTTTAGTTTCAAACCAATCAGGGTACTGTTTTTTAGAGAATGGTCCACCAAATTCTCTTCTCAATGCTAGCAAATCTGTCCAAATTTGTTTCATTTCTTTCTTCAGTTTCTGTCTTGTTTTTTGCCAAACTAAAATTGGAACAGAAGCTTCCAGTTCCATCCTTCTCAACATAATTCTCACAGTCACCTAGCAAAAAAAATAAAGAAAAAAATTTATTAATTAAATAAAAATAAAACTACATTTTATTTTTATTTAATTAATAAATATGGATTTTCATCAAGTAAACACCAACTCAATTGATTAAGAAAAATATTAGTGCCAAATGCCAAATTGCCGAAAAACCAAATTAAATCACATCACATATTATGATTAGAGGGGTACTACAAGGAGACCCGCTGAGCCCGATACTCTTTAACGTCATGACGGCGGACATCGGTCAGGTGATAGACACAAGGAACGTCAAACTCCTTATGTACGCAGATGACATGGCTATCCTCTCCAGGAGCCTAGAAGACCTACAAGCAGCCATGGAGAAGATCAGGAAATGGGCACTAGAAAATTCAATGGTAATAAATAGCTCAAAGACCAAAGCTATGAAATTTAGGAGAGGAGGAAGACTATCCAAGAGAGATCACCTCACATGCGACGGGTCAACTCTAGAATTCGTTAGCAGCTTCAAATACCTAGGAATAACACTACAGACCACCGGAACAGTATTCTCGACGATGCATATACAAGAGCGTGCTACAGCTGCCACAAAAGCCATTTATGACATTCCAAAGTTACGAAACCTATCCCTACCAACGGCAATAGCATTATTCAACATCAAAGTTATGCCAGTTGCCACTTATGGAATCCAGCTAATATGGACATATCTCACAGCCAAAAATTTCATGAAACTTGAAAGCATAAAAGCGAGATTCCTAAAACGGGCTCTTTCAATTTCAAAATTCACAAGACATAGTTATGCCTACATAATAGCAAAGGAGTCTTACTTCATAGAAGACATCCGAAAACACTTCGATCTACCAGAAATGCAGGCATACAAAACAGCAATCGAGGAGAGACAGAGAAAAGCCAGAGAGATTCCGAACGAAATCACGGAAACGGAAGCGTTAAACACAGACGAATGGAAAGGACCAAATTTTCGACTTCGCCACTTATACACACGCTTCGCCGCTCACGGCTTCCATGGCAAAATATGTCATAAACAAAGTTACCATGAACCTGAGGAGTCCTGCATCTGTAAACTCTGTAGCAAACCGTGCCCAAAGTATCACTTAGTGAAGTGCGAAAACAGAACCAAAACAATTCACGAATTAATAGCAAAATTGTAAAACATGTATATAATATTAGTGTACACATTGTGTTTAATAAATATATATATATATATATATATACTTTCTTTCTTTCCTTCATCATTCTATGGAGTCATATTAAACAATCAAAGTCTCCTGCACAAATTACATTGTTAGTTTTATCAAATATCTTAGTCTCTACCTAGGTCTCACTATAATGGAAAAATATTCACTATGATAAAAAAATAAATTTAGAATTAAAAATTACTAACATAGATACATTTTTAGAGTCTTAATAAAATGTAAACTCCACCATTGCCAGTCTCAAGTCCTGGTGAGAAAGGAGGAGTAACACCTCATTAAAAAACCTAGGTTCAGCTGACCCGGTTGATAGTACCTTGTAAGGGTCCCTAGCCAGGGTTACGGTGAAGGCCCCAATGGCAGATGCAGCAAAATAGGAGACCTAGGTATGGTACAGACAGCGGATGAGGCAATAAAGGGTGGATCAGACTCTTAGCTGCAGTGAAAGCAACTGAACTATGGTGGACACCAGAAAAAGTCTCTGATCCTCCAGGTTGGGGGTTGATGCTATGAGCCAGCTCCTCATACATTGTAAAAAAAACTGAATGCTAAAAAATCAAAATATATAGCCTCGGATATGAATTGTATATTTTGGTTGAGGATACCTGTTTACATAACAGAAACAATCCTGAAATAAAAAATAAAAAAAATGTATATTATATAGACATTAATTTCAAAGATTTAAAAAAAATATACAGTTTATAATCTATACCTATGAGCCATAATTTGTTTTCTATAGAACAGCATTAAGAATATTGTATCCAGAAAATAATTTCTTAATCATTGCTTTGCTTACTAGTTAAAATAATTATTGCTGGTGCTGCTACTACAGCAACGAACAATAATGTCTTATTGTTATAAAGTATTTTACAGCATTATTAATTAATCTTAATATAAAGTAAATGAATGTTAAGTTGTACTTAAAAGGAGAGTTGTATAAAATGATAGAATTAATATTTGCTTGAATCAGGAGTCTGGTATGTCAGAGCACTGGTGTTCAGAACCGGAGACATCAGGTTCAAATCCCGATTCAGGCATATATTTCTCTAAGTAAGTTGTAGTATTTTTATACATGCTTTGAACTACATAAATTTGAAGAACGAGCCATATAGCTCAGTTAGAAGGACATCATAATTAAATGTCAATGTCTCTGGTTCAAATCCTCATTATACATTTACATTTTTTTTGTAACAAGACAGTACATATAATGTAATAATATAAAATAAAAAACTAATGCTAATATAATGCAGTAACTAACATTTGTTATATTTAAATTAATATCGGGAAGTAAACATTATGAGGTTATATCATTAATAATGAATGGAGAACATATTTTAATCGACTCACCTCGACTCGAAATTTCATCAATGGACGCCATGACTGATGAAGGACATGATATTGTCTGAAACCGTCGGTATCAAAGAAGTTTGAAAATGTATGAGGTGAGTCGATTAAAATATGTTCTCCATTCATTATTACTAACATTTGTATTTAAATTAATATTGGGAAGTAAACATTATGAGGTTATATCATTAATAGTGAGTGGAGAACATATTTTCAAATTTCTTTGATACCGACGGTTTTCATCAGTGGAAGCCATGAATGAAGAGGGACATGATATTGTCTGAAACCGTCGGTATCAAAGAAATTTGAAAATATATGAGGTGAGTCGATAAAATATGTTCTCCACTCACTATTAATAACATTTGTATTATTTATATCACTGAAGAACAATAAAAAATAAAAATGAAAACTTGAACAAGGCTCGAACTCACAACCTTCAAATTATTAATTTACTGCTGATTCATGAAAAGTAGTTATTGAATGATTCCTTTTAAATACCACAGTGCAGAAACTACTTCAACTATGCGTCTACAAGCGCATACATAGTGTATAAGCACTGCGATTCAAAATGGAACATAGAATATATTCACTGTTCAAGAGTGTGCTTACTTTCATTTATGCTAGCTTCACTGTACCTTAATACTGTCTACTTTCACTACAATACTAAATATGATACCAGAATTAAATATATGGAGGAAATAACACTATGAGGTTTATTTTAATTAATTTAAGTTGTGTTTTTGACTCACCTCATAATTCTTAAAATACGAGGTGAATCAAAAACACAACTCAAATTAATTAATGATACTGGAAACTCACCTAATTAACTCACTGGCACTATCAAACATGTAGGTTCATGGCCACACGAACATAAGCTCTCCACACATCACTATCCCGAGCTAATGTTTTCCAATCATCCCCTGCATTATCCACTTCCCTCAAATCATGGTTAATGTTATTCTCCCATCTCATTCTTGCAACTAAGGATCGTATCTATGAATGCATTAGACCGTAAAAGTCCTTCTCCGCTGAGAAAGTTGCATCCAAAGACTTTTTGCACACTCAAAAATTTGTTCATGTGATAATAATTGTCAAAATTCCTAAGCTACTTGGCGAGGTGACTTTGCAGAGAACAAATCGTGAGCAACCTTGCTGCGTACCTTGCTGCTTTATCCAAGATGTCGGATCTTGAAGACTTTGATAATGTTTTCGGTATACGCAGAGAAGAGGAATTTGAAAGAGTCTACCAAAGAATTCAACTGGAAGAACAGGAGAATCGGCGTAATATCGCACGATGCAGACGTCGTCGTATACGGTACTATTTGCAGGACGCAAGCATAAATGCATTCCTCTAGCAGACGAAAATAACAGAAGTGGTTTTATCGCTGAGAATTCTGGGTAATTTCTTGCCAATATTACGAAAACGACAACTTTCATGCATGACCAGTTAGTGGGTCGCTAATTCGATCTTTGCACTTGCTCACGGAAAGTGAGCTCACTGGTGATTGGAAGTAATTTGAGTAGAGACTAATGTATTTGCATGCGGCCCTAAGTGTTTTCCCTCTGCAATCCTGTAAGAAGCTTCCATAACCCTCTTCAATTACCCATTTATAGTGCATCACAGTCTATGAGACTTATTATATCTGGTTTCTTATAAAGATCTACGTAGTCTTGTCTATTTGTCTGTCTGTTCATCTCTCTTTGGTACAAACATTTCCATAAGAACTTTAGAAACTGATTTATGCCTGGGAGATTTTTTTAATATGACACATTTTAACTTCGTAAATTAATGAGTCATTTTTTGCATCTTACCTCATATTTCATGTTTCTTTAAACACAGGAACTAGTTTTCAAGTCATAATGTCGGTTAAAAATGAGAGAGATGGTTCTCTATAAAACTAGTCCCCGTGTTTAAAGAAACATGAAATATGAGGTAAGATGTAAAAAATGACTCATTAATTTACGAATTAAGAAGCTCATAATGTTATTTATTGAATTTATTGAAAAAGCTGATTACAGAAAAGACTCAAAAAAAGTATATAGATATATAAGTAAAATCACAAGTCAGAGAGATACAAAGAAAGAACCACTCAAATTTAATGGGAAAACACTTACTTCCAACAACTCTATTGCTGAAGCTTTTAATAAACACTACAGCTCTCAACACAAACTCCCTCCTAAAGCTAAAAAGAAGCAAAGGCAAATTAAAAAAGATCTCAAGACTTTTAAGAAGCATCAAGAACAAAAGAATGATATATTCGGCAAAGAATTTACCATATGGGAACTAAATTCTGCAATACACGAGTTACAAGACAACAAATCTCCTGGTCCAGATAAAATACATGTTGAATTTTTGAAACATCTTGGCCAAAAGGGAAGAAATACACTACTGAATTATTTAACCTATCATGGACCTCTACTGTACCCACAGAGTGGAAAAAAGCAATAATTATTCCTATTTTAAAAAAAGACAAGACAGCTGATGATATAAATAATTACAGACCAATCTCTTTAACAAGTGTCATTGCAAAAACAGCAGAACGTATGATTTCAGCGAGACTAAATTGGTTCTTAGAAAGTAAAAACATACTAACAACAGCACAAACTGGATTCAGGCAACATCTATCTACAAAAGAAAATACAATTCAACTTTCTCAAGATGCCAAAGAATCTTTCAACAAACATCAAGATACGCTAACAGTTTTCATTGATTTTGAAAAAGCATATGACTCGGTATGGAGATATAAATTACTTGAAAAACTCACAAAACTAGGCATTCAAAACAATATGTTAAACTGGATCACCCAGTTCCTTTCACAACGTTTCTGTGCTACAAAATACAATGACAGTACTTCCAAATTCCGACAATAAAAATGGGCCTCCCTCAAGGTGCAGTACTAAGTACAACCCTGTTCAACATCTACATCAACGATCTGCCACCAGCTATATCAACACAGAAATAAAGACAGCTCTTTTTGCAGATGACATGATTATGTGGACATCTTCCTCACAAATAGAAAAATCTAAATCATCTATGGAAAAGGCTCTTAACCTACTAGAAAAGTGGACCCACAACATTTAATGGCCATTAATACAGACAAAACAACGTTTCAAATATTTAGCTTGAAGAAAAAAATTCCAAAACTAAATCTACAGTTCAAGAAAACAAATCTGAGACAAACAAATGAAACAAAATATCTAGGAACAATTTTTGATTCAAAATTATCATGGAGAAAACACATTGAAGCAGTAGTAAACAAAGCAACGAAAGATTCTCAATCTTAAAAAGATTAGCCAGAGCAAAGTGGGGCAGTAATCGCCAGACTCTGAACACCACATACAAAACATTCATCAAGCCAATACTACTATACAATGGGGAGGTAATAATCACAGCAAATAACTCGAACCTGAATCGCCTAGAAGTATGCCAAAATCAGGCTTTACGGCTTATAACTGGCGCAGCAAAATCAACTCCAATCGCAGCAATGCAAGCACTAACTCAGAACCCTCCAATATGTCTAACTTTAGAGGAACAGGCAATAACACAACATGAGAAAATGTTACGATTAACAACAACAAAATGGGAAAAAAGGCAGTTACAACCAAGCAAGTTGAAAACACAAACAAGTTTCTTGTCCAAAGTAATGGAAATAAAAACAGATTTGAATCTTCCTAAATCTAAAGAAAATATTTTGATCAGAGATAACCCTCTTACTTTTGAACCAATTAACATTCAGCTAAATCTAGAAGAACCAGTTACAAAATCTGAAACTCCCACACTTGTACTAAAAGCTCTAGCATTACAAGTTGTGAATAAGAGATATCCACCAGAAGAATGGTTACATGTCTACACAGATGGATCTACTATTGATAACAACTCAGGATCAGGAATTACATGTGCATTATTTTCATTTTATCAACCAGCAGGATACCACACAACAAATTTTGATGCAGAAGTAACGGCTATTCATATTTCACTCCAACAATTACTATACAGAATAAATAAATTTCAAAATGCGGTCATACTCTCTGATTCTAAGGCAGCAATATATGCAATAAATTCACACAAAATGAAGTCAATACAAATTAAAGAGTGCTACAAAATGATTCAACAACTCCAAAAACTACAGAAAAGAATTCAATTGCAATGGATACCTGCACATTGTGGAATTGCTGGAAATGACACTGCTGATTTTCTTGCCAAAAAAGGCTCCAATTTAATTCAGAATACTACTAAAAGCTTACCTTTCACATCCATAAAAAGAATAGTTAAAAACAAACAAAAACCAAGACCTATGTAATAAAGCCAAAGACAAAAAATGGAATATTTTAGTAAAGAAGCCAGATATTATTCCAGAATTTCCACGTAAAACTACAGTAGCAACATTTAGACTGCTTACAGAACATGACTATTTAGCCAAACATTTATATAAAATAGGAATCTACACGAATCCAAATTGTCCTCTATGCAATAAAGACGAAGAAATGAATGAAGAACACCTACAAACCTGTGAAGTATTACCTGTTGGATCCACAATAGAGAAATATTGGAGAGCAAGAACGCTAATGGCTTCGGTGCCAAGGCCCAGCATTTGAAAACAACAACAACATGTTATTTCCCATATTTAACTACAAAAAAACATTTTAACTCCTCCTTCAAAACTTCCCCATCTTGTTCAAGACTGGAACATACTAATCTTTGGTAACATCTAAAAGCAAGAATATATTGCCCTCCATCAATTTTGCTTCCTAGAATTTAAAACTAAAAGAAAAACTTTACTATATTATATTGTTTTGAAAACAGTTCACAAAGTCAATCATACTTCCAATTCAAAAGCAAAATTAGAAATTATTTCATTACACAAAATGTTCAAGTGCTCAAAAATAATATAAATAAAATCATTCTGCAAAGCTTTACATGATGAATGAAAATAAATTGAAACCAAGTCTGCTAACCTAGTCAGTAATAAAAAAAGTAGATCAACTTGCAAAACAAGCCACTCGAACCCATGCATGAGAATGTAAAGAAACAGATATCAAAAGATAATTAATGAAGATTAGAGTTGACATTTAGAAAAATTATAAAACTGTAATAGATTCCATACTAAAGATTAGAACATGTGAAAAATATCAGAACTCTATCAGTTATACATTTTGCGTCTATTCAAACCATTAACTTAAAATATGTATGTCCAAAGTTGATCCTAAAGACAGAATTGAAAAAGATGACATCAACACCATCTATCAATTTATAGTGGAACCCGAGGCACACAAGTTGCAGTGGGTGGCAAGGAACATGCACACATACAATGAAAGACAATAGAAATAATAGCCGCTCAAATAGCTCAGTCGGTAGAGTCTTGACCTAGAAAGCCAAAGTTCCTGAGTTCAAGCCCCAGTCTGAGTGTATAATTTTTCTCTTCAAATATAATTTATCCATCACTGAGATGTATGAAATGAATAATAAAAACATCGAAAGAAGCCGTACTGGCTTTATAATGTAATGTAAAATTCCCAAATAAATGTCTTCTTAATAAAAAAAACCGCCATTTGCAAGATAGAAGCAAAGGTTTCATAGCAGGGAATTAACAGTGTATATAGGAGAAAAATTTGCATTTAGATAGGAACTTGCTCAGATAGCTCAGTCGGTAGAGCCTTGGCCTAGAAAGCCAAGGTCCTGGGTTCAAGTCCCAGTCTGGGCATATAATTTTTTTCTTAAAATATTTTTTTTTCTTCAAATATAATTAGCTTAATTCCCTTGTTTAACATAGATCACAGATATTATGTTGTATAAAACAAATTGAAGCTAACAGCTAGAAAATTATTATGAATATCTAGAAATTTAGGCAATAATGCAAAAATTTAATTATTGGACCAAAGTTAAGCCAAGAGGATTATAGCAAGGAAGTAGGTAAATAAGTAGAAGAATGGTTTTTAGAGATGTAGAAATGCATTAGGCTGGCAAGTAATTTTATTGAATCTTCAAGAATCATCATTCTCCTACATGAAACTGAGAACCAAAGGAATATTTTTACTATTAAATGTAATCTAAATATCTTCCTAAGTGGGACAATGACTTATTTCTGCCAATGGGGTAATATAATGGAAACAAAACTTACCAGGCCCTCTTCAAGTTTATCTGCTATTTTCCTTGCAGGGTTCTTGCTATTACTTCTTGAGAGAATAAGATGATAACCCATGAGGAACAGATTTGTAAATGTTGTTGTAATTTGTTGTGCATGATTAATGGACCCAATTTCCAAATTTTCTTCAGGGCTTGATACAAATGGCAAAACAACCCACACTATAACAAGAAAAGCAAAAATTAAATACACCAAAATTAAATTATACTTTTTTTTTTAATATATAAGGGAAGTGACACTATGAGGTTTATTTTCGTTAATAAGAGTTAGAATATTCACGATTCACTTCATATTTGTAGATTTCTTCAAGACCAAGGTTTTGATGCACTATGCATCTTTATCAATTCTTTCCAACTGTTGAACTGGCGATTGGTGATCATGTAGAATGCTCTCTATATTGGTTGACTGATGAACTTCCAAATCAATTTTTTTTTCTCCGGGAATTTCAAAATTCATTATTTTATTTTTATTTTTGTGGATGTAAATTTTCTCCCAAATTATGAGCTCCTTAGATTTATCTAACTGTTTTGGTAATTTTAGCTTTTAAAATTAAATTATTTTTAGTCTAATCAAATGGTAAAGAGAAAAATTTATGCCTGAACCGGGAATCGAACCCCGAACCTTCAGCTGTCTGTGCTGATGCTCTAACCATTGAGCTAATCCAGGCTTCCTTCCCATCCAAGCATAAATCCTTCCTTTACCTTACTGTCTTGGTCCCACATTCAAATGCTATGAATCATCATTCACAAATACACAATGAATGGCTTCTACCTGAAGAAGACATGAAGGGACTCCACATAGCTATAGCATTATTTATTAAATTAATATTAAGAAGCTAAAGCTTTAGCTTTAGCACCTCAGAAATGTTAAAAATGGAGAAACTGAAAAATCTGCAATAGCTGCACATGCCTGGTCAGAAAAACATAGAATAGAAACCAAAACAAAATTACTTAAACAATTGGAAAAACCGAAGGAACTCACAACTTGGGAAAACATTTACATATGCAAGAATGAAAATACAACTATGAATTTTGAAATACCCAGTTATAAGGAGAGAGGACTGATTTGGAAATTTTTCGGTCGGCCACCAGATGGCGCAGAGGTCAGTCTGCAGGGTAGAAAGCCGTTGGACGTCAGTTGTGAACGTGACACAGCACTGAGAATGTCACAAAAGATGTGAAGAAACCCAGGGTCTGCTATGAATTATGAAGCATGAGGTGAGTGAAATAATAAAAAATAAACAATATTTATTTTAATATTTTATTTTATGACTATTTGCCACAACAGAATTTTATTAATAATGATTCTTTTATAAGCACAAAAATCTTTAGTCTAGGGCAGTACTATATTATATATTAAATTATTGTTGGGAAGTAAACATTATGAGGTATAGTCGGAGTTATGGCTGAAGATGAAGATGACTATGTTTGAAATCGCGATATCAGGGAAGCATGAATCCTATGAGGTGAGTTGTTTAAACAATATGTTCTCCGATGAATTTTAATAACTATATTATATGTTAAATGGAAAAGGTCACTGGGTTCTCCCCTAAAGAGATGAATGAGAATCTTTTTATAGATAACAGTTCTTCAAGGACTTAAATGTTAGAATGATGATGAATACCAATTCATAATAAATAAGTTGAGTCTGCCATCATCTTACCTCATATTTCATTATACCAACTGAAGATGGAGCAAAGATGCTTTGAAACATGTCTTACAAGAAACAATTAAATATGAGGTAAAACAGCAGACCTAACTTATTTATTAAGTAGAACCTCATAATGTTACTTACTATCATATTTTCACAATACCAATTCATGTTCAACTATAATGGAAATAACACCATGAGGTACAATTAAATTTAAAATAAATCGAACTATTACAATAAATATCACTATGAGGTTTAATTTAAAATTTAAAATAAAATTCTTTACACCTCACCTCATATCTGGTCTTTTAAATAAGACTGGCTTTGTAACCTTAGTAGTTACATCTTCAATAGTTACCTGATAGAACATCAGTTGTGTAAATACTGAGGATGTAACCACTAAGGTTATGAAACCGGTCTAATTTAGAAAACAGGATTTGAGTTGAGGTGTAAAGAATTTTAGTTTAAATTTTAAAATTAATTATTTATCACCTCATCTCACTTCCTGCGTTCTAATTAAAAAAAAAGTTATTCAACTCCATTGTAAATTAGCATATATTATGAAACTAAACAACTGATGATTATGCAAATTTTTGGAATCTTGCTATACACTGATGGACAGCAAATATATATTTACATTTACAACATTATGGAATATAAACTTACCTTTTCTGCAGTGCTTGAGTAATTGCTCCAAATATTCACAGCCCAATTTCTCTAGAGCTTTCACATACTCAGTCATACAAGGACCCAGTACGTACCATTTATCACTAAGTATACAAACTCGTGCTACATCGACCCATTCAAATAGCATTTCAGTAGTAATCTATAAAATAGAGTAGTTTCTGGTTTAATCATAATTACAGTGGGAGCAAACACCATGAGGTATTTACATTAATGAATGAGTTGGAGAAAATGCTTTAACATCTCACCTCATAAAGCTGTGTGTCTTCACGATTATTTCCATCTTCAGTGCAAACTCCAACTGTTGGAGTTTGGACTGAAGATGGAAGTAATACTATACTTTTGAAACCGGTATCGTGAAGACATGCAACTTCATGAGGAAGATGTTATAGCATTTTCTTCAACTCATTTTTTAATTAAAATAATTTCTGGTTATTTATGGTTACTTGAACCATTAACGTATCATGATTTTCAACTTCTTGCAACATTATCTTCAAGTAATTACCAGATATGATTCCATAGTCTTGAAAAGAACTCTCTATACTTTATTCAGCCCTAGCCATAGCCAAGCAATCTAAGATATCATGCCTTGGCACACAGCCATAAGATGCACACTGATGAGTCCTCATGGGGGAAGAAATTTTCTCATGGAATTTTGATCAGCATGTGATCAATTGAGAAAACAAACTATATGGCTGGGGAACCTGACATGAAGATTACAGGTCACCCCTATCCAGCTGGTAAATCAAGAGCCTTCTAGGCCTCTCACGCCATTGAGTTTTAAAATCTACACCTATAAAAGCTGCACCATCTGAAATAACTTGAATACCAATTGAATAGTGAACATCTATTAGAGATCAGGGGTTTGAATCTCGATCCAAATAAAACTATGTCCAATTCTGGAAAATGTTAATTTAAAATATAGCATCAAAATCTATTAATAAATTACAATAGGAAGTAACATTATGAGGTTTTCATAATAAGCAAGATGAATCTGGTATCATCTTACCTCATAATACATTGTGTTATATTTGAACATGTTTTGATATTAAATTTGAAGAGAGAAAAAAAAAAGCCTAAATCGGGATTTGAACCCAATATGGCATATGAAAATTGTATTAGTATAAGAGAAAAATCGATGTTTAAATTGTGGTGCCTAATAGTTTAAATCGTTAAAGCACTGGTTACAGAACCAGAGATATTGGGTTCAAATCCCAATTTAGGCATATATTTTTCTTTCAAATTTAATTTGTCATTAAGTGAGAAGTGATAAATTTAATATTAAATATTGAATATTAGCTTTACTTGCTAGAAATGTAATGTATTGATTTCTATTTTAAAGTACTCTTATTTAAGAAACCACTATATGGCGTCAGTGGAACAAAAGTTCACTGCTACCTGGCGCACGGAAATTGTATTAGTATAAGAGAAAAATCTATGTTTAAATCGTGATGCCTAATAGCATAAATCGTTAAAGCACTAGTGTACAGAACCAGAGATATTGGGTTCAAAATCCGATTTAGGCATATATTTTTCTGGTGAAATTAAATGTTTCTTACCTCTCCTCATATAAATTTACTAAGTTGATCGCGATTTCGAGACTATAACTGTCTCATGATCAGAACTTTGTAGGCGATTGGTGTTATGTCGATCGGAAGAAACTCTTCTTCTTCCCTCTGTTGGTGGACCGATGAACCTCTGGATCAGGTCAAAATTTGTGGGAATTTCGAAGTTCATAAGTTTCCCTATGTTTTTCTGAATGTGGATCTTTTCCCAAACGGTGGGAATTTCAAAGTTCATAAGTTTTCCTTTGTTTTTCTGAATGTGGATCTTTTCCCAAACGGTTTGGGAAAAGATCCACATTCAGAAAAACAAAGGAAAACTTATGAACTTCGAAATTCCCACAAATTTTGACCTGATCCAGAGGTTCATCGGTCCACCAACAGAGGGAAGAAGAAGAGTTTCTTCCAATCGACATAACACCAGTCGCCTACAAAGTTCTGATGATGAGACAGTTTTAGTCTCGAAATCGCGATCAACTTAGTAAATTTATATGAGGAGAGCTAAGAAACATTTAATTTCACCATAAATTAAACCTCATAGTGATTAATTCTTTTAAAAGTTAAATATATTTTTCTCTTCAAATTTAATTTATCATTAAGTGAGAAGTGATAGATTTAATATTAAATATTGAATGTTTTGATATGCTATGCACATCATCATCAGCTTGACCTGACATGTCCAATGATTTATGAGGTAAGATAATAATAAAAAATGTTTTTCTTCAAATTGAATTTATCCTTCAATGAGATGTGTTAAATTAATAATAAAAGCATCAAGATAATACCAGATTCACCTTACTTAAGTGAATATCTACTTCAATGCCAAAGACTGTGTTTCAATCTACACAAGATGAATAATTTTACATATCTAGGATGCAATATCTCATATGAAGAAGAAAAGGATGTAAATGCAAAAATATCTAAATTTTTAAGAATTTTAGGGTTAATAAATTCTATCTTCAAGCCACAGTTAGTCCAAAAGCATTCAAGACTGAAAGTGTATAAAACACTGGCTCTTCCAACTCTTTTGTATGGTAGCGAAGTATGGACGTTGAAACAGAAGGATATGCAAAGACTTAGATCTGCTGAAATGAGATATCTTCGGAGGACTGCAGGATACACACTACTAGATCACAAAAAAAAAATGAAGACATCTTAGAAGAATTACACATGGAATCTTTAGAAAATAAAATTTCTGATTATAAGTCAAGATGGATGCAACATGTTCATCGAATGGAAGATCACAGAATACCCAAACAAATGTTAAAATATCAACCTGCAGGAAGAAGAAGACCAGGACGTCCACTCAAAAGACTTTTGGATGGGGTTTCTCTTGAGGCCGAAACAGGTCAACAAATGGCCTAAATTCATGAATGTACTATGATGATGATGATGACAAGATGAATCTACCAAAATTGTGCCTTCATACCAAAGACTCATGGACTCTTAAAAGTCAGAATTCTAACTGAGACTAGAGGGGATGGTCTTCGAAACATGTCCAGGTGAAAAAATACAATATGATGTGAGGCGTATATTGCTTGATGACTTCTAATAGTTAAATTCTATAATTCATATATATATCTAGCTTAAGAATTGCCTAATATTTTAATAATGACTTACATTATATTTGAAATGAAAAATATATGCCTAGACTGGGGTTTGAACCCAGGACCTGTGACTCTCTGTGTCAATGCTCTTCCATGTGAGCTACCTAGGCCTCCAATCTAAATGCATATTTTTCTCTTATACATAGTTAATTCCCTAACCCCAAATGCTACGAGCCGTTGCTACAATTTTTGCAAATGGCGGCTTCTTTATTAAGAAGACTTTTTATTGGGAATTTAAACATTACTGATAAAGCCACTAGTGCTTCTTTCAATGGTTTCATTATTCGTTTTTAAACATCTTAATGATGGACAAATTATATTTGAAAAGAAACTATATATAAGAGAAAAATATGTGTTTAAATTGGAGGCCTAGGTACCTCACTTGGAAGAGCATTGACATAGAGAGTCAAAGGTCCTGGGTTCAAACCCCAGTCTAGGCGTATATTTTTCTTTTCAAATATAATTTATCCATCATTAAGATGTTTAAAAATGAATAATAAAACCAATGACTTACATATTCAACTATTTTGTTTTATGAATTGCAAATGTATTTTTTTTTTCATGTCACTATATTCTTATTACAGATCATGCAGACAAAATAAATGTATACTTTTATATTTTTACCAAAAATTAAACGGGAAAAGCATTATGCATTTTGTGTTCCATTCAATTTATATGAACTAAATGAATAAATATATTTAAGATTTTTAGATCATTTTCTACAGTTTTCTGGTCACTTTATGGGGTTTGTCCTGTCATTTTATAGGTCACTAGCCAATACCCGTTGTGTGCTGCTACATCTAAATAAATTAAACGTGTTTTTAGGTTTAGTTAAATAAGTAAAAAGAAAAATAATTATAAATTTATATCATAATTATCAGTTCAGCGGTTGTTTGGTCGGGTTGAAGATAAATTGGCCAGTTTACAGGTAATTTGATCGTTTTAGAAGTAGATTCATCAGTTTAAGGGAAATTTTATCATTTAAGAGGTAACTTGGTCAGTTTACGGGTAGTTAATATTTAATTTTAGGAAGTTATATTTTGAGGTTATTTTAATTATATTATTTTTAGTCTGAACATCTTACCTCAATGTTAATGTTGATTTGTTCTTGGACATGTTTCAAAACAAATCTGTTTTATCGTCAGCTTTCCCAGTCTGGGAAAGCTGACGATAAAACAGAATTGTTTTGAAACATGAAATCTGTTTTATCGTCAGCTTTCCCAGTCTGGGAAAGCTGACGATAAAACAGAATTGTTTTGAAACATGTCCAAGAACAAATCAACATTCTGGGAAAGCTGACGATAAAACAGGAATTGTTTTGAAACATGTCCAAGAACAAATCAACATTAATATTGAGGTAAGATGTTCAGACTAAAAATAATATAATTACAGGTAGTTTTTCATTTTAGAGGTAGTTTAATCAGTTTACTGGTAGTTTTGGTCTTTATAGAGGTAGTTTGATTAGCTACTGATAATTTGGTCGATACAGAGGTAATTTCATCGGTTTAGGGGTAGTTTGGTTGGATCGATTGGACATTTTAGATTATGTTTCTGGGTTAGGTATCGGTTAAGTCAGTAAGTCAGGTATTGGTCAGGTTAGGATAGAATAGGTTAGGTTTAGTTATGTTTGGCCAGGTTAGGTTTGGTCCAGGTAAGGATTGTGTTATGTCCGGGTTAGGTCAGGTTTAGGCCTATTTTAGTTATGAGTTTGGGTTCAGTTTGAGTTCGGGTTCTGATCCAGTTTGGATTTCAGTTTCGGTTACTGGGAAAGCTGACGATAAAACAGATTTGTTTTGAAACATGTCCAAGAACAAATCAACATTCTGGGAAAGCTGACGATAAAACAGGAATTGTTTTGAAACATGTCCAAGAACAAATCAACATTAATATTGAGGTAAGATGTTCAGACTAAAAATAATATAATTACGGGTAGTTTTTCATTTTAGAGGTAGTTTAATCAGTTTACTGGTAGTTTTGGTCTTTATAGAGGTAGTTTGATTAGCTACTGATAATTTGGTCGATACAGAGGTAATTTCATCGGTTTAGGGGTAGTTTGGTTGGATCGATTGGACATTTTAGATTATGTTTCTGGGTTAGGTATCGGTTAAGTCAGTAAGTCAGGTATTGGTCAGGTTAGGATAGAATAGGTTAGGTTTAGTTATGTTTGGCCAGGTTAGGTTAGGTCCAGATAAGGATTGTGTTATGTCCAGGTTAGGTCAGGTTTAGGCCTATTTTAGTTATGAGTTTGGGTTCAGTTTGAGTTCGGGTTCTGATCCAGTTTGGATTTCAGTTTCGGTTTAGGGATTTGGTTTTAGGTTTAGGTTCAAGTTTGGATACAGGTTAGGATAGGCATGGTTGGGTTAGGTTTAGGTTTTGGGTTAGATTCATATTAGGTTCAGTTTAGGGTCAGTGTAGGTTCTGGTTAGGTTCAATTTAGGTTGAGATTAGGTTAATGTTAGGTCAGGCTATGTTCAAGTTAGATTCATGTTAGGTAAAGGATACGTTCAGTTTAGGTTCTGGCTAGTTCAGGTTAGGTTCAAGCTGTGTTCAGGGTAGGTTGAGGCCAGGTTTAGGCTAGGTTCAAATTAGGTCCAAGTTTGGTTCACTTTAGGTTCCAGCTAGGTTCAGATTATATTAAAGTTAAGTTTAGGTTAGATTCTGGCTAAGTTCAATTTGATTCAGGATAGTTGAGGCTTGATCCAGGTTAGGTTCCAGCTAGGTTCAGGCCAGATTCAGGTTAGGTTTGGGTTGGGGTCAGGCTAGGTTTGGGTTAGGTTCAGGCTACATTCAGGTTAGGTTAAGTTCAGGCAAGATTCAGGTTCAGTTATGTTCGGTTACGTTATGTTAGGTTCGGTCAAGTCCGGTTAATATAGGTCATGTTCGGTCAGGTTGGGTCAGTATAGTTCAGGTCAAGTCAGGTAATTTAAGCATCCAAAAGCAATTTTTCAAGTTTTTAACTATAAAGGGCAATTTTTAAAGGTGTAGGAGTTGAGTGCCACAACTCTCTTATAGCCTATGTTCATCCTGGGAATCTCCTGAACGTTAGCTAAAAGCCCCATCAAAATTGGATGAATGGTATGGCAGCATATAAAATACGAACAACAAACATTCATTTTTATATATTAGGCTAGCTAATACCCGGTGTGCACTGCTACACCTAAATGAATTAAATGTGTTTTTATGTTTAGTTAACCTTTTGACTGCCGAGTTTCTCTTTTGCCAGCTGGGTTGTGGGTGCCAGGTTTTTTAAATTTAAAGTACTACACCATACTATATAATATAAACCTATATAAAGTATTTTTAACTGTTTACATGCCATGCTAAATTTAATTTAAACTCATTATTATACATTTATTTGAAGGTTAGGCAGTGTTGCTTCCACTTGTAAAGATCCCAGGTTCGAATTCAGCACGGTGTCTTTATTGAAATTTGTTATCACTATCACTAAAACATTTATTCTACTGAATAATGTTGATGGTATTATCACTAAACACTTATAATATTAAATATTGTTGAACATTTTTTATGGTCCTGGGTTCGAATCAGTTCCAGCCAAACAGCTGTTTTATGCCACGTGTTTCGTCTGTCGCGACACGCCCACCACTGTCACTCACACCCTGTTCATTTTAGGTCTACATCACTTGCTTTACTATTTACAGGCTTAGATTGTAATAATATTCTATTAGAAACAGGACTACTATCACATTCGTCAAACGAATAACCATTTGATGAACTGTTACTGTCACTCTCATCTTCTGATAAAACTGACACATTAAACTCGCGTATTGTATTTTCGTCAACTTTGAGACATGAATCACTGTATTCCACAGCACGAACTACCCCTTGGCCAGGTATCTTTTCAACTAAAAATAAAATAAATAAAGAGAAAATTCTGAAATTGCAATATTCCATAGCAAAAAAAAAAAGGCCTTGAAACATGAATGTACACCCTCCTTTAGAAAACCGATTTACAACCAGCCTGTACCGTTATTCTGTAAGGGATGTGCAAAGTATTGCTAAGAAAGGATGTACAAACACAGAACAAAAAATAATTTTAGTTTATTGAAGTAAAAACTTCGGGAAAAAAATATTTAAAGTAATAAGATTGAAAACCGGAGCCTGCCGGGCGTGGCGTACCGCTGTACACGCACTTTCACCGGCGTACGCCGGGCATGGCGTTCAAAAGGTTAAATAAGTAAAAAAGGAGAAAATAATAAATTTATATCATAATTACGAGTTTAATGGTTGTTTCGTCGGATTAGAGGTAAATTGGCCAGTTTACAGGTTATTCAATCGTGAGATAAATTCATCAGTTTAAGAGTGATTTTATCATTTTAGATGTAGCTTGATCGGTTTATAGGTAGTTTCTCGTTTTAGAGGTAGTTTAATCGGTTTGCTAGTTTTGGTCTTTATAGAAGTAGTTTGATTAGCTACTGGTAATTTGGTTATAGAGGTAATTTCATCGATTTAGGGATAGTTCGGTTAGACTTTTTAAATTAAGTTTCTGGATTAGGTTAGTATCAGTTAGGTCAGGTATCAGTCAGTTCAGGTCAGATTCGGTTCAGTTAGGTTAGGACAGGATAGATTAGGATAGAATAGGTTAGGTAACAATATATTAGGTTAGATTTATTTAGGTTTGTTTCAGTATGGTTTGGTTCGGTAGGTTAGGTTAGGTCAGGGTTAGGATAGTGTTATGTCCAGATTAGGTCAAGTTTAGGTCAGGTTTAGTTCCGGGTTTGGATTAGGGTTCAGTTTGGGTTTCAGTTTTTCTTTCAGTGTTGATTTCGGGTCTTGTTTTTTTGTTTTGGATATGGGTTTGGATTCAGGTTAGGTTAGGCTCGGTTATGCATGGTTGGGTTAGGTTTAGGTTCGTGTTAGATTCAGTTTAGGTTGAGTTTAAGTTTGGTTTAGGTTCGTTTTAGGTTTAATTTAGATTTGATTAGGATCAATTTAGTTTGAGGTTGGGTTAAGGTTAGGTTCAGGTTGGGTTGGGTTAGGCACGATTGGGTGAGATTCATTTAGGTTCAGTTTACATTCGGGTTATATTAGTTTCGGTCAGGTTGGTTCAGTATAGATCAGTATAGTACAGATCAGGTCATTTAACCCTTAAATTAGCAAGACACTAATATCTTGTGTCAGTTATTTAAATGTGGCGGACTGCAGTGAAAACGAAATCATCCATAACTGATATTATTAAGTACATTGTGTAATTCGAAACACATTTAAGTTATTTATATTTGTTTATTTTCTTCTGATTTATTAAAAATATTAAATAAATAGAACCAATTGTTGTATCATGTAGGATACATTGCAAAGATAAGGGTTCCAAAAAGCTACTTTTTTCTCATTTCTCACTACAAAGGGTCATTTATGAAGGTGTAAGAGTTGAATATCACAACTCTCTCATAGCCTATGTTCATCTCAAGAATCTCCTGAACATTTTGTAAAAAGCCCCATCACAATCAGATGAACGGCATGGCAGCACATAAAATACAAACAAACATTCATTTTTATACTTTAGATTAAATTTGGACCCTTATGATGATAGTAAAGGTACATAAAATTCATTCTACTTGATTTAAAAATATGAAACATCAGAAATATTGATTTTTGTAAATAACTTTGTTTCTTTCCTCTATTACACAAATAATAATCTTCCAAGATTTTGCAGTAGATTTTCTCTATTACTTGCTTACCTCATTAACAGGATGTGTTGTTCTAAATTGAGAAATATATGTGAAAAAAAGTGATTTAAGGTAAATCATGGCTTCCAACATTCGCATTTTAATATCAACTAAAGTTTGTTTTAACTTTTGAAGGCTCATAGGTTTAATTATTTCTGAAAATTTAGGTTTGCCATATCTCCAATTTTTAAACTTCTCTTGTAGCCATTCAAAACGATACGCTATGAGACGACAGAGACCATATGCTGATCCATAGTAAATTCCACCAAGTTCCAGACACTTTTGCATAGCTGCCATTTCTTCTAGGAATCTGCAAACATAAAAAAAACAAATAACATTTGTAGGCAAACATTTGTACAAATGAATCGGTCTCACACTGGTTCCCAAAGAGTAACAAATGAACATTTTTATATTAAATAAAATACTTCAAAAAAACTTTCTAAGGAATGCACCTTGATATCCCGTAGGAGCTCAGTATCTAATGATCCTGAAGGCTGTGTTGGGGAGCATAAGCTGCTGACTAGCCAGAGGAGACAGGAAGCAAACACTCCATAAAAGGCTGATGAGACTCAACAATTCAGGAAGACCATTTACCTAGGAGTGGATAACTCTAATATAAAATAGGCCTCTCTGGCAGGAGGCTATGCAGAGGACTAGTAACTTAACCATGTAACTCATATACTTTAAAGTATTGATAGCCAGATTAACCAAACAATGATGATCATTACAAAAAAATCATGAGTTGGAACATCATATATAAGCAGCATATCCTATAAAGAAAATTAAATAAAAAAAAATTAGAAAATATTACCAACCCAGAGGAACTCAAGACATAGGAAGACCAGAACAAGCTGGAAAGAGAATTAATTTGAGTTGTATTTTGACTCACCTCATATTTCTTGATTTCTATGCAGACACGAGTTTCATCACTACCTTTGTGACATTTTTTATGTAACCCCACGATCACAACTGCCATCCGGCAGTTGTCTCTCTTGTATATTGACCTCTGTACTCTCTGTTGGCTGACTAATGAACTTCCAAAGTAATTCCATCTCATTTTCACCCGGATATTTCAAAATTCATAGTTTTCTTTTTATTCTTGCATATGTAAATTTTCCCTCAAATTGTGAGTTCTTTTGATTTTTCCAACTGTTTAAGTAATTTTGCCTTGGTTTCAAAAGAACTCACAATTTGGGAGAAAATTTACATATGCATGAATAAAAGGAAAACTATGAATTTTGAAATACCCAGTGAAAATAAGAGGGGATTGATTTGGAAGTTCATCGGTCAGCCAACAGAGAGTGCAGAGGTCAATTTATAAGAGAGACAACTGCAGGATGGCAATTGTGATCGTGGTGTTGCATCGAAAATGTCACAAAGGCAGTGACGAAACGTCTGCATTGAAATCAAGAAATATGAGGTGAGTCAAAATACAATTCAAATTAATTAAAATGAACGTCAAAGTGTTATTTCCTACGTACATAATTTAGTGGAAAGAGAACTTTGAGGATGGAACTGGCTAAGCTAAATCCTGGAAGCAGATGATGATCTTTAAAAAATTAATACTTGGTTTAAAATACTGCGTTGGCCCGAATATAAGCCACACTTTGTATCCAATTAACAAATGCAAAAGATTAACCATGATTTAGGCCATCATGCCTTGGTGCAGAGCTACAGGACTTGCGCTGATTTGAGTCCCCATTAGGGAAGAAATTTTTTCATGAAATTTTGGCCAATATAGAACTGATGCTGACCCAACATCGTTAGGAATTTGGGTAGCCACAATGAATAGTGGCTCCAGGGTATATAATTATCTCTACCCATTTCAAGTTCATATATATTATAATATTTACATATGGAAAAAACCCAGCTATAGTGGCTGTGGGACCTGACATGCTGACCACATGTCACCCCTATACTGACAGGATGATTTTCCACCTCTATGATTAACATATGTGGATGTTAGACCAGCATTTGGATGGTAGGTGAAGCACATTATAGGCCGGTCACACTATGGAGTTATGGAGAATTATACAAGGGATGATTGATAATATTAGCCCAGAATAGGGATGTATGGAGAGCTTATGTCAGCATGTTCATGAATCTCCTGATTCAATAGGGTCAGTGAATTAATTAATTTATATAATATGCATTTTCCAATTCATATTTGATATATTACCTGTATTCCAATACATCATAAAGTGGAAACAGCTCAATGGCA
Organism: Diploptera punctata; assembly: GCA_030220185.1. Lineage (NCBI taxonomy): Eukaryota > Metazoa > Arthropoda > Insecta > Blattodea > Blaberidae > Diploptera > Diploptera punctata. Next base: position 114,211 of record JASPKZ010003071.1, on the reverse strand, counting down.
TCTGAACTCTTCTTTTTGGCGGCTGTTTGCAATAATTCAAACTGTACATCTGATACCAGCTGTAAAAATGCTTCACGCTTATTTTCAAGGTATACAAGCCATGCTAGACCAATTTTGGGGAACTGCATGTCCTCCAGTTGTGGAACATTTACAGCTGGAAGGAAAGGGAATAAAGTCAAATCTCTCTATCAAACAGAACAGTTGCAAATATAGTTTAATAAAAGGCATAGAGAGAGGAAATCAATACTACAATAATTTATGAGAAATCATTCTCAATTAAAGTACTGGATCTTATTCTCTTAATATTATACTAGTTTGTATATTTACAATAGTCAGTTTTAAAGTTGTATCTTAATTTTTTTTTTTTCCTTCTTTCAATAAGATGGTAATATGAGATATTTGAACTCAGAGGCATTTCCTAAAACCATCTTCCATAATTCTCACCAATAACATCTTAATCAATTGAGTTGGTGTTTACTTGATGAAAATCCATATTTATTAATTAAATAAAAATAAAACATAGTTTTATTTGATTTTCACATTTATTATATAATTCAGTGACAGCTGTTTCGGTACACTGTACCATCTTCAGACATGTTAACAAATTATGAATTGTGTTTCAACTGATCTAAGCAACAATGCAATATTTAATATTTAATTTTAGGAAGTTTGGGAAAGCTGACGATAAAACAGAATTGTTTTGAAACATGTCCAAGAACAATTCAACATTAATATTGAGGTAAGATGTCCAGACCAAAAATAATATAATGCAATATTTATTTAAATTTTTTAATTTAACAAAGGGGATTCATTCAAACCAAGTTAAGAATTTAACAGTTTGTTACTACTTTTCAATTTACTTTTGGAGGCTGTAGAAATAAATAAATTGAAAAGTAGTAACAAACTGTTAAATTCTCTACTTGATTTGAATGAATCCCCTTTGTTAAATTAAAAAATTTAAATAAATATTGTTGTATTGTTGCTTAGATCAGTTGGAACACAATTCATAATTTAACATGTCTGAAGAAGGTACAGTGTACCGAAACAGCTGCCACTGAATTATATAATAAATATGAAAATCAAATAAAACTATGTTTTATTTTTATTTAATTAATAATAACAAGTCCACCGCTGTGGTCTCGAGGTAGCGTGCTGCCTTGTCACGCAGCAGGCCCGGGTTCGATCCCCAGTCAGGGCAGTTTTTCTGGGTGAGGTTTTTATCGGGGTTTTTCCTCACCTGTAAGACAAATGTCAGGAAAACTTTAAGGCCCAAACGGTCCCCGAAATCATATGGCCAATCATCATCATCATACTTCACCGGGGTGGAAAGCAACGGGAAGCTACCACACCTATAATTCCCTAGTAAAGCTGCAAGCATAGCATAAAAATGCTGTGATTGCAGTGAAGGACCTACCTTCGGGCAGAATTACTAGGGATGGAATAATAACATCTTAAATCAACAGGTAGCAACACTGCTCACTTTATAAACAGCTATTATCTTGAACTTTTATAGGAATAAATCACCATGAGGTTTAATTTAAGATAAAATCAAATGTTTCATACCTCTCATACTAATCTACAGTATAAGGCAAGGTATGAAACATTTGATTTTATCTTAGCTATTATCTATCCAAAATAATAACTATATTCAATATCCATCCATAGTAATTCTGCCTGAAGGCAGGTCCTTTACTGCAATCATAGCATTTTCATGCTATGCTTGCAGCTTTACTAGGGAATTGTAGGTGTGGTAGCTTCCCGTTGCTTTCCACACCAGTAAAGGATGATGATAATGATAAGGATGATGATTGCCATATGATTTCGGGGACTGTTTGGGCCTTATAGTTTTCCTAACATTTGTCTTACAGGTGAGGAAAAACCCCAATAAAAACTTCACTCAGAAAAACTGTCCCAACCGGGGATCGAACCCAGGCCCGCTGCGTGACAAGGCAGCACGCTACCTCGAGACCACAGCGGTGGACATATTCAATATAAAGAAATATATTTTTAGTCCAAGTAATATTTGTTGCTGTTGGCCTCGGTGAGCTAGTAACTAAAACTGGATATTTACCCAGACATAATAATAAGGGTTATTTTAATTATTTAATATATATAATTTTAATATTTAATATCCAATGGAAATCAGCTGATATATTATTAGTATGAATATTGAAAATTTCATATTTTTTATGTATATAAAAAAATTGTAGCTAAATAGTTAATTGTTGAAAATAATTTTATGGTTCTAAGAATTTATAGAATCAGTTATGAATTTAAATGTATCTTTGAAATATCAACTGACATTCTTTTTAATTTAAAAGAGATTGGCTAACTCGGATATGAGTCAACCAATAGTACTCATAATCCTGGTTATGTTGACCAATCAGATTTAAATGTCATAATTTGAAAGAAAGAATTGTGGGAGATATTTCCCAATCTGGAGAGTCTACTGATAACATTCATGGAGGCAAGACCTACAAAGAAACGGTCATCCATGATTTTGTGAAAATTACCTTAAATATTATTTAAAATAATCTAAATAGTGATCGTATGACTGCAAATGCAGTTAAACTTATAAGCTGTTAATTTCAGCTTTTGGGTAATTTTATATATGACTGTTAGTCTTCAAAATGGAAATTTTAATAAGTACCAATAACAGTCATTCTAGTAACTGACAGTTTAAAGTCATTATACAAGTTTTATTTATCATCGAATGAACTGATATTTATGAATAAAATTCACAGGTTTTATTTACAGTTAAGTGACTTTTGATTTAAGGTGAAAACCTATTTTTCATATTCCCTGTGTTCCCCTGACCGGAGTTCCAAGCCATGGCAAACATCAAAGTCGAACCCAGGACTTCCTGCAACGAGAACCGACAAGGAACAACAAATTTCCTCCTTTATATGGCATCAAGGAGGAGCAACATATTACATTTTACTTTATAACTACGTTCCTTGCTTCTCGTCTCAACAGTCATGGGTTCAAATCCAGCCAGGATTGATGGATTTCTCACCTCATACTTCATGTTCTTCAAGCACGGAAACTGTAGTTTTCAAGAGAAATCTTTCTCACACAAAAGAACACTTAGAAATATTACAAATGATGAAATTGAAAAATCAGCAATTGCAGCTCATAGTCTGCTACAGATTCATAAAATTGAAAAAGCCAAACTTTTAAAACATTTGGCAAAACCATTGGAATTGACAGTTTGGGAAAAGATATATATTCAAAATAACAAATGCATTTCATGGAAAAGACCCCATACAAAGTAAAATCTGTCTCCAGAATAAAATTTTAGAGAGATCTAATCAATTTAAATATCTTGGATATTATCTCTCTATCTGGGATGAAAAGGATATCCCTGAAAAAATTACTGGTTATAATAAAAGTTTGGGAATTATTAATCAAGTTATGAAACCATCCCTTGTACAAAAAAACACCACATTACGTTTATATAACACTTTGGCTAGACCAGTGTTGACCTATGGTAGTGAAGCATGGACACTAAAAAGACAACATGAAAGCAGAATAACGGCTTGTGAAATGAGATTCATGCGCAGAACAGCGGGTTACACCAGATGGGATCGGAAAAGGAACACCGATATCTTAAAAGAATTGAAGACTACGCCAATTTTGGAATATATTAAACAGTACCAACTAAATTGGAAACACCATCTAGAAAGAATGAGTTCAAATCGGATCCCCAAAGCTGTTTATAATTATATACCAAGAGGAGTAAGATCACTGGGCCGTCCTATGAAACGCTGGAGGGAAAATTTTCTATAGGATCGTAACAGGCCTTGGCCTAATACTTGGAAGGAAGAAGAAATAACAAATTTAGGTCCATGAATTTTGAAATTCCTGGCGAGCAAGATTTAATCTCAAAGTTCATTAAATGAACACCAGATGGCAACTTTGAAGATGAAGATGTAGACCGATACTCGATAGTCATAATGATGGCTGAAGATGGGAGGGATTCCTCTTGAAAACTGCAGTTTCCATGCTTGAAGAACACGATGTATGAGGTGAGATACGACTCAGTTTTATTAATTATTGGTTGTTTAATACCATATGATATAAATAATGTACAAAACTAACACTTACGCTGTAAAGCTTTATCAGTTTCAAGTCTCAAATCAAACTGAGAAGTTTGATTAAAGTTTTCAAAAATCATGTCAACATCATTCAGATTTTTTTTTAATAATGTTCGGTTCTTCATTTCTGCAGCAACTTCTGCAAAGTACTTAGCAGGAGGACAGTCTGATTCATTAATTACTATATGCTGAATCAGTGAACTCAGTTTAGCTCCTACATCTGCTAAAATTGCATGACACTCACTGCGGTGTAGCTGTGTCAGTGAATTCTGTAAATAAGATTCAAATAAATCATAAATCTCATAAATTTGAGTTGAATTTTTACACAATAAAATTAATCTTTAACCCATGATTTGGGAATATATCCTTAAAGATATATTGATTTCTTATGTTTTATATTTATATATGCATAAATCTTAGCAAGACCTGTACTTTGCTACGGCAATGAGGCATGGATTTTGAGGAAAGGAGAAGAGAGCAGGATAACTTCTAGTGAAATGAGATTCATGATATATACAGCAGGATATACCAAATGGGATCACAAATGCAATGATGATATCTTGAAGAAACTACATTTAGAACCGGTCATTGAATACATACATACATACCAGAACAACTGGATGAATCATTTGCAACGAATTGAGTTCAGTTAGAATTCCCAAGGCTATGCTTCGTTATTGTCCAACAAGGAAGAGATCTCAGAGCCGTCTAAGGAAACGCTGGATACAAAATTCATCAGTGAGATCATAACATACCTATAGGTCTAAGGCTTGGTTGGATGAAGAAGAAGAAATATATATATGTATGTATGTATGTATGTATAAAATAGAAATTTACACGAATCCAAATTGTCCTTTATGCAACAAAGATGAAGAAATGAATGAAGAACATCCACAAACCTGTAAATCCTGTTGGATCCACCACAGAAAAATATTGGAGAGCAAGAACACTAATGGCTTCATTGCCAAGGACCAACATTTGATAACAATATATAATATATATATATATATATATATATATATATATGTGTGTGTGTGTGTGTGTTATATTGTAGAATTTTGCAGATATATGCATGAATAAGAAGTTTCTTAATTATGTATATATAAATGGAATTAACCTTCCGAAAGGAGAACACAATAAGAGGATAATGATGATACATAAAAATGGATTTATATATATGTGTGTGTGTGTGTGTGTGTTTTTTTGTGCATGGTTTGTCCACATGTGTGCATGCACCAGCATAACTCTGGAAAGAGTGAACATTTTTCAACCAAAATGTATACACATATTAATTACAATCTGGAAAAGATATTGTAAGAGGTAAGAGTCACCTAGCACTCCTAGGAAGAAGGGGGTTAGAAGGGGTGACATGTAAAAATAATAAAAAACAATCTACATATGTTGCAGCATAACTTGAATTCTTGGAACAATTTCAAACAAAGTAGGTTCACATACAATTTATAACACGAAAAGATACTATGAGGGGTAAGAAACACCTAATAGATGACCCTATAACCGATATTAATGTCAAAACCACAAATTTTGGGATTGCTAAGCTGATTGATAGCAGTTCCCAATGACTTCTAAGCTCAAGAATAGAAGGGGTGAAAAATAAAATGTCAAAAATAACAGACAGTAGTGTTGAATACATTGTTTTCAGAGTTTGCTAATTAGTGACTCTTCTGATAACATTTAAACCCAAGTTTGACTCCTTTCATCCCCAAGGGATGTGAGAGGAGTGGAAAATAAAATGTTCAAAATGACCGAGATTAATGTCAAATCCACAGTTTTCAGAGTGGTTAATAAAGACGATCAAACTGTCTTAATCCCTCTCGCAAGTGAGACTGGTTGAAAGGAAGTGTTGGCCACGAGAGCTTCATATACTGGTAAAAAGAGCTGGACACTGAAAAGTATCAGAATTCTCACAGTGAGTACGGAGGATGAAATCATGCTGTGTCTGTGCCACATACAAAATGTTTAGTATGTATGAAGCGGTTCCTTTTTGTAATAGCCAAAGGATATTCCTTCTTTTACAAATAAACATTTTTGTTATATTTTAAATTAAATACTTTCCAGAATTGGATATAGTTTTATTTCATATATCAAAATATAAAGCATTACCACTTAAAAGTAATGTTTAAATTCTCAATAAAAATACTTCGAATAGAAGTTGTCAGATGGCATTGTTGATAACGATGGCTATTGGCCTTCGGATGAAAGGAGAATTGTATAAGTGGAAAGAAATTTGACGTTTCTGTTGGAAGATCGAATGGCATAATGGTTATCGCAATGATGTACAGAGTCAGGATCTGGGGTCTACTCCCGGTTCAAACATAATTTTTCTTTCTAAAATAAAACTATATCTAATTTCAAAAGTATTAATTTAAAATATATCATCAAAATATAAAGTATTACCACTTAAAAGTAATGTTTAAATTATCAATAAAAATACTTCAAATAAAAGTCTTCAAATGCCATTGTTGATAGAGATGGCTATCGGCCTTCGGATGAAAGGAGAATTGTATAAGTTATTACATAACCATTTACATATGATTCATCTAAATGGTTATGTAATGAATTTAATAAAATGAATGGATTTGAAAACTCTGCAATAGAAAACTCTTATGAATTGGTAAATAAACTAGAAAACATACAACTACAATCTTCAGACAGATTAGTTTCTTTTGATGATGTTTCCTTATTTCCAAGCATTCCGAAAGACCAAACTATGGACATTTTAGAGATTTGGCTGAACAATAATAAAATTGAAAATGGAAAGATAGTTGAATACAAAACTTTAACTAAATTACCTACAATGGAAGATTCTATAAACAAAATTCAGGACTTTCGATGGGAAACCCTTTATCTCCATTCTTAGCTAATCTATTCATGGAGAATTTTGAACACAAGATAATTAATGGACATCGTTTAATTTTCAAGTTCTGGTGCAGATATGCGGATGACATAATTGCAATAGTTAATCATAAACAGATAGATGAGGCATTGAAATTATTGAACATTCAAAGTCAAACTATAAAGTTCACTATGGAAAAGGAAATCAATAGAGAAATACCATTTTTAGATCTCGAAGGGACTATTATTATGCTTTCAAGTCTTATACGAGAATTTCCCATACGGGAAAATTTTCTATAGGATCGTAACAGGCCTTGGCCTAATACTTGGAAGGAAGAAGAAGAAGAAGAACTTAAAAAGGAATGAAGAAAATAAGATAGAATTTGGAATTTACAGAAAGAAGACACATATAGATAACTATATAAAAGTTTCAGGTTTCAATCACATAGCTCACAAAGAAGCAGTTTTCAATAGTTTGACCAATAGATTAGTTGAATGCAATGACCCATTAACCACAGAAAATTATGTAAAATGAAAAGAACACTCATACTCAACGTAGCACGATTAACAAGTGATGTTTGCAGTAAGAATGATACTCAAGAAAATAACCAATTTCAAAAGACAAAAATTTATTAATCAAAGCACTCTTCTAAAAGTGAAAGAAGAAAATGTAAAATTCAGAAAATTCACATATCATCCATTACAACACCACAAGTTTCAAAATTTTTTTAAAGATTTCCACATAAGGTTCACCAACCAGCATACCACCAAATGAACTACAGCAATCAGTATACTGATTAGACCTAATAAAAATGATAAAATAAATAATAAGAAAACAATTCAGGGTATTTTATCAGATAAATTATAATGTGAATACTGTTGATGAAATTCTACATCGAAAACGACTAAGAGAAATTTTGAAAACTAGAGTGAAAGAACATCTCAGGAATGTCAATAAAGGGGAAGTAGAAAAATCTGCAGTGGCTGCCCATGCATGGTCTGAAAACATCTTATCAAGAAAGAAGCTAAATTACTAAAACAAAAAGAAAAACCAAAAGAACTTACTGTATGGGAAAAGATCTACATTTAAAAGAGCAAAAAGAAGAAATTGATGAACTTTGAAATTCCCGGTGAGAATGACCTGGTTTCGAGGTTTTTCAATCAGCCAATGGAAGGAGCGAAGGACAGCTCTTCAAGACGACAGAACAATGGTCGTGACAATACTGAAGATGGAATAGAAACTATGTTCCAAAACTAGTTTATAGTCAAATAAGAAGAACAATATGAGGTGAGTGATAAAAAATTCTACCTTAATTTACAAAGTATATTGTTTCATATAAATACATTTTCCAACCTTTTCTAGTCCAAAAATGTATAACAATTAAAGGTTACCTAATGTTGGTGTGTCTAATTCTCAATTATGGGAATGAAATTTGGAGTATGTCAATGTAATGAAAACAAAATCACTGCCAATGAAATTAAACTTTTAATACTTGCAAATACACCAAAATGGATGGAAAGAAGAGAAAAAATTGATATAATTAAAAATAAATTCAATTTTGGGTAAAATTTAGAGACAGCAATCCAGTTTCCACGTATTTTGAATGCCTGCAATCATATTTTAGTTCAAACAAAGAAAAACAATAAAGCAATTACCCTAAAACAAACCAATGATCTGAATTCAAAGTTAAAATTGGGAAACACATTATGAGGTTCTTAATTAATAAATTAATGAGTCACTTTAGAAATATTAAAAATGGTGAAATTGAAAAATCAGCTATTGCAGCACATAGTTTGTTGGAAGGTCATAGAATTGAAAAAGAAGCTAAACTTCTAAAACATTTGGAAAAAACTTTGGATTTGACAGTTTGGGAGAAAATATTTATACAGAAGAACAAATTTAAATCTATGAATTTCGACATTCCGGATGAACGTGACCTCATCTCGAAGTTCATCGAATCAACACCAGATGGCAACGATATCTCGAAGTTCGTCAAATCAACACCAGATGGCAACGTTATAGAGGGAGATTCCAACGAATATCCGGTAGTCATAATGGCAGTTGAAAATGAATGACAAGATCATTTGAAAACTATAGTTACCGTGTGAAAAACATGAAATATGAGGTAAGATGTTAAAATGACTCATTAATTTATCAATGATCTGAAATTTAATTACGGTTTCCAAGTTAGCCATCTAGTTTTAAAATACAATAGGAAGTAACATTAAGAGGTTTTTATAATAATTAAAACATTTGGTCTGTTCATTCTTACCTCTTAGAGTTGTTTTTGTTGAACATATGTTTCAGAGCTTCTTAGCTGACGATGGGACTAAGAAACTCTGAAATATATGTTCGACAAAAACAACTCTAAGAGGTAAGAATGAACAGACCAAATGTTTTAATTTTAGCCATCTAGTAATTAACTGGAGAGAACTGAGATTTGAACCCAAGATCTACAGCCTGGTCTCTAACAATGAGCTACTCAGGTATGAACCAAGCCCAAATTCCTCTCTTTAATTCCTGTAATTGATTTAAAAAACCAATCATAAATGTTTTATGCAGTTGAAGCATCTCCAATAAAATCATACGAACTAAGATTCACTATCTACGGTCACCTAAGTAGCTTGTTGGAAAGTGCCAGCAGCATAAAACTAGAGAACTTTGGTTAAAACCTCAGATTTGAACCATTTTTCTTTAGTTATGTTTAAAAAAAAACATTGGTTTTATCATTATCATTATATAATTTATAATATTTTAAAATAATAGCTCAGACAAATATTCAATTGATTTCATTAATTTTTTCTGTATATAATATATTATTTATATTTATGAAATTCAAGCTGGAGTACAAAATTGTCTCCAACCCAACTTCTATTTCAGTTTCCTTTCACTCTATTAAAAGAATCATAACGAATAAATATATCAACAAACTTAGAGAAGAATGCATAACCAAAACAACTGGAAAGAAATGGGAAAATTTACAAACTTAAAACATTACAAAGAAAATCCACAGTGGCAATATTCAGACTACGAATAGGACACGACATCTAAATAAACACCTACACAGATTTGGTATAGCAAATTTACCTAAATGCTCTCTTTTCAAATTGAAATTAAGATATGGAATGAAACCATCTCCTCTGTTGTCCATATTTTTGTAGAAGAGACCAGTCTTCCTGCTAAATATTGGAGTGCAAGAAAGCGAATGATTTCATTGTTAAATGCTCGACATTAGATACCAACCAACCAACCAACCATATTTATGAAATTTTAAAATTTAGAGTAAGCACAGCTTATACTATGGATAGGGATGTATGGATAGCTTATGTCCATGCAGCATGAACCTACAGATGTTTTTATTATTAATTTAACATTTCTCAATGAAAGATAAATTAAATTTGAAGAGAAAAATTTTTTGCCTAGACCGGGACTCGAACCCGGGACCCTTGGCTTTCCGGGCCAAGTGCTCTACCAACTGAGCTACCGAGGCGAGTTACGATCTAGATGCAAATTTTTCTCTTATATACGTTGTAATTCCCTATCGCCAAATGCTTTTGAAACCATTGTTTCTATGATGTTTTTATTATTAATTTAACATTTCTCAATGAAAGATAAATTAAATTTGAAGAGAAAAATTGTTTGCCTAGACCGGGACTCGAACCCGGGACCCTTGGCTTTCCGGGCCAAGTGCTCTACCAACTGAGCTACCGAGGCGAGTTACGATCTAGACGCAAATTTTTCTCTTATATACGTTGTAATTCCCTATCGCCAAAGGCTTTTGAAACCATTGTTTCTATCTTTGCAAATGGCGGCTTCTTAGTTAAGAAGACATTTATTGGAAATTTAACATTACTTTTAAAAGCCAGTAAGGCCTCTAATGATGTTTTTATTATTAATTTAACATTTCTCAATGAAAGATAAATTAAATTTGAAGAGAAAAATTGTTCGCCTAGACCGGGACTCGAACCCGGGACCCTTGGCTTTCCGGGCCAAGTGCTCTACCAACTGAGCTACCGAGGCGAGTTACGATCTAGACGCAAATTTTTCTCTTATATACGTTGTAATTCCCTATCGCCAAATGCTTTTGAAACCATTGTTTCTATCTTTGCAAATGGCGGCTTCTTAGTTAAGAAGACATTTATTGGAAATTTAACATTACTTTAAAAGCCAGTAAGGCCTCTAATGATGTTTTTATTATTAATTTAACATTTCTCAATGAAAGATAAATTAAATTTGAAGAGAAAAATTGTTCGCCTAGACCGGGACTCGAACCCGGGACCCTTGGCTTTCCGGGCCAAGTGCTCTACCAACTGAGCTACCGAGGCGAGTTACGATCTAGACGCAAATTTTTCTCTTATATACGTTGTAATTCCCTATCGCCAAAGGCTTTTGAAACCATTGTTTCTATCTTTGCAAATGGCGGCTTCTTAGTTAAGAAGACATTTATTGGAAATTTAACATTACTTTAAAAGCCAGTAAGGCCTCTAATGATGTTTTTATTATTAATTTAACATTTCTCAATGAAAGATAAATTAAATTTGAAGAGAAAAATTGTTCGCCTAGACCGGGACTCGAACCCGGGACCCTTGGCTTTCCGGGCCAAGTGCTCTACCAACTGAGCTACCGAGGCGAGTTACGATCTAGACGCAAATTTTTCTCTTATATACGTTGTAATTCCCTATCGCCAAAGGCTTTTGAAACCATTGTTTCTATCTTTGCAAATGGCGGCTTCTTAGTTAAGAAGACATTTATTGGAAATTTAACATTACTTTAAAAGCCAGTAAGGCCTCTAATGATGTTTTTATTATTAATTTAACATTTCTCAATGAAAGATAAATTAAATTTGAAGAGAAAAATTGTTCGCCTAGACCGGGACTCGAACCCGGGACCCTTGGTTTTCCGGGCCAAGTGCTCTACCAACTGAGCTACCGAGGCGAGTTACGATCTAGACGCAAATTTTTCTCTTATATACGTTGTAATTCCCTATCGCCAAAGGCTTTTGAAACCATTGTTTCTACCTTTGCAAATGGCGGCTTCTTAGTTAAGAAGACATTTATTGGAAATTTAACATTACTTTAAAAGCCAGTAAGGCCTCTAATGATGTTTTTATTATTAATTTAACATTTCTCAATGAAAGATAAATTAAATTTGAAGAGAAAAATTGTTCGCCTAGACCGGGACTCTTCTTAACTAAGAAGCCGCCATTTGCAAAGATAGAAACAATGGTTTCAAAAGCCTTTGGCGATAGGGAATTACAACGTATATAAGAGAAAAATTTGCGTCTAGATCGTAACTCGCCTCAGTAGCTCAGTTGGTAGAGCACTTGGCCCGGAAAGCCAAGGGTCCCGGGTTCGAGTCCCGGTCTAGGCGAACAATTTTTCTCTTCAAATTTAATTTATCTTTCATTGAGAAATGTTAAATTAATAATAAAACATCATTAGAGGCCTTACTGGCTTTTAAAGTAATGTTAAATTTCCAATAAATGTCTTCTTAACTAAGAAGCCGCCATTTGCAAAGATAGAAACAATGGTTTCAAAAGCCTTTGGCGATAGGGAATTACAACGTATATAAGAGAAAAATTTGCGTCTAGATCGTAACTCGCCTCGGTAGCTCAGTTGGTAGAGCACTTGGCCCGGAAAGCCAAGGGTCCCGTGTTCGAGTCCCGGTCTAGGCGAACAATTTTTCTCTTCAAATTTAATTTATCATTGTTTCTATCTTTGCAAATGGCGGCTTCTTAGTTAAGAAGACATTTATTGGAAATTTAACATTACTTTAAAAGCCAGTAAGGCCTCTAATGATGTTTTTATTATTAATTTAACATTTCTCAATGAAAGATAAATTAAATTTGAAGAGAAAAATTTTCGCCTAGACCGGGACTCGAACCCGGGACCCTTGGCTTTCCGGGCCAAGTGCTCTACCAACTGAGCTACCGAGGCGAGTTACGATCTAGACGCAAATTTTTCTCCTATATACGTTGTAATTCCCTATCGCCAAATGCTTTTGAAACCATTGTTTCTATCTTTGCAAATGGCGGCTTCGTAGTTAAGAAGACATTTATTGGAGTCCCGGTCTAGGCGAAAAATTTTTCTCTTCAAATTTAATTTATCTTTCATTGAGAAATGTTAAATTAATAATAAAAACATCATTAGAGGCCTTACTGGCTTTTAAAGTAATGTTAAATTTCCAATAAATGTCTTCTTAACTAAGAAGCCGCCATTTGCAAAGATAGAAACAATGGTTTCAAAAGCATTTGGCGATAGGGAATTACAACGTATATAAGAGAAAAATTTGCGTCTAGATCGTAACTCGCCTCGGTAGCTCAGTTGGTAGAGCACTTGGCCCGGAAAGCCAAGGGTCCCGGGTTCGAGTCCCGGTCTAGGCGAAAATTTTTCTCTTCAAATTTAATTTATCTTTCATTGAGAAATGTTAAATTAATAATAAAAACATCATTAGAGGCCTTACTGGCTTTTAAAGTAATGTTAAATTTCCAATAAATGTCTTCTTAACTAAGAAGCCGCCATTTGCAAAGATAGAAACAATGGTTTCAAAAGCATTTGGCGATAGGGAATTACAACGTATATAAGAGAAAAAATTGTGTCTAGATCGTAACTCGCCTCGGTAGCTCAGTTGGTAGAGCACTTGGCCCGGAAAGCCAAGGGTCCCGGGTTCGAGTCCCGGTCTAGGCGAACAATTTTTCTCTTCAAATTTAATTTATCTTTCATTGAGAAATGTTAAATTAATAATAAAAACATCATTAGAAGCCTTACTGGCTTTTAAAGTAATGTTAAATTTCCAATAAATGTCTTCTTAACTAAGAAGCCGCCATTTGCAAAGATAGAAACAATGGTTTCAAAAGCATTTGGCGATAGGGAATTACAACGTATATAAGAGAAAAATTTGCGTCTAGATCGTAACTCGCCTCGGTAGCTCAGTTGGTAGAGCACTTGGCCCGGAAAGCCAAGGGTCCCGGGTTCGAGTCCCGGTCTAGGCGAAAATTTTTCTCTTCAAATTTAATGAACCTACAGGTTCGATAGAGTCAGTGAGTTAGTTAGTTATAGCTTATAATCCAACTAATATGTATTAAATACATAAACATAAATTCATATTTAATTTTAGGAAGTTATATTTTGAGGTTATTTTAATTATATTATTTTTGGTCTGGACATCTTACCTCAATATTAATGTTGATTTGTTCTTGGACATGTTTCAAAACAATTCTGTTTTCCCAGAGTCTAGGAGTGCTGACGATAAAACAGAATTGTTTTGAAACATGTCCAAGAACAAATCAACATTAATATTGAGGTAAGATGTCCAGACCAAAAATAATATAACATAAATTCATACCTGTTCTGCTATATTGCATTTCCATGTATCTCCCAGTATGGATGCCAATATATAATAGACATTTCCATAATTTTCCAACTGTTTTATATGATGTATTCCAACTTCTTTAGAATCTGTAATCAAATTAACACCAATTTAACTGAAGCCCATAGCTCAGATGGAAAAATTTTAATTGGATTTGGAAATTCCTAGGTTTAACCCAAGAATCTGATAAACACCTGGCTGGTTTTACAAACTAAAATATGAAATAGCCATATAGTTGTGACGATCAAACTTGCAAAACATGTTACCCTATTAGAAATACTAGTGATCTGAGAGTTTCTTAAAGAATAATTACTTCATCATCATCATGAACAAATTCGTTTTAGGCCATGTGGCCTGTACGGTAAACCTAGCGAAGATGGTCTTGATCTTTCCACCGATGTTTTGGTCTTCCTTGGTCCCTATGTCCAGTTGGGGTATATTGGAATGCCAATTTTGGAAGTCTATTTCTTGCCATTCTTCTCAGATGATTTTTATATATTTTAAATTAACAGTTATTAACATTACAAGGAATGAAAATGAGTTAATGAATATCAAAATTAATTCATAAAACATTTCCAACCCTTCTAACTTGTATAATATTATTTCGTACTATGTAGAATATCATTTATACGTATAATAAATTTAAGAATTTTTACATTATGAGGTTTTCTTAATAAGAATCAAATGAATTGTGTGAATTCTTCTTACCTCATACATCTATGTTTTTTTAAACACAGAACTGCAGTATCGGAAAAAACATCTTTTCCATCCTCAACTGTTTTCACGACTGTCAATTTTTTTTCTTTTGTCGGTAATTTTCCAAACTGCCATCTGGTGTACATTTGAAGAAGTAATTCTCCAAACTGCCATCTGGTGTACTTTTGAAGAACTTTGTAATCAAATTTGGCTCATATGGAACCTCAAAATTCATTACAAAGTTCTTCAAAAGTACACCAGATGGCAGTTAGGAAAATTACCAGCAAAAGAAAAAACCATACAAGAATCATGAACTTCGAGATTCTGGATGAGCCAAGTTTGATTATAAAGTTCTTCAAAAGTACACCAGATGGCAGTTTGGGAAAATTACTTCTTCAAAAGTATCAGATGACAGTTTGGAGAATTACTTCTTCAAAAGTACACCAGATGGCAGTTTGGAAAATTACCGGCAAAAGAAAAAACCATACAAGAACCATGAACTTCGAGAATCCGGATGAGCCAAGTTTTATTATAAAGTTCTTCAAAAGTACACCAGATGGCAGTTTGGGAAAATTACTTCTTCAAAAGTATCAGATGACAGTTTGGATAATTACTTCATCAAAAGTACACCAGATGGCAGTTTGGAAATTACCGGCAAAAGAAAAAACCATACAAGAACCATGAACTTCGAGGTTCCGAACAAGCCAAGTTTGATTATAAAGTTCTTCAAAAGTACACCAGATGGCAGTTTGGGAGAATTATTTCTTCAAAAGAATCAGACGGCAGTTTGGAGAATTACTTCTTCAAAAGTACACCAGATGGCAACTTGGAAAATTACCAGCAAAAGAAAAAAATTGACAGTCGTGAAAATAACTGAGGATGGAAAAGATCTTTTTTCCGATACTGCAGTTCTGTGTTAAAAAACATAGATGTATGATTTGATTTGATTCTTAATCAAATATCGTTATTTAAAAAATATATTAACTTGTATATTGTACAGCTGCTAAAAATGAAAGTAGTCATCTTCTTAAAAAACCAAAGTACATGTGAGCATTTTCGCTACTACTTGGAGAAGAATCTCAGTTTGACATGTCCTGATATCTATAATTATAATGAGGAGTTCTGCATGGTGCTGTTGTAGCATAGTGGTAATATTGTGGACGATATTTATGAAGTCGTGCATTTCAATGCAATCTAATACCTTTTATTTAAGTAAAATTTTAATCACCTCACTTCATAATTTTCTTCCCAGACTAGTTTCAGAACTATTTTCTTCAGTTCTATCCACAGCATTTTCACGTTTCATTTTTTGTCATCTTGAAGAATGGCTTACTGCTCACTCTTTTGGTAGTTTATTTGACCTCACTACAAAAAAGCATTATTTTGGATTTTTCAATAGATATTTTCATTGAATATTTTCTTGCTATTATTTTCAGATTATATAAAAACCTTTGTAAACCTTCCTCTGAAGTACCCAGTAATACCAAATCATCTCCATAAATTAAGGACAAATTGTATGACAACTCTTAAAATACATTTTTAAAATCATTTATTTTTATTCAGTTTTATAATGAAGTAAGTACTGATATGAACTTATTATTAATGCCCATATCCACATCATTTCTGTTTACTCATAAAATTATTAATTAATTTTGCCATGGTTTATTAATATATTGGGGAAAGTTGCATCTGTTTTTATGAATAATCCAGTAAATGGTATTGTAATGTTCAATTTTCTGGGCTTTTTACAAAATTGTAAAGTACTAAAATGAGACTTAGTATTGAAATAAAAACTTTTATATTGAGCAAGAATTTTTTATTGTAATTCCTAATATTCATTATTTATATTTTTTATTTTAAAGTCATGCAATCTTGTGATGCTTTTATTATTGATTTAACACTTCTCACTGAATGATAAATTATATTTCAAGAGAAAAATTTTTCACCCAGACTGACTTGAACCCAGAACCTTTGGTTTTCCAGGCCAACGCTCTACCAACTGAGCTACAACTAGCCCTGGTAGCTCAGTTGGTAGAGCATTGGCCTGGAAAACCAAAGGTCCTGGTTTCGAGTCTCAGTCTGGGTGAAAAATTTTTCTCTTCAAATATAATTTATCGTTCAGTGAGAAGTGTTAAATTAATAATAAAAACATCAATAGAAGCCCTACTGGCTTTATAAAGTAGTGTTTAATTCCCAATAAATGTCTTCTTAACTAAGGAGCTGCCATTTGCAAAGATAGATGCAAAAGGTTTCATAGCATTTGGTGCACGGGAATTACAACGAATATAAGAGAAAAATTTGCGTCTAGATTGGAACTTGCCCCAGTGTTTTTTCTCTATATTAAAATTTCCTCTGCTCATGGGAATGTTCACAAGTTTGTATGTTAAACTATTGAAGACTGCCTGTTTATGTGCAATATGGTTGAAACCTGTTGTTTTAAGTAAAGTAAGTTAAGTGATCCCACTACAGGCCTCAGGAGGCCCTTGGGGTAGTAGGAGGTTAAGGCTCCCACTTTTTCTTGACAATCGGCACTTTATGTCAGCCGGGTTGTCAGCCCTGCGTGACGGCCGCCTTTACCCCAGAACAAGAGCGTCTGGTACTCATTTCAGTTAGAGGCTATAATTAGCAATGTGTGTTTTTTTCCTGTAAATTCCAAATTATATTAAAACATTTTTCTCTTATATATTGTTAATTCCCGAGCGCCAAATGCTACGAACCATTGCTCGATCACGCAAAGACAGCTTCTTTTTTTAAGAAGGCTTTTATTGGGAATTTAAATATTACTTTATAAAGCCAGTAGAGCTTCTTTCAATGTTTTTTATTATTAATTTAATACTTCTCATTGAAGGACAAATTATATTAGAAAGCAGCCAATATATTTCAAACACCGACAATTTGAAGTGATAGTAGTATAATATTCATAGTTAAATATAATAGTAGTATTACTTATTTTAGGAATTCCCACTATGAGGTATATTCATTAAGGTAGAATTTTTTATCACTCACCTCATATTGTTCTATATGAGGTGAGTGATAAAAAATTCTACCTTAAATAATAGTAGTATACTTCTTCTGCAGATGCTACAACATTTGTAATATAAAGTTTTGACCTTATTAACACTACTTTTATTTCCATAGAGGAAACTACATAACAGTGAATTCCATCATCTCTATGAGAAAGCAAATACAATAAGAATTATATTATTTTTAGTCTGAACATCTTACCTCAATATTAATGTTGATTTGTTCTTGAACATGTTTAATTCTGTTTTATCGTCAGCTTTTCCAGACTGGTTTTATTTATGTTGCATTATGTTGCACAACCTGGATGTCGATGTCAGCTCCATCTCCATCCTGTGGTTGGCCAAAGAACCTCCAAACAAGGTCACGCTCCATCGGTATATCAAAATTCATAACTCCGTTTTTGTCAATCTGAATATAATTTTTTTTTCCCACATAGTCAGCTCTTTTGTATTTTCTAACTGTTTTAATAATTTAGTGTCTGAATTTATACTATGTTTTTCAGACCAAACATGAGCAGCAACTGCAGATAATATAAATTCAGACACTAAATTTTTAAAACAGTTAGAAAATACAAAAGAGCTGACTATTTGGGAAAAAATGTATATTCAGAAGAACAAGAACAGAGTTATGAATTTTGATATACCGATGGAGCATGACCTTGTTTGGAGGTTCTTTGGCCAACCACAGGATGGAGCTGACATCGACATCCAGGTTGTGCAACATAATGCAACATAAATAAAACCAGTCTGGAAAGGCTGACGATAAAACAGAATTGTTTTGAAACATGTTCAAGAACAAATCAACATTAATATTGAGGTAAGATGTTCAGACTAAAAATAATATAATTAATCATATTTGAAGAGAAAAATTATACGCCCAGACCGGGACTTGAACCCGGGACCCCTGGTTTCCCAGTCCAAGCGCTCTACCATCTGAGCTACCTGAGCAAGTACCGATCCAAACGCAAATCCTTCTCTATACACGTTGCAATTCCCGCCCGCCAAATGCTTTGAAGCCTTTGCCTCTATCCTTGCAAATGGCGGCTCCTATATTAAGAAGACATATTTGGGAATTATACATTACATTATAAATGCCAGTACGGCTTTTTTCGATGTTCTTATTATTAATTTCATACATCTCAATGATGGATAAATCATATTTGAAGAGAAAAATTATACGCCCAGACCGGGACTTGAACCCAGAACCCCTGGTTTTCCAGTCCAAGCGCTCTACCATCTGAGCTACCTGAGCAAGTACCGATCCAAACGCAAATAATTAAAATAACCTCAAAATATAACTTCCTAAAATTAAATATAATAAGAAGAGTTAAGTCTCGTAGACTGTCATGGGCAAGACACATGTCACAAATGGGGAGTGAAAGAGGAACATGAAGCTTCTTGTAGAAAAACCATAGGGAAAGCACCCAATAAGTAGGCCAAGAATTAAGTGGGAGGATAACATTAACCGAGGTTATGATTTTGAGATTCTTCAGTTTATCAACAGAGGGAGCAAGAGGCAGCTCTTCAAGATGACAAAACAACAGTAGTGAAAACTCTGAGGATAGAACTGAAGAAGAAAGTTCCAAAATCAGTCTAAGAAGAAGAAGAAGAAGAATATGAGGTGAGGTGATAAAATTTTAATATTTAATTTTAGGAAGTGATATTTTGAGGTTATTTTAATTAAATTATTTTCAGTCTGATCATCTGAACAGAATTGTTTTGAAACATGTCCAAGAACAAATCAACATTAATATTGAGGTAAGATCATCTTACAGAATTGTTTTGAAACATGTCCAAGAACAAATCAACATTAATATTGAGGTAAGATGATCAGACTGAAAATAATTTAATGATAAAATTTTACTTAAATAAGTAATATCTCAAAGTGTATATTCCTAAAAAAGCAACATTATCCATGATTTGAGGGAAATTAATTATAAGAGAATGATTGGAAAATATTACTCATTCAAAGTATCTCTGCAGGCGGAAGAATCAGGAAGCTCTGTTTGTTGGTACATGTGACGTCATATAAGGCAGTGTACACTGTCAGCGTCCCACGTCCCATTCCCCTTTGCACTCGTAGATAGCAGTGTCACATGGTCTATTCCTGCATAAACACGACTGCAGTGCCCTCCGTCAACAACTGCGCTTACTCCTTAAACGGGTAATAGTACCTCAGATAGAAATGTATGAAGAACTTATATCCATGTGGCCATGAAACTCTGGGCTCAATAATCTCAGTGAGTGTGTTTATTATTATTATTATTCAAGTTTATTTGAGTCTGGAAACATCTTACCTCAATTTAATGTTGATTTGTTCTCGAACATGTTTCAATATAATTATTTTATTTCGAAACATGTTCAAGAACAAATCAACATTAAATTGAGGCAAGATGTTTCCAGACTCAAAAAAATTTGATTAAAAGAACCCCTAAATTATACTTCCTAAAATAAGCTATTATTATTATTAACTGAAGAGAAATTTTGTTTTGTCCAAACTGGGATTTGAACCCAGGTTTCTAGTTTTACATAATTTGTCCTTCAGTGTGAGTGATAAATTTAAATAAAAATGTTGCAATATAAGCTTTACCAGCTATAACAGTAATGTTAAAATCCCATTTAAAGTCTTTTTCGATGAGGAGTTACAAGATGGCATGTAGAACAAAGGTTCTCAGCTTCAGGTGTGCGGTATTGTATAAGAGAGAGAAAATTTTCCATTTAAAGTGTGATGCCCAGATAGCATAGTGTTCTAATGTGCTGGTATATAAAACCAGAGGCCTTGGATTCAAATTCCACTTTGGACAAAAATGTTACTATCATTATTATTATTACTATTATCATTATTTAAAAATTTGAATATCTGATCCACTGACTCCAGGCACATTTAGAATGTGGAAATCATACACAACATTTGTAAATAAGGAAAATCTTCAAGACAAGGAAAAAATACAAAAATCCAGATTCTCAAAAGTGATTACGAAATTTCTATTTACCTTTGTATCCTTTATTTATTTCAGCCTTTATAAAATCAATATTGTATAGCAAATCAAATCTAGGCCAAAAGTTGTCTCGCAAATCAGTTGCAATCCATTCATCCTCAACAAGAAGATTCAGTACCATTGAAATAAATCCAAATTTCCAATCTGCTGGTGTATCAAACATTTCGCCAAATTTCAAGTCTATAACAAAAATCAACAAAGGCTACAATAAATTGTTAATAGATTCAATCCTTTGTCAAGTAAGAATCATTGATAATGAATGAATGCCAACTTAAACAACATCCAAACATATTATCACTTATATTGTCAAAGAATTTACCTTTGGCACGTAGATTAAATAGTTCAAAATTATAAGGTCCATTATATATTGGAATTGTCACCGTGGAACCTATTTTATAACTTTTCAGCATCTGCAAAAGAAAAACACAATTTAATCTAGGATTTTAATCAAAATTATAGTGGGAAGTAACACTGAGGTAATTTTCAATTTATAAATGAGTTGGATAAAATGTTTTTACATTTCACCTCAAAAAGTTACATGTTTTCATGATACCGGTTCCAAAGACCATTTTGCCTCCATCTTCCGAACTACCATCTGGTGTCAAATTTATGAACTTGGAGATTAAATTTTGCTCGTCGTGAACTTCAAAATTCATGGTTCTATATTTGTTCTTCTGAATGTAATGTTAATTTGAAAGGTTTCCCTAAATGTTTTAGGGTTTAGTCTCTCTTCCAATTTTGTAATTCACTAGAAAACTGTGAGCTGCAATTGGCTGATTTTCCAATTTCAACATTTTTAATATTTCTAAAGTACAGCAAAAAAATATATACCACGAGGAATAGTTAAAAACTACAAACCCTTCTGGAATTCAAAATTAGAAAGAATGAAAATAGACCGAGATCTCGCTAGAAATAAAGCAGAAAAAACAAAAGACCCAAAAGATGTACAAAATTGGAGAAAACTGTGCGCACAACTCAAAAAAGAAATTAACAGCAATAAAAGAGAAAATTTTAATAACTTCCTCCAAAAAATGGATTATAGGAAAGATGGCCAGAAAGCATATAGATTTGTACACAATATACAAAATAAAAAAGAACGGCAAAAAACACCATTTATCCACAACAACAAACAGATTACAAATGAAAGTGAAATAGCCAACAAATTCAACAAACACTACGCTAACACCTATACTTTGTCCTCAGAGAACAAAAAGGAACAAAAACAATAAAGAGAGAACCTAAAAAATTACATAAAATCAACAAGCAGTACAAAAGATAATATTTTTAATAAGAATTTCAACATTAAAGAGTTAAACATAGTCATTAATAGTTTAAAATCAAACAAATCTCCAGGAGCAGATAATATTCATGCAGAATTTCTCAAACACCTTGGCAATAAAGCCAAAACTCAATTGCTCTCCCTTTATAATCTTTCTTGGAACACAAAAGTTCCTGATGATTGGAAAAAAGCTATTATAATACCTATTTCGAAAACAAAAAAATCAACAAATACTTTTTCAAATTATCGCCCAATAGCACTAACTAGTGTAATTGTTAAAACTATGGAAAAAAAATGATTTCAAATCGATTAAATTGGTATTTAGAAACCAATAATTTACTTTCACCCAATCAAGCTGGATTTAGAGAATTGCAATCATCTCAATCAACAAATTGTAACACCTAAGTCCAGCTATTACAAGACAGTTTCATCAACAAACAGAGCCCCTCTGGGCAATGTTCTTTTGATTTCCAAGTAGCAATATGACTCTATTTGGAGATATAACTTATAAGAAAAAATTGCAGACTTTAGGCATTCAAGGGAATATGCTACTCTGGATCAGCACTTTTCTCATCCAACTGTTCATCGCTACAAACGTATTAGAATCATCACCTCTCTAAATACCAACAAACACATCATGTTTTACCACAAGGTTTCTGTACTCAGTACCATTCTCTTCAATATCTACATATAATGATCTACCCTAAGCATATATAACAGCTCGAAACAAAAACCCTACTTTTTGCTGATGATTTTGTAATATGGGTCTCCAAACCGAAAAACCAAAGTCAACATTAATAACGCCATAGCCCAACCATCACCTAATACAGTTATAGAATTGGACATTCCAGAACTTAATGAAGATAAATATACAGAAAACAAATTATCAACTATTTACATTAAGAAAGAAACCACTACCCATCACTCTGAAATTGGAGGGTGAATTATTAACTCAAACACATGAAGCAAAATATTTAGGAATAACTCTGGACACAAAATTAACATGGAAGAAACACATGGAGAATATATGTACAAAGATAGAAACAAGGTTACCATTAATAATTAAATGAATCGTGATTTTTTTTTACCTCATACATCTATGTTTCTTTAAACACAGCACTGCAGTATCGGCGACACTTTGTCGTCATCGTCAGCTGTTTTCACGACTACGTCGACAAAGTGTCGCCGATACTGCAGTGCTGTGTTTAAAGAAACATAGATGTATGAGGTAAGAAAAAATCACGATTCATTTAATTATTATTAATTGAACCTCATAATGTTAAAAATTCCCAAATTTAATATATAAAGGTTACCATTATTAAAACGATTAGCAGGGAAAAAGTGGGGTTGCAACACACAAACCCTAAACACCTTCTACCAAATGTACATAAAACCTGTACTTCAATATTGTGAAGAAATCCTAGTAACTACTAAAGTGGAAAAACTTAATAAATTGCAGAACCAAATCCTCCGTCTGATAACAGGAGCCGTTAAAACAACACCAATCACTGCCATGCAAATCTTAACAAATAACCCAAACATAGCATCTGAAATTGAGAAAACAGCAGTCACACAGTATGAAAAATTTTTAAGGCTACCCCATAATAACTGAACCCAAAGAAAACCACAAGTATATTTAAAATCTCAGCAAAGCTTCCTAAGCATTGTACAAGAAATCAAACAGAAATTGCAACTTCCACATTCAAAAGAAAATATGCAGATGAGAAACAACCCTCTAGAATTTTTGGAAATCGAATATAACCTTCATTTAACAGAAGACATCAAGAAATCTGAAACTCCTCCATATATTTTAAAACAAATGTCACTGGAAATAATAAATCTAAGATACCCAGCTCCTGAATGGATACATATTTTTACAGATTGCTCCAGCCTACCAAATGACGGTGGCACTGGCGCTGGTGCAGTATGTCCACTTTTTTCCTTTTATCGTAAACTAAACACAAATTCAACAAACTTTGATGGCGAAATTCTAGCAATTTTCTTAAGGTTACAAAATCTTTTATATCACATCCAAAAATTTACAAAAGTTGTAATTCTATGTGACTCCAAAGCAGCCATTCTTGCTATAACACGAGACACAACACCCAAAAGCATCAAAATTATCGAATGTCACAAAATGATAAAACAGTTATCCCGTCTACAAAAAAAAGTTGTACTTCAATGGATTCCGGCCCATTGTGGAGTGACAGGCAATGAAATAGCCGATTTTCTAGCCAAGAAGGGTAGCAAAATTGTTTCAAACCCAACTTCTGCTCCAGTTTCCTTTCACTCTATCAAAAGAATTATCTCAAATAAATACATCAATAAACTTAGAGAAGAATACACCACCAAAACATCTGGAAAGGAATGGGGAAATCTACAAGCTTATGACATTACTACATTACAAAGAAAATCCGCAGTAGCAACATTCAGACTGCTAACGGGACATGACTGCTTGAATAAACACCTACACAGAATTGGCATAACAGATTCACCTAAATGCCCTTTTTGCAATTTAAATGAAGATATGGAAAGAAACCATCTCCTCCGTTGTCCAGCTTTTGTAGAAGAGACCAGCCTTTCTGCTAAATATTGGAGTGCAAGAGAGCGAATGATTTCATTATCAAGTGCTCGACATTAGATACCAACCAACCAACCATATTTCTAAAGTGTTATTTTGTACGAGTTTTTAAATTCCTTTTAGTTTTCCCTATATATATTTTCTTGTAATCAATGAAACTACTTTGATAAATTCCAAATTTCTTACTATCTGGAAATTTAACCTTTTTATTAGTCATTAGTAGATTACTCAGATTAAATTTGTTAATGGGTAGAACAGATACAGAACCATGAATTTTGAAGTTTCCGGTAAGCAAAATTTAATCTCAAAGTTCATAAAATCGGCACTAGATGACAGTTTAGAAGATTGTGGTAACAATGAAATTTCAACAGTTGGAGTTTGAATGGCCTTTGAAACCAGTTTAGTAAAAACACAAAACTTTATGAGGTGAGATGTAAAAATATTTTATCAAACTCATTTACAAATTAATCTATGATATCCAATATATCAAAACTAATCAAGTTTTTTTGAGTCTAGAAACATCTTACTTCAATTTAATGTTGATTTGTTCTCGAACATGTTTCGATATAATCTTCTATATCATCTTCAGCTTGCCCAGACTGATGAGTTTTATGTTGTGAACCTTGGAAGGTGACATCAGCTTCCTCTTCGGGCTGCCCCGAAGAACCTCCAAACTAGGTCACGTTCAGCAGGAATTTCAAAATTCATAACTCTATTTTTATTACATTACTCTATTTCATTACATGTATCAGCCATAGCTGATGACACAAATCCATTGCATACTTATGCTATTGGTTGCAATGGGGCTGCATTTGAACACGCAGCTTATGTGAGCATTCAAGGTTAGTGTCAACGAGGTTAAAAGAAAGAGATATATGAAAGAGTTAGGGGCTGCATTTGAACATGCAGCTTATGTGAGCATTCAAGGTTAGTGTCAACGAGGTTAAAAGAAAGAGATATATGAAAGAGTTATGAATTTCGGAATTCCTGCTGAACATGACCTAGTTTGGAGGTTCTTCGGCCAGCCAGAAGAGGGAGCTGATATCAACATCCTAGGTTCACAACATAAAACTCATCAGTCTGGGCAAGCTGAAGATGATATAGAAGATAATATCGAAACATGTTTGAGAACAAATCAACATTAATTTGAGGTAAGATGTTTCTAGACTCAAAAAAACTTCTTCAAAGTTAAAATTGGGAAACACATTATGAGGTTCTTATTAATAAATTAATGAGTCATTTTAACATCTTACCTCATATTTCAAAAAAACTTGATTAAAAGAACCTCAAAATATTACTTCCTAAAATAAACCATTACTTACTTACTCACTGGCACTATCGAACCCAAAGGTTCATGGCCGCACGGACATAAGCTCTCCATACATCCCTATCCTGAGCTAATGCTTTCCAATCATTCCCTGTATAATCTACTTCCCTTAAATCATAGTTAATGTTGTTCTCCCATCTCATTCTTGGTCTACCAACTGGGCGTTTTCCCTCTGGCTTTCCTACAAGAAGCTTCCATGCACGTCTTTCATTCCCCATACGCGCAACATGTCCTGCCCATCGCAGTCTACGAGACTTAACTGTTCTTATTATATCTGGCTTCCTATAAAGACCATGTAGTTCATTGTTATGTAGTCTTCTCCATTCACCTGTCTGTTCATCTCTCTTTGGTCCAAAAATTTTCCTAAGAACTTTATTCTCAAATACTCGTAATCTCCCTTCCTCCCTTAAAGTAAGAGTCCATGTTTCGCACCCATATAATATAACTGGTAGAATAATAGTTTTATATATCTTCAGTTTAACGTTTTTTGAAAGGAGTTGGGACATCAAAAGTCTCTGCAATGCATAATAGCATGCATTTCCAGAATTGAGTCTATGTTTCATTTCTTTGTGCATCTCATTCCTATTTGTGATTATTGTTCCTAGGTATTTGAATTCAGCCACTTCCTCAAAATTTCCCTCATTTGTCATTAGCTGTCCATTTCCATTATATACTGAATTTCTACGTGTGACCATATATTTGGTTTTACTGATATTTACTTCCAGTCCTAATTGCTTAGTGTTACTCAATATTATCAAAACTAATTTGAGATGAGGTTCCTATAAGAAAAAATAGGATATAAATACTTGCCACTAGGATAAAAGGAAGTTCTGGGGACTGAGTACTGACAGTATAACCACATTACCTTAATGCAAAGGAATTCCACAATAATACTCCTCTGGCACAGCAAACTTCTGGGCAAAAAATTTACATTTGCTTTTAAGTCTCAAACCAAGCCTCAGATATTATAGACATAGAGGTTAAAATGAATCATGTACCTGAGAACTCAGTCGCCATCAACTTAGTAAAATTTCCATTAATAACTTTGTAGGCCTTTCAGAACATTTTCCATTATCAAGCTTTAACTCTTTCTAACTGTTAGAAAGAACTCATAATGTAATGTATTCAAACTGGTCTTCAAGAAATCTACAAATATAAGGTGAGTCGTGAAAATTTCTAACTACGTATTAATTATGTAGTCTTCTCCATTTGTCTGTCTGTTCATCTTTCTTTGGTCTAAAAAATTTCCTGAGAACTTTATTCTCAAATACTTGTAATCTTTTCTACTCCCTTAAAGTAAGAGTCCATGTTTCCCATACATACAATATAACAGAGAATAACAGTTCTATATATTTTCAGTTTAACGTTTTTTGAAGGAAGTTGGGATGACAGGAGTCCTGTAATGCATAACAACATGCATTTCCAGAATTGAGCCTATATTTAATTTCTTTGTGCATTTCATTCCTATTTGTAATTTTTGTTTCTAGGTATTTGAATTCAATCACTACTTCAAAATTTCCCTCATTTGTCTAAAACTGTCAATTTCCACTATACAATGTATTCCTATGTGTGACCACATATTTAGTTTTATTGGTGTTTACTTCCAGTCCCAATTTCTTAGTGTTACTCAATAGAGTGTGCATGTTAATCATTAGTATTTCCTCATTATCGTCTAATAATACTACATCAGCAGCACAAACCAACAGCTTATTAACACCACTGAGTTGAAGACCTTCATCCTCTAAAGATATGATGGCAAGGAATATTTGTAATTTGTGTCCCCTTCAGCAGACTATATTACATGGATGTTGTATACTTATATCGTACATGAGAAAGTATAGGCAGAATATATGGCAGTTTATATTTGAAAAGAAAAATTGTCCATCATTAAGGTGTTTAAAAACGAATAATATTAACATATATGGCAGTGTTAATTTAAGATATAAATTAAAATTCTTTATACCTCACCTCATATATAGTCTTCTAATTAAAGTGGTTTCAAAACCTAGGAGGTTTAATTAGAGGATTGGATATGAGGTGAGGTATAAAGAACTTAAATTTAAGTCTTAAATTAAACCTCATAGTGATTTTTTCTATAAAAGTTCAATAGCGTTAATTTGTTGTGTGAGAGGAATGGTAAAGAAGAGAAGGGAGAAGATGAAACCCGGTGAATAATTGCTAGGGCTGGCAAAATGCATTGTGAAGAAACAAAATCCCTCCACATAACACCATTCATGCACGTGCGCGCACACATGCACGCACGCACGCACGCATGCACACACACGCACGCACGCACACACACAAACAAACACACACACACAAACAAACAAACACACACAGAAACAAACACACACACACAAACAAACACAATCGAACACAATCAAACACAATCACACACAATCAAACACAATCACACACAATCAAACACAATCACACACAATCAAACACAATCAAACACAATCACACTCAATCACACACGCACGCACGCGCACACACACACACACATATTTGTAGAAAGTATTGCACAGCTCACACTAGAATTCATATATGAGTGTTTATATATAAACAATTTAGTTTGAAATATGTTAAGTACTTAAGTTTGTATTATTCATTTCATACATTTCAATGATTGATAAATCATATTTGAAGAGAAAAATTATACGCTCAGATTGAGGCTCGAACCCAGTTCTGAGCATATAATTTTTCTCTTTAAATATAAGTACTTAGTTAAGTTATGTAAATAGGAAATAAAACTATGAGGTTTTTTAATATTGTTTATTTTTTCTCTCACTCACCTCATACTTCATAACTCCTCGCAGACCTAGGTTTCATCACTTCATTTGTGACATTCTCAATGCTGTATCACATTCACAACTGACGTCCAACGGTCTTCTATCCTGCAGTCTGCACGATCCTCTATCCTGCAGTCTGCAGACCGTTGGACGTCAGTTGTGAACGTGATACAGCATTGAGAATGTCACAAATGAAGTGACGAAACCTAGGTCTGCGAGGAGTTATGAAGTATGAGGTGAGTGAGAGAAAAAAATAAACAATAAGTACTTAGTGTTTGCCTCTTAAATTTATATTATATTAGTGATTATGTGATGTATCATCATTAAAACAATGGAGCTGATAGTAAAAGTTTTTAGCCATCTTTGCAATTTAGGGGGCCAAAATTAGACTGAGGGGACTATTGTACATCTGGCTTAACTTGGCAAAGAGAGAGATGCAGATATAAGGGTAGATCCTTGACCAATTTCGCTTAGTTACAAAAGAAAGAACCCACCCTGTTGTCAGTTTTCATCTTCCCCCTTACCCCTAATAACATCGGGTGTAGAAACCCTGACAACACTGGTATGAGTGAGAGGGGTGAGCACAGCTGTGTCTTTCTACAAATTTCTTGCAAAGTTAAGCCAGACAAACAATAATTAGAATAGTTAAAATTTCAGTAACTAAAAAATAATTACCTCATACACAGTCATAAAATGTTCATGGCCATCAGTTATATTTGGCCAATCGCCACTAATTATCCAGAAACTTGTACTTCTGAAAGAAAAAAGAAAATAAAAAAAGGTCAGTCAATTAAAAATAATTTCGTTAACAAATTGTAGAGTCTCGAGAACATGTTTCTGAATATAATTCAAAGCACATAAAGTATAATGGGTGGCATTAGAACACACATACACTACTCTAAATATTAAAGAATCTGTAATGCTCTCAAGAATCTACAAATTATGAGATGAGATGTCAAATTTCAATTCTTTAAACATGGACTCTTACTTTAAGGGAGGAAAGGAGATTGAGAATAAAGTTTTTAGGAAAATTTTTGGACCAAAGAGAAATGAACAGATAGGTGAATGGAGAAGACTACATAACAGTGAACTACATAGTCTTTATATAATAAGAACAGTTAATTTTAAAATACAACAGGAACTAACATTAAGAGGTTTATTTAACGCTGATGATGGGAATCAGAAGCCTTGAAACATATGTTCAGCAAAAACAAACATAAGAGGTAAGAATATATAGACCAAATATCTTCATTAAGAGCAGTTAAGTCTCATAGACTGCGATGGGCAGGACATGTGGCACAAATGGGGAATGAAAGACGTGCATGGAAGCTTCTTGTAGGAAAACACCCAGTTGGTAGACCAAGAATAAGGTGGGAGAATAACAAACTATGATTTGAGGGAAGTAGATTATATAGGAAATGATTGGAAAACATTAGCTCAGGATAGGGATGTATGGAGAGCTTGTCTGCACAGCCATGAACCAATGGGTTCGATAGTGCCAGTGAGTTAGTTAATGATTATTAAAATACCTCAAAGTGTTACTTCCTGAAAATATTAATTATCATTTTGTTAGTTGTAAGAATAGCATTAATTATTATGAGTTAGATTTTTTGTGACTCACCTCATATTTGTAGTTTTATTGCAGCATTACTACATGCCATTTTCAATACTTTCTAACTGTTCAATCGATGGTTGGTAATCTTGTAGATTGATTTCTGCTCCCACTGTTGGCTGATCAATGAACTTCCAAATCAATTTTTTTCTTTTACCCCGGGAATTTCAAAATTCACTATTTTAACTTTTGAATTATTTAAATTCCCAGAGAAAAAGAAAACAAATTGATTTGGAAGTTCATCGGTCAGCCAACAAAGGGAGCAGAAATCAACCTAGAAAATTGCCAACCGCCAATTCAACAGTTAGAAAGTAAGTATTTAAAATGGCATGTAATAGTGCTGAAACATGGTCTGTGATAAAACTACAAATATGAGGTGAGTGATTAAAAAAATTACTCATAATAATTAAAATAAACCTCATTGTGTCACTTCCTTTAAATATTGGATTAATAAGTAAAACATATTTCTAAAAAAATATTCACAGCTTTTAATTTTAATTCATACATGTCTTATTTCCCACATTTTGAATTTAAATGACAAAATGTATTATATTAAACATTTCAGACATTAGTGATGGCTACTTCGATAGGCTTGAGTGTATACATCTTCCGAGTGACAAGAAAGCATCACCACAAAATTAACTTTCTTATGGATGTGAGGCCAAATACACCAACTGTTGTTTAGCTTGCTGAATTCAAGTTTCCAGTGACATTATAGAGAAAGATTCAGATAATAGTGGCCTCAGGAACAACCACCAATATAATATTAACACCTTGATATAAAAGCTTGAAGCAGACTTTCTTGTATGAAAACTACTGTTAATTAAGAAAATGTCAGTAACAATTCAACACAATTCAGGGGACTTTTCCTTGGACTCCTTTTATTGCTGATAATTAAAATAATATTGTTTATAAAACTTCAATGGCAGGTCACTCTGGATATGTTAGAAAATACATGGAAAGAACTTAAATGTCAACTGAACAACTGTCATGCTGCAATAAGTGCACACACAAAAATTTATTTAGTAACCTTCCAAAACTTTGGAAGTTTGTTGTGGGAAGTAACACTCTGAGATATTTTCAATTTATAAATGAGTCAGAGAAAATGTTTTTATATCTCACCTCATAAAGTTCCGTTTTTTCACGATACCAGTTTCAAAGATCATTCCACCTCCATCTTCAATCAAACTCCAACTGTTGAAATTTCCATTAACCCTTAATTACTCGTGCATACATAACCTACATGAGGACTCGCAAGGGGTATTTTTTTGCCTTCAAGTCTTTATCATAGTATTAACTCTGTATCACATTATTACAAAGTTTAATGATTTTTTAAAAAATAATAACATCCATACACACTCAACAGAAAAACAGTCTGGACAGGACACCACCATATGATCTTTGCAGATCGGCTTGCCACAATTGGCACAACACTTTGTTGTCTTCCAGTCTTTGGCCCTGGGACAGAAGTGGCACCTCCCTCCTTTTCTGATGATCAGTGGTACAGCTGCCTCCACAGGTCCTGTGAGATGTCTTATTTTCGCCTGAAGAGGTTTTGACAAAGTGTTTATGGTTGCCGTTTTCTACAGATAGCTGTCCAGTAGACTCCGACCAAGGTCTTTTAGAAAGTTGCAGCGAGCAATCTTTCTTCCCACATTTTCTTATATAATTATATGTGCATTAATGCCACCAATGTTCAACAAGAAGTAAAATATAGTCAGTGGCCAGCGATTGGACATCTTCATCCTCTGACATAATATCATCCTGATCATTTTCAGCGCTCTGTAAAGAGATAGAATCATGATCACTGTTTTCTACACAGTCTTTGTCTGATGAAGAAGGAATCCTCCAACAATTTCATTATCTGATGCTTCCAACAGTTCTATAATTTCATCCTCTGTCAATATTTTCCTCTTTCTACTCATATTTACTTAGACTTCAAATTGTAAGCATGAGAATAGAAAATAACTCTCTACAGATGCTAGGCACGCACGGGGTAAACAATTTCAGCAGGCAGCAACAATGACTTAAAATAAATATAACTGTGTCATTAGCTATTCCAAGAAACTAAATACATAAATTAATGAGTCATTTTAACATCTTACCTCATATTTCATGAAATATGAGGTAAGATGTTAAAATGACTCATTAATTTATTAATTAAGAACCTCATAATGTGTTTCCCAATTTTAACTTTGAAAAACTAAATACAACTGAAACATGTGCTGGACGAGTCCATTTGAGAATAGGTGAGTTCCAGGGAATCTAATAAATGTAACTGTCATTAAATAGTAGTGTCTTTCAACCTAACGGAAAAAAAAATACCCTGCACGAGTAATTAAGGGTTAACACAATCTTATTAATTGCCATCTGGTGCCGATTTTATGAACTTGGAGATCAAATTTTGAAGTTCCCGGTGAGCAAAATTTGATCTCCAAGTTCATAAAATCGTCACTAGATAGCAGTTTGGAACCTTGTGTTAACAGCAAAATTTCAACAGTTGGAGTTTGACTGAAGATGAAATGACCTATGAAACCGGTATCATGAAAACATGGAACTTTATGAGGTGAGGTATAAAAACATTTTTGCCAACTCATTTATAAATTTGGAAGTTAACTTTAACACATACTGAAACAGCATTATAATCTGACAAATATTTGGTGAATTATTAAAATTTCTTGGCAGTTTTGTCTCACACATCAGTGTAAACATACCGAAAATTTGTATTATAATAAGGTTCAATATCAGGAACAGTATTCCAGGCTTCAATGTCATTTTTTATTCTAACTTCTACAACATCGAAGCATTCTCCATAATCTCTTTCATTCTTGTTCCAACCAGATTTCAAAATTACTGTAAAAGGAGAAAAAAAGGTCATCAATTATTTAAAACATCTTATATCAAGGTTATTTCACAATAATAATATATTCGCATATCACCATCCTAATTTGCAAACCTCATTAATACATTCTTAATATTATTCGTTTTTAAACATCTTAATGATGGACAAATTATATTTGAAAAGAAAAATATACGCCTAGACTGGAGTTTGAACCCAGGACCTTTGACTCTCTATGTCAATGCTCTTCCATCTGAGCTACCTAGGCTCCAATCTAAATGCATATTTTTCTCTTATACATAGTTAATTCCCTAACCCCAAATGCTACGAGCCGTTGCTATGATTTTTGCAAATGGCGGCTTCTTTATTAAGAAGACTTTTTATTGGGAATTTAAACGTTACTTATAAAGCCAGTAGTGCTTCTTCCAATGTTAATATTATTCGTTTTTAAACATGTTAATGATGGACAAATTATATTTGAAAAGAAAAATATATGCCTAGACTGGGGTTTGAACCCAGGACCTCTATGTCAATGCTCTTCCATCTGAGCTACCTAGGCCTCCAATCTAAACAAGAAGCACTACTGGCTTTATAAGTAATGTTTAAATTCCCAATTAAAAGTCTTCTTAATAAAGAAGCCGCCATTTGCAAAAATTGTAGCAACGGCTCGCAGCATTTGGGGTTAGGGAATTAACTAAGTATAAGAGAAAAAATACGCGTTTAGATTGGAGGCCTAGGTAGCTCAGATGGAAGAGCATTGACATAGAGAGTCAAAGATCCTGGGTTCAAACCCCAGTCTAGGCATATATTTTTCTTTTCAAATATAATTTGCTCATTAATACATTTTTCATGATTTTACATTTTTGCATACATTTTTCGTGATTTTAAATTTTTGCACCATCTATTAAGGAAATTATAATGTTAACAAATAACCCAAACATAGCATCTGAAATTGAGAAAACAGCAATCACACAGTATGAAAAATTTTTAAGGCTACCCCATAATAACTGGACCCAAAGAAAACCACAAGTATGTTTAAAATCTCAGCAAAGCTTCTTAAGCATTGTACAAGAAATCAAACAGAAATTGCAACTTCCACATTCAAAAGAAAATATGCAGATGAGAAACAACCCTCTAGAATTTTTGGAAATCGAATATAACCTTCATTTAACAGAACACATCAAGAAATCTGAAACTCCCCCATATATTTTAAAACAAATGTCACTGGAAATAATAAATCTAAGATACCCAGCTCCTGAATGGATACATATTTTTACAGATGGCTCCAGCCTACCAAATGACGGTGGCACTGGTGCTGGTGCAGTATGTCCACTTTTTTCCTTTTATCGTAAACTAAACACAAATTCAACAAACTTTGATGGCGAAATTCTAGCAATTTTCTTAAGTTTACAAAATCTTTTATATCACATCCAAAAATTTACGAAAGTTGTAATTCTATGTGACTCCAAAGCAGCCATTCTTGCTATAAACACGAGACACAACACCCAAAAGCATCAAAATTATCGAATGTCACAAAATGATAAAACAGTTATCCCGTCTACATAAAAAAGTTGTACTTCAATGGATTCCGGCCCATTGTGGAGTGACAGGCAATGAAATAGCCGATTTTCTAGCCAAGAAGGGTAGCAGAATTGTTTCAAAAACCCAACTTCTGCTCCAGTTTCCTTTCACTCTATCAAAAGAATTATCTCAAATAAATACATCAATAAACTTAGAGAAGAATACACCACCAAAACATCTGGAAAGGAATGGGGAAATCTACAAGCTTATGACATTACTACATTACAAAGAAAATCTGCAGTAGCAACATTCAGACTGCTAACGGGACATGACTGCTTGAATAAACACCTACACAGAATTGGCATAACAGATTCACCTAAATGCCCTTTTTGCAATTTAAATGAAGATATGGAAAGAAACCATCTCCTCCGTTGTCCAGCTTTTGTAGAAGAGACCAGCCTTTCTGCTAAATATTGGTGTGCAAGAGAGCGAATGATTTCATTATCAAGTGCTCAACATTAGATACCAACCAACCATAATGTTAATAATCAATGGTAAAGAGAGAAATTTTTATATTTAATTAATGTTGGGAAGTAAACATTATGAGGTATAATCATTAAAATTCATCGGAGAACATTTGTTTAAACAACTCACCTCATAGGATTCATGCTTCCATGATATCGCGATTTCAAACATAATCATGTTCATCGTCAGCCATAATTTCATCAGTCGGAGTTATGGCTGACGATGAACATGATTATGTTTGAAATCGCGATATCATGGAAGCATGAATCCTATGAGGTGAGTTGTTTAAACAATATGTTCTCCGATGAATTTTAGAGAAATTTTTGCCTGAACTGAGAATCAAACTCCGAATCTTCAGCTTTCCGTGCTGATGCTCGACCACTGAGCTAATTCAAGCTTCATTCCCACCATTGATTACAATAATTTGTGTTAATTAATTTACTTATTTCTATCATAGTAATAGCTTTAGCTTCTCAATATTAATTTAATAAATATTTAACAAGTTTAAAATACAAAATAATCCAATAACACTAAGGCCAGTATTCAAGAACCAAGCTCTCTAGGCCATGCCATCTCCGTGTTCTGTAAGCTGAGGCTCCCATCTTTCAATGTGTTCCCAGAAACTACTTTTTAACAAATATCTTGTTAGTACATGATGTTGAATAGAGTGAGCCAGTTAGTTTAGGTTCTGCATGACCCACATATTAACCATGGAGAGATGGGCTGACAGTCACTCTTCGCAGAAAGCTTGGTTCTTGAATACCGGCCTGAAATATAATATACGATATAAACCAAAAAATTATATACAATCCCGTAACATTCAGACAAAAGATGTTTTCTCTCTCTCCTGTGAATCATGAAAAATGAAGATATGAGATTTGCAAATTAAACTGATAATATGTATGCAATAAAAACTATTAACAATTAAAAATAATGTTGACTTTTTTATGTTCAGCAACCAATTTCAATGAACATTTTAGGCTGTCTCCAATTAAGTATTAGCTTTTCCTCACAGAGTTTCTAATATTGCAAAAAAAAAAAAATCAGCATTAATATTTTTACATTAGCATCTCGTGCTTTGAATCTTAGCCCCAAAATAAAATGGATTCATCAACAGAATTATTATAATTTTAAAGCTTATAATGTTACTATGTTATTGTTATTTGTGGTTCTCTCCAAAGAAAAAAAGTATAGTATAATTTACAACGTATATAAGAGAAAAATTTACGTCTAGATCATAACTCGCCTCGGTAACTCAGTTGGTAGAGCATTTGGCCCGGCAAGCCAAAGGTCCCGGGTTCGAATCTCGGTCTAGGCGAGAATTTTTCTCTTCAAATATAATTTATAGTATAACTTGTTTTTTATTTTTTTATTTTATTTTATTATTTTATTTTTTTCCTATCTACATAACTTAATATAGTATAACTGTTGCTATCTTTTTTTTGTCCAGGACTCGTAACTTGAATAGACATGGCTTTATAAGAATCAAATGAATCGTGAATTCTTCTTACCTTATGAGGTCTATGTTTTTAACACAGAACTGCAGTATCGGGAAACATATCATTCCCATCTTCAGCTGTTTTCACGACTGTCAATTTTTCATTATGCTGATAATTTTATAAACTGCCATCTGGTGTAATTTAGAAGAACTTTGTAATGAAATTTGGTTCGTCTGGAAACTCAAAGTTCATGGTTCTAGTGAGTTTTTTTTGAATGTATATCTTTTCCCAAACTGTTAATTCCAAAGGTTTAGATAGATATTTCAAAAGTTTTGCTTCTTTTTTTAATTCTATGATTCTCTAATAAATTATGTGCTCCTATTGCTGATTTTTCAATTTCACCATTTCTTATGTTTCTAAAGTGTTCTTTTTTTGCGAGTGTCTTAAATTCCTCTATTGTTTTCTTATATATACTTTATTGCAATCTTTGCAATTAATTTGATAAATTCCAGATTTTTTATTGTCTGGGGTGTTAACTTTTTCTTAGTTAACAGAAGATTATTCAGGCTGAATTTGTTAATCGGAGCCAATATTACATTAAATTTTTTAATCTTTTGAAATTTGTTATGAACTTCTGGATGGTAAGTAAATTTCTTGAATTTTTCATCTTTCTTGGAATTATGTTGCAGAGTGGTGTATTCATGTAATCTTTTTTGCTGTTTAAATTTCTTTAATGTATTCTTTATTATGTCTCCACCAAAACCATTTAAGTTAGCTAACCTCATACCGTAATGTAAAACTTCCCAACTTTACTATATTAAGACATGGATTTGATAGCATACTGAGATAGAGAGAGGGAGAGGATGTCACTGTTTAATCACTAGTCATGACTAGTTCCTTAATGATGTGTGAACCTGTTTTACTGCATTATTTCTCCCATGTTCTATGTCAGCTCTATCCAAATTTTAGGTCATGAGATGCTACTAATTTTTGTATATTTACGTACTCTAAAATTTATATAATCTGTAATATTCAGGCATGTCTATGAGAAGTTGTCTAGTTCAAGCATTTCTCAAGTAGAAAATTCTCAATTAAAAAGAAATCAATAAACTATCCCACAGGGAAAAATCTTTATTCAGAAGAACTAGAACAAAATTATGAATTTTAAATTTCCTAACGTGCAAGATTTAATCTCCAACTTCATTCATCTAATACTAAAAGCACAGCACCAACTGACATCAGTGACTTAAAATCTAGTACAGAAAAGATGTGAATCCCCATAACATTATCCAGGTGGGAAAATTAATTCTGATTCTATTTTTAAATGTAACGCTGGAGGGAAAATTTTCTATAGGATCGTAACAGGCCTTGGCCTAATACTTGAAAGGGAGAAAAAGAAGAAGAAGAAATGTAAAACTATTCCAATTGCAATAGTTAAAAATGTAGTATTAAAGGAGATACTGAATCCAATTTTCAAATAAGTACAGAGTGCCCAAGAAGTCCCTAACCATTTCAAGGAAAATACAAATTTTTGTAAGTCTTGGTAGAGTGCAAAAGGACCTGGGTTCGAGCCCCAGTCTGATCGTATAATTTTTCTCTTCAAATATAATTTATCCAACATTGAGATGAATGAAATGAATAATAAAGATATCGAAAGAAGCTTTATAATGTAATGTAAAATTCCCAATTATATGTCTTCTTAATAAAGAAGCCATCATTTACAAGATAGAAGCAAAGGTTTCATAGCATTTGGTGTACAGGAATTAACAGCGTATATAAGAGAAAAATTTGCATTTAGATTGGAGCTCACTCAGATAGCTCACTCGGTAGTGCATTCGCCTAGAGTGCAGAAGGTCCTGGGTTCGAGCCCCAGTCTCAGCATATAAGTTTTCTCTTCAAATATAATCTGAAAGATGTTGACCAAATTACAACATACAGTGGCCGTAAGTTGGAGGCTCCATGGACTTATCTTTGCTGAGGCCCAAGAATGGTTTTGCTAATGTTACCATATAGAAGTACCAACACAAAGAACTATTAGAGGTTTGGTCAACAAGTTATGTGAACTAAGAATGTTGTTGATGAGAAATGTTCTGGTGGCATCAATGTCACAGGAAAATGTGGAGATCATACGACGGGCAATTGAGCAGAATCCACAAACATATTTTTAACATTTTTTACATCTTATCTCATATTTTATGTTTTCTTATGAATAAGAACCTCATAATGTTATTTCCCATATTTAATTATGAATATTTTTAACAACTCACCTCACAAATTTCAAGTTTTCTTGAGACCATTAGAAAACTTGAAATTTATGAGGAGTCATGACTGAAGAGGGACAAGAAGTCATCTGAGACCATTGGTCTCAAGAAAACTTCAAATTTATGAGGTGAGTTGTTAAAAATATGTTCTCCGCTCATTATTAATTATATACCTCATAATGTTTACTTGAAAAAAAGTTCTCGCTAGACTCATAATCTGTTATGGCAGTGAAGCTTGGACCATCAAAACTCAGGATGAAATTTCTGCGACGAACTGCAGGTTATAGCCTTCTAGACCACC
Source organism: Diploptera punctata (assembly GCA_030220185.1). NCBI lineage: Eukaryota > Metazoa > Arthropoda > Insecta > Blattodea > Blaberidae > Diploptera > Diploptera punctata. The sequence continues at coordinate 74,697 of JASPKZ010003071.1, read as the reverse complement.
AAAGAAATTCAACAATAGCCAGAGAGTTAAACATCGTACCTATATCTGAATACCTCCAAGAATATAGAAACAATTGGCTAGCCCATATTCAGTGAATGGATCGTCACAGAACACCAAAACAAATTCTTCACTACATTCCTCGAGGCAGAAGATCTGTGGGTCGACCTTTTCGGAGATGGCGGGAGACCGTAAAGGACTACTGGGCCTAATACTTGAAAGGCAGATGATGATGATAATGTTTACTTCCCAACATTAATTTAAATATAATTATGAGGTATAATCATTTAAATTCATCGGAGAAGGATTTTTGAAAACTCACCTCATAAATTTTGTGCTTTTCTGATGACAATAGAGAGTTGACAGCACGGGAGTTAACAATGTATACAAGAGAAAAATTTGCATTTAGATTGGAGTTCACTAGGTAGAGTCTAGAGTGCAAAAGGAGGGCTCGAACTCAGGATCTTTGGCTTTCTCAAGAATTTCAAGATGCTAATTTTACACTTAACAATGTTATCTCAAAAATATGTTTTCTGCACACTATTAATACTTCATAATGTTTACTTCCCAACATTAATTTAATATAAATTTGTATTTGTTTATTATTTTTATTATAATTTTCTATCCACATATAATTTAAGTGTAAAGAATTTGTTTAGCAGAAAACCTAAATGTTTATGCACATTTTTGTAGGATAATACTATAGATAGTTAATTTTGTAGGATGATATTATTGACTATTATTTTCCTTAAAATTGCCTTTATGTTTCAGAAATTACCTTTATGTTCCAGAAAATAAGTATAACCCTCAGTAGATTGGTTATTGTACATGAATCTAAAATGTATAAATAAATATTTTCGTTCAAAAGATTTTCAAATATATATAATTGAATAATAAAATATTTTATATTAATTACTTTCAATCAAAAAATATATGAATAATATTTCTGATTTTGAAACGACTAAAATGGTATGAAAAGTTGATGTACTATAATGTAATTTCTAAAGCTTTTAAGTTATACTTTCCCTTCTGAACAAAGCAATAATCAGGAAATTTATGCCCTGAAAAAAATCTTGACCACGTTTAATCCACATGAAACCTAGAAAACTATTTGAATGCATTTAATCAATAATATTTTTTTAAAAAATTAATTGGACACTATACACCTCACCTCATAAAACAAAATCCTCTCATGTGAACATGTTTTGAAAAACATTGTTCCATTCCCAACCAGATTCCAATTATGAATGGAAATAATACCCTCCGAAACATGTTCAGGTAAGATGATATAATATGAAGTAAGGTGTAAAATTTTTTTAAGTTTTTAATTTTAGTGACCATGGTAGTTAAAGTGAAATAAATTAATGAATTAAAAATTAATAAACAATAGTAGTTAAAGCACTCCTCCAAAGGTATCTTTATCTTGTTCATGGTGGAAAATCTTCCACTCATGCAGTCAGGTTAAAAGCGATAAACCAAACTAAAAAAAAGATACCTTGGTCGAAAGATTATCGTTCTCTGTAAAAATACAAGCAACAAGAAACCCTGGCATGGGTTTCATTGGAGTAAAATTCTCTGGAAATAAAATAATCTCCAATTTGGATCTCCAAGCAAGATTACTTCAGGGGAACTATGGTAAAACATGATTTGAAGGAGGTTAATATTATACATGGAATGATTGAAAGTGTTAGCTCAGGATACAGGTATGGTTATGAATATTTAATTTTAGGAAGTGATATTTTGAGGTTATTTTAATCGTATTATTTTTAGTCTGATCATCTTACCTCAATATTAATGTTGATTTGTTTTTGAACATGTTTCAAAACAATTCTGTTTTATCGTCAGCTTGTCCAGACTGGTTTTATTTATGTTGCACAACCTGGATGTCGATGTCAGCTCCATCCTGTGGTTGACCAAAGAACCTCCAAATAAGGTCACACTCCGTCGGTATTTCAAAATTCATAACTCTGTTTTTGTTCTGAATATAAATTTTTTCCCAAATAGTCAGCTCTTTTGTATTTTCTAACTGTTTTAATAATTTAGTGTCTGAATTTATATTGTTTTATAGACCAAACATGAGCAGCAACTGCAGATTTTTCTATTTCCCCATTTTTAATATTTCTTATGTGTTCTTTGGTTCTAATTTTGGACAAGCTGACAATAAAATAGAATTGTTTTGAAACATGTTCAAGAACAAATCAACATTAATATTAAGGTAAGATGATCAGACTAAAAATAATATAATGGTTATGAATCTCCGAGCTTGATAGTGCCAATGAGTTAATTAGATAAAGCAAATACAAATATTCATATAAAAATAATTTTCAATTTTAAAAATAAAATGTTAACTTACTATCCAAAATGTTGTATGTATCCTCTTGAAAAAAATTCATATAATGAGCAAGTGTTGGAATTGTACTGCGTAGCAAACTTCGTGCCTCATAGCATCTGTAAATCAATAAGACAAATTATATCCAAGCATAGATGAAAGGACAATAATATTCTTTAAAACAGACAATAACAGTAATATAAAATAGCAACCATTGAAGCACCATAAGTTTAAAAAAAATTTTAATTTTTACGATTGACACTTAAAAATGGCTTCACTATCATTAGATAAATTAGGTCCAACAAAAATGACAAAATAAAAGAAGAAAACAAATCAGAGATTTATTAGATTAAATGCAGAAAATGTGATAAAGTCTACATAGAAAAAAAAAAGAGAGAGAAATTTAAAAACCAGAGTGAAAGAACCTCTCAGGAATGTCAAGAATGGGCAAAAAGAAAGATTTGCAGTAGTCACACACACATGGTCTGAAAAACATAAAATCGAAAGAAAACTATATTAATAAAACAAATAGAAAAACCTAAAGAGTTCATGGTTTGGGGAAAAAAATCTACATTAAAAAAATGAATAAGTGATATTAATGGATTAATAACAAGATAGTGAGTTGTGAAAACCATCATGGGGTTTATAAGGTGAGATTTCATTAATGTTTTATTTTAGGAAGTTATCTAGTTATTAACTTGAAAGCCTCATAATGCTATTTCCCATAATTAATTTATGAAAGAAATTAATGAACTTTGAATTTCCTGGGGAAAATTATTTGTGAGATTCTTCAATCTGCCAATAGAGGGAGCAGGAGGCGGCTCTTCAAGACAATATAACAACGATCATGAAAGTATTGAGGATGGAACCGAATAAGGTCCTGAAATCAGTCTAAGAAGAAGAATAATATGAGGTGAGGTGACATAATTTCATTTAAATAAATATAAAATATTTCCATTTTTATTCCTTTGTTAATATTTTCTAGTTGCCACAAAGGAAGAAGCAATTTCTGACATTGTGAGTAGTGCATATGCAGAGAGATGACTAGAATGACAGTGTGTAACTATTCTCTCTCCTTCATTTCCTCATTCTCTCTCATACATCTCCTCAGGGTATTTATCAGGTACAAGACAAAGATGTAGCATTGACTAAAAGATATTCAACACTAAGCCCACATTCCTGATATAGAAAAATAAGAATGAAGTTATTATTGGATGAATAAGCAAATATCAGTTGGAAGAAATTTAAAAGAATTTATACCTTACAAAAATATTTTAAAAAATTACTTTTTTTTTGTAAGAAATATAAAAATATAATAAAGTGGAATGTCAATTATCCAAATATCGATCATACTAAATGTCAAATTTCCAAAATAATATTTTCTCAATTTGAATAATATAATACCCTTTGAATGCAGGCTTTCACGGCCGGTAATCATAATGTTCAGTGATTCTGGGCTTTGTGGCCGTGGTCCATTACTGGTGTTCCTACCAGACATTTCTCCCTCAGCTGCAGAGGGCATCTTCAGTAGCGAGTACTTCTAGGTGTTGTTTCCTGGTCGGAGGCTCGACTGTGAATGAGCGGTGGACTGCTGGAATTTATACTAATGGTAGATGCAGGATGGCTGGGCATGGCTGCTGCTGGTTGACTAGTTGTCATCAATCTAGCATCTGATTGGTTCTGAACAGTCTCCTTGTTATTGATAGTGTTCATACATCTATTGTCTAATGTATGATGCCAGGATTTAGCCAATTTGATCCCTTCTTCTTTTCTATTGAAATTTTCCTTATGTTTGTAAATTAACTTAACCCAACATGTAATTAGCTGCCATGAAGTCACTACTTAGTACAGCAAACTCCCGATTATCCGTGTTAATTAGGACCGAGATATACATGGAAAATCGAAAAACACGGATAATCCAATTAAGTTATTCGGCGCCATGGAAGTTGATCAGAAATTTATTATTTACCCACTCTAACACTACTTAAATGCAACAAATATTCATAAAATGTTATATTAAATGTATTTAGGTGCGAGTCGCAATTATCATTATTTTATTTTACTCGTAAAAATGAAAAAAAAAAGTGGGACTATTTCCTGTCATAACCACTCTGGTTACAACAGTTATTCAAAATGGGCATCATAACTAAGCGACAACTACCCTAGTAACCACCAATGTCCACACTTATAACCAGCAATGACAAATAATCAGCAATGACCACACTAGTAACCATCGATGACCACACTACTAACCAGCGATAAACCCACTGCCACAGCATATCCGTGGTTTCAAACTGCAACAACAAACTTTCAGTGACTCACACAACGGAAATTTCCAAAATTGTATTGTATTCCCAGAATGTTGGTTGGTACCGTTAAATGCGTCAGGAGGAGGTTATAAGTTAAGGTTACTCTATTGTGATAGTTTCTAAGCGCAGTTCACATTAGCATGTTTAAAAATAAGTGGTTTCATCAGTAATTTTACGACTGACGTTCTGTTGTCCTGGTGTACTGCTGCTTACTCCATCTGTTGGTGGACGGATGAGCCTCTAAATGAAATCAACTTCCCGTGAATTTCAAAATTCATTAATTTTTCTTTCTTGTTTTTTTTTATTGAATGTCAATTTTTTTTCCCAAACTGTGAGCTCTTTTGACTTTTCTATTTGTTTTATTAAACCGATTAAATAGAAAAGCCGAAAGAGCTCACTGTTTGGAAAAAGAAATCACATTAAAAAGAAAAGAGAAAGAAAAATTAATGGATTTTGAAATTCACAGGGAAGTTGATTTCATTTAGAGGCTCATCAGTCCACCAACAGCTGGAGCAAGCAGCAGTACACCAGGACAACAGAACATCAGTCGTAAAGTTACTGATGAAACCGCCTAGGTTTTGAAACTGGTAATTTTTTCATAACAATACAAAATACAGTATTTTTAAAAAATACAGTAAAAAGAATCATGCACGGATAATCTGCAAACCGGATAATAGTGCACGGATAATCGGGAGTTTGCTGTAGTAGCATCCAACAAGTGAGGAGTTCACATGTTCAGAAGACTTCTGCCACAGCAGTAGAAAAACTGTCAAGTTTTGTTCATATGATCAGACCACAGTCACTATGCCCAGAAAACCAATGGAATAAAAATCAAGACATCGGCTGTGAAAGAATATAAGCTTTTAAGATGACAGTGTTGAGATTCGTCTTGAGTTCAAATTCAGATCCCGATCAATCAGATTTTCTGAGATTTTCCTTTGAAGTGAACAATATTGGACTGGAATTTCAAACTAACTCTCTTGCACTATTGAACCCATAGGTTCATGGCCACATGGACATCCCTATCTTTAGCTAATGCTTTTCAATCATCCCCTGTATAATCTACTTCCCCCAATCATGGTTCATGTTATTCTCCCATCTTATTCTTGATCTACCAACTGGGTGTTTTTCTTCTGGTTTTCCAACAATAAGCTTCCATGCCCCTCTTTCATTCCCCATTTTGTGCCACATGTCCTGCCCATTGCAATCTATGAGATTTAATTGTTGTTATTATATCTGGTTTCCTATAAAGATCATGTAGCTCACTGTTAAGTAGTCTTCATTTGCTATCTGTTCATCTCTCTTTGGTCCAAAAATGTTCCTAAAACTTTATTTTCTCTTCCCTTAAAGTAAGAGTCCATGTTTTGCATCCATATAACTGGGAGAATAACAGTTTTATATATTTTCAGTTTAATGTTTTTTTAGAGAAGTTGGGACGACAAGAGTCCCTGTAATGCATAGTAGCAAGCATTTCCAGAATTGAGCATATGTTTAATTTCCTTGTGCATCCCATTCCTACTTGTAATTATTATTCATAGGATTTTAATTCAGCCACTTATTCAAAAATATGATCAATGTCACTTTTAACCATCATTAAATTAAATATCAGTTTCATTTGGCCAAACAGAGTATTCAAAAATTCAGTGCCTGAACTGGTAGAGATGATGGAAAAACCCAAAATAAATATAAACTGATAGAGATGATGGAGGAGACCAAAACAAATATATTTTGTTAAATAACCATGTGTCATAAACTCATAATTGAGTGACTACCGAGCATGAAAGACGTTATTGGATAGTAAGAATCAAATGATTCGTGAATTCTTCTTACCTCATACATCTATGTTTTTTTAACACAGAACTGCAGTATCAGGAAACATATCATTCCCATCTTCAGCTGTTTTCACAACTGTCAATTTTTCATTATGCCAGTAATTTTCTAAACTGCCATCTGGTGTACTTTAGAAGAACTTTGTAATCAAATTTGGTATGTCTGGAAACTAAAAGTTCATGGTTCAAGTATGGTTTTTTTTAATGTATATCTTTTCCCAAACTGTTTTGGAAATGTGCGATAATGCAGATATCTTCATTGAGAGAAATGTTCACAGTAACTTCTCTGGGCTCTTCGACATTGCCTTTCAGCCGCACTATAAACAAAGTGTATGTCCTTACATGTAACGCTCCATGTTGATAATGTTACCATCATGAGTTACTAGTGCAGAGACATCACAACTATGTACTTCAAATCAGCATTTAAAGTAAACAAGAGAAAGCTCAGTACTCACTTAATATGAGTTTCCAACATGTGGTTATTTAAAAAAAAAATTTGTTTTGGTCTCCTCCATCATCTCTACCCGTTTGGGCACTGAATTTTTGAACATTCTATATATGAATGTACAATCATATTGGTGTGTGTGTGTGTGTGTGTGTGTCCAATGTCACCAGGTTGTCTTTTATGACATTTCTGGCTTACTCCCATGGCACTGACGGAATTGTAATCCATTTCTTAGGTTGAGGCACCTGGCAGATGGAGTTACGTTACCTCAATGATATGATGTGTGATAAATGGTAATGAAGCGTCAGTAGAGTTCTTAAACCAAACTCAACTTAATTCTAGACCCTGGGCAACCACAGGAATAATTTCTTTAAGGAAAAATTCCAATGGTTTGACCGGAAATCAAACCTGGGACCTAATGAACAGTAGTAAAAAATTCTGACCATTAGCCCATGAGGCTGGTCACATATATTGGTGTAAATACAAAGAATCTAGTCACAGTGTGAGCAAACATATACAAATGTCTGAAAATAAAATTGGAAAAAAAGAGTAATTATAAATATTGATTACCGATCTATGCATTCATGTAAATAAGTTACAAATAATAATCATTAATACATACCTTCCAGAATCATGATTTTCCCTTCGTATCATTATTTCTGCAATAATAATGCATGATTTGGTAAGAAATTTTGCTTCTATCAACTTATTGTACATTGTCTGGATGGCAGAAACCACTTTGCTACGAACTTTAAAGTGAACAAGAGGAATAAAATGCCTTTCAAACTGTAAAAAATAATAAAAAAAACAGAAAAAATATAAGAATTAAATGAATCATGATTATTTCTTACCTCATAATTCTTTGTTTTTTTAAACACAGCATGCAGTATCGGCGACCCCTTGTCACCATCGTCAGCTGTTTTCACGACTGTCAATTACCAGCAAAAGAAAAAATTGACAGTCGTGAAAACAGCTGACGATGGTGACAAGGGGTCGCCGATACTGCAGTGCTGTGTTTAAAAAACATAGAAGTATGAGGTAAGAAATAATCACGATTCATTTAATTCTTATTAATTGAACCTCATAATGTTAAAAATTCCCAAATTTAATATATAGAAAAAATATAAACTTAAAATATCATATGGCCTTTGAAATAACATACTTTTTCCTTCAAATTTCAATTATGAAATTTAAGATATGGTTTACATTCTTGAGTTTTCCTTTCATGATGTTTCATTATATTGAACACCATTTAAAATTCTTCCTCTTTTATAAATATATAACAAACAAAAAAAAAGGCAGTACTCAACAATGCAATGAAACAATGTAATGATCAATTTCGGCTTGGAACTGTGTAGTTTGCATGGTAAAACTTGCAATTATTACTTATGATGTTATTTAAAGTTATCACTCACACTAAAGGACAAATTAATATTTGAAGAGAAACATTTTCTCAATTAAAAATTCAGAGAAATGATGAACTGCGGAAATAATACCAGATCAAAATTGCTAATAGATTTGAAATACTGGAATCTTCAGATAAAAATGTGGCAACCGGAGAAGAAACTGATATAAATAAAGAATGGGAGGCTATAAGAGATACTATTAAATTATCAGCATCAGAAAGCATAGGTTCTTTAAAAAAAGAGGTAAAGCAAAAAATGGTTTGATGAGGAATGTGCCACCATTGTAAAGAAAAGAAAGCTAACAAAAAATCAATTGGTTACACAAGTCAAATGAAGTAAATTAATGGTTGAACCGGGAATCAAATCCTGGACCTCTGACTCTGTACATCAGAGGTCCAGGATTTAATTCCCGGTTCAACCATTATTTTTTTCTTAAAAAAAATAAATCTATCCAGAAATGGAATATGTTACACTAAATATAACATTAAAATAAATTATGACAATTTGGTAGCATTAGACTGGAAACCACCAGGTTATTAAATTAGTAAAAAGAAAGAATAAATGAGAGAGAAGATTAATGATCTTGAAATGAATGAAATAAATAATAGTTTTAAAAAACTAAAAGAAAACACGCTTTATTAGAAAACTAAAAAATGAAAAATAATTTTAATTTCCAATACGCTTGGTATAAAATAAAGTGGTCAACAAAAAAATCATCTCCAACACATATAGAATAAAATTAGAGTTATCATCAAAAAGAAAATAATTTTACCATCAAAAGCGTGGGGTGCTTTTTATGATTTTTACATTTTCTTCTTAGAGAGCTTACTTTTACCAATATCTGTTTATTATCAAATATATTAATTGATATAGAGCACCCCACGCTTTTGATGGTAAAATTATTTTCTTTTTGATGATAACTCTAATTTTATTCTATATGTGTTGGAGATGATTTTTTTGTTGACCACTTTATTTTATACCAAGCGTATTGGAAATTAAAATTATTTTTCATTTTTTAGTTTTCTAATAAAGCGTGTTCTTTTAGTTTTTTAAAACTTATTATTTATTTTTTAGTTTTAATATTTTACAAAATAAGATAAAAATGTAAATATCTTTAAATTCGATACTATTGTAGTATGAGCTAAAAGTAATACTCTTCTATGAAAAAACCCTCCCAGCCGGATTTGAACCAGCGACGTATGGATTACTGAAATTATATACCACTAAGAGTTCACTGCTCTACCAACTGAGCTCTTACAACGATTGACTAAAAACTCGACAAGTCCGCAACCTATTATACCAGTTTTCATTTTTTTTTATTTTCGGATGATTCTGGCCAGGATTTTAGAAACAAAATATGAAATTATTGTATTGTCACGGGTCCTCTACACGTATACAAAGTTTCAAGTCGATCCAATATTTCTAAGTGGGTGAAAATCGCGTTGAAAGATTCCGTTACATTGATACAAAAACACGTTTTTTGATTTTCTGATGATTATGGCCAGGATTTTAGAAAATAAATATGAAATTATTGTATTGTCACGGGTCCTCTACAAGTATACAAAGTTTCAAGTCGATCCAATGTTTCTAAGTGGGTGAAAATCGCGTTGAAAGATTCCGTTACATTGATACAAAAACACTTTTTTTGATTTTCTGATGATTATGGCCAGGATTTTAGAAAATAAATATGAAATTATTGTATTGTCACGGGTCCTCTACAAGTATACAAAGTTTCAAGTCGATCCAATGTTTCTAAGTGGGTGAAAATCGCGTTGAAAGATTCCGTTACATTGATACAAAAACACTTTTTACACGCTTTATATTAGCTTGACCTGTATCTATCTATCTATGTAACTGAATCTTTCATCGCGTTTTTCACCCACTTAAAATAATTGGATCGACTTGAAATTTTGTATACTTGTAAAGAACCCGTGACAATACAATAATTTCATATTTATTTTCTAAAATTCTGACCAGAATCATCAGAAAATCAAAAAAAGTGTTTTTGTATCTATGTAACGGAATTTTTGAACCCGATTTTCACCCACTTAGAAACATAGGCTAGACTTGAAACTTTGTATACTTGTAAAGGACCCGTGACAATACAATAATTTCATATTCATTTTCTAAAATCCTGGCCAGAATCATCAGAAAATCAAAAAAGTGTTTTTGTATTTATGTAACGGAATTTTTGAACCCGATTTTCACCCATTTAGAGACATTGGACCGACTTGAAACTTTGTATACTTGTAAAGAACCCGAGACAATACAATAATTTCATATTTATTTTCTAAAATCCTGGCCAGAATCATCATAAAATCAAAAAAAAGTGTTTTTGTATTTATGTAACGGAATCTTTGAACACGATTTTCACCCACTTAGAAGCATTGGATCGACTTGCAACTTTGTATACTTCTAAAGGAGCCGTGACACTACAATAATTTCATATTTTATTTCTAAATTCTTGGCCAGAATCATCAAAAAATCAAAAACATTAAAACTGGTATAATAGGTTACGAACTTGTCGACATTTTAGTCAATCGTTGTCAGAGCTCAGTTGGTAGAGCGGTGAACTAGTGGTATATAATTTCAGTAATCCATAGGTCTCTGGTTCGAATCCGGCTGGGGAGGATTTTTTTTAGAAGAGTGATAATTTTAGCTCATACTACAATAGTATGGAATTTAAATATATTTACATTCTTATTTTATTCTGTAAAATATTAAAACTAAAAAATAAAAAATAAATAATAGTTTTAAAAAACTAAAACAGCACGCTTTATTAGAAAACCGAACTTAAAAAATGAAAAATAATTTTAATTTCCAACACGCTTGGGATAAATTTAAAGTGGTCAACAAAAAAATCTTCTCCAACACATATAGAATAAAACTAGAATTATCAACAAAAAGAGAATAATTTTACCATCAAAAGCGTGGGGTGCCTTTTATGATTTTTACATGTTCTTCTTAGAGACTTTACTTTTACCAATATCTGTTTATTATCAAATATATTAATTGATATAGAGCACCCCATGCTTTTGATGGTAAAATTATTTTCTTTTTGTTGACCACTTTAAATTTATCCCAAGCGTGTTGGAAATTAAAATTATTTTTCATTTTTTAAGTTCGGTTTTCTAATAAAGCATGCTGTTTTAGTTTTTTAAAACTATTATTTATTTTGATTTTCTGATGATTATGGCCAGGATTTTAGAAAATAAATATGAAATTATTGTATTGTCACGGGTCCTCTACAAGTATACAAAGTTTCAAGTCGATCCGATGATTTTAAGTGGATGAAAATCGCATTGAAAAATTCCGTTACATAGATAGATAGATACAGGTCAAGCTAATATAAAGCGTGTAAAAATTAGGAATATCAGAGAATTATATCAAGAAATTAGGATAGAGAGGAAATAGTTTCAGGCTAGAACAAGCATAATTATGAATGAAATTGGAAATATGATTGCACATTCTAGGAGTTTATTAAATAGATGGCAAAGTTACTTCGATCAGCTATTAAATGTGTATGAAGAAGGATATTGAAGACAATGATTTACAGACAGCAGAAATTTTAATCACAGAAACAACTGCATTACAGGTTGAAATGGTGGTAGAAAAATTAAAGATGTATAAAGCTACAGATTAAGATGGGATCTCAGTAGAACTGATAAAATCAGAGGAAGACAAATTTACGGGTAAGATATGTCAGTTGCTTAATATAATTTGGGAAAAACAGGCTCTTCCAAACGAATGAAGAGAATTGTTTATAGTATCAATTGGGGTCCTCATCTAGGGGATATGTGGATGGCGACCACAAGGTGCCCAAGCCGAGCAAAACATTTCTTCCACTTACTTGTGTTTTGCACTCTTTTAACTTTACTATCTAACCTCTCTTGGTTAACTCTTGTTTTTCGACCCCGTCGCTATTAGGGCATCCGAGGGCTAGGGAGTCTTTCCTTTCTTCCATTTCTTCTTTCCTTTATTTTCTTTTCTTCTCCAGAAAAGCCTGACCAGAGGCTATAAGATGGCAGGCCCATCACTGGTCTTGCCTTCCTTTGGCCAACAACCAATCGAAGGGACTATTATTATGCTTTCAAGTCTTATACGAGAATTTTCCGGAAGAAGCTGGAGGGAAAATTTTCTATAGGATCTTAACAGGCCTTGGCCTAATACTTGGAAGAAAGAAGAAGAAGAAAGGAGATAAACTGATTACAACAACTCCAGGGACATCTCATTACTTTTAACTTCATTCAAAATTCTAACAAATAGGCCTATATTAGTATCCAGATTTGCTCCCTGTACTAACGACATAATAGGTGATCATCAATGTGGATTTAGAAGAAATAGATCAGATTTGTGAAAATAAATAATGTCACTATGCATGAACTACATTTAGACTTCAAAAAGGCATATGATTCAATTAAGAGACAGAAGTTATATAGTACCCTGCTTGAGTTCAGAATTCCTAAAAAGTTAGTTAGATTTATTCAAATGTGTTTAAATGGCACAAAGAGTAGGGAGTGTGTAAGCAAACAGTTTTCAGATACTTTCGAGATTCACGATGGGTTAAAGCAAGAAGATGCACTATCTCTTCCACTATTCAATTTTGTACTAAAGCATACTATCAAATCTTTATAGAGGATCAAGAAGGCCTACATCTCAATGGCATTAATAACTGTTAATTTATGCTGATGTAATATTATTATATGGACTCTAACTTTAAGGGAGGAGAAAAGATTACAAGTATTTGAGAATAAAGTTCTTAGGAAAATGTTTGGCTCAAAGATAGATGAATGGAGAAGCTACTAACCTGTGAGCTATATGATCTCTACAGGAAACCAGATATAATAAGAACTGAATGGGCAAGGCATATGGCATGAATGGGAAATGAATAATGGGCATGGAAAATTCTTGAAGGAAAACCAGAAGTAAAGTGGCAAGTTGGTAGGCCAAGAATGAGGTGGGAATGATTTGTGGAAGCAGATTATACAGGAGTTGATTGGAAAACATTAGCTCAGGATAGAGATGTATGGAGAGTTTATGTCTGCACAGCCAAGAGTCTATGGGTTCAATAGTGCCAGTGACTTAATTAGAGAAAAATGTTTTGTCTGAATTGGGATTTGAGCCCAAGAACTCTGGTTTCTATGCACCAACACTCCCAACTCAAATGGAAATTTTTCTCTTACTTATATAAATCTCCAATCTCCATGAGGCAGAAAACATTCTTCCCAATGCCATCTGGCAGCTGCTTATTCAAGAAGACTTTTAATTGAATTTTTACACAACTATTATAGCCAGTTTAGTTTACAATTACAATGTTTTTTTTTAATTTAAATTTATCACTCACACTGAAGTGCAAATTAATATTCATAAATTATGGCCGAAGATGGGAGGGATGCCTCCAGAAACTGAGGTTCCATGCTTGAAGAACACAAAATAGAGGTGAGATACGACTCAGTTTTTATTCATTATTACAAATTAATATTTGAAGATAATCCCCCCCCAGTTCAGAAATAATAATTAACAAGTAAATTCAAAAGAAAAAAATTGATTAATGAAAGTACACTCCTAAAAGAAAAAGAAGAACATTTAAAAATACAAGAAATTTACATATCATCCATTGAAGCACCGCAAGTTCCAAATTTTTTTTTAATGTTCAACATAAGATTGGCACTGAAAAATAGCCTCAATAGAATAATCAGACGCAAAAAAAAAAAAAAAAAGAGAGAGAAAATAGAAGAAAAAAACAAATGAGGGATTTATCAGATAAAATTTGGGGATTGTGATAAATTCTACATAAGGAAAACAACAAGAAATTTTAAAACCAGAGAGAAGGAACATCTTAGGAATATTCAAAATGGGGAAGTAAAAAAATATGCATTAGCTACTCACGCTTGGTCAGAAAATCATCTAATTGTTACTAATATAATAATTTTTCTTTTTTCAATCAGATTATTTTTTTAATATAATGTATGTAGCTTATATCTGCATACAGTATAAATAAAAATATAAATAATACTATACCTGATAAATTTTTGTTAAAAGAATTTCTAACCAATTCAAGAAGAGAGACAAATTCCATGAAAATCTCTGGATTGTTATTGGTGATACCCAATCTGTTTCTCGAAATAATGTAGAATAGAAACTGGAGTTCATCTTTATTGCTAAAGAAAAAACATACAAAATTGTGGAATTATTCATTATGATCATGAACATAATATATTAGGATTAGGTTATTTTTTGGAACTTGTTCCTAAGTCTCAAGATTCCCTTGACACTGTTATTTTGGTTTTTGGAATTATTATGGTACTAAATTAAAATATCATTGCAAACCTCTAGGCATAAAAATTTGTGGTACCTGCTTGTCTAGTGATGGCATACCAGTTATTATATAATATTACAATGTGTTAATCATCCATCCATAGTAATTCTGCCCGAAGGCAGGTCGTTCACTGCAATCATAGCATTTTCATGCTATGCTTGCAGCTTTACTAGGGAATTGTAGGTGTGGTAGCTTCCCATTGCTTTCCACACCAGTGAAGTATGATGATGATAATGATAATAAGGATGATGTTGATGGCCAAATCATAATAATCATATATCATCGCTGGGCACTCCACTTCTACAAATTACACAGGGGAGGAAAAATTAACATTACAAATTTAACATTTCTCAATGATGGTCAATTTATATTTGAAGAAAAAATATATATGCTTAGACAGGAGTTTGAATCCTGGACCTTTAGCTTTATACACTAATGCTCTGCCAAAATTTTAATTCTTGAGAGTGCCAAAGGCTGCAAATCATTGCTTGACACAGGAATGGTGGTTTCTTAATTATGAAAACTTAATGGGAATTTAACATTACTTGAATAAAGCCAGTAGAATTTCTTTCAATGTTTTTATTACAATTTAACTTTTACAGGAATTAATCACTATGAGGTTTAATTTATGGTAAAATCAAATGTTTCTTACCTCTCCTCATACAAATATTCTAAGTAGATCACGATTTCAAGACCTCTGTTCAGAGGGAAGAAGAAGAGTTTCTTCCGATTGACATAACATCAGTCGCCAAAATAGTACTGAAGATGAGACCATTATGGTCTCGAAATTGCGATCTACTTAGAATATTTGTATGAGGAGAGGTAAGAAACATTTGATTTTACCATTTTTATTACAAATTTAACATTTCAAATTGAAGGTCAAATTATATTTGAAGAATTAAATGTATAAGAGAATTAAAATGTATATTTTCTCTTCATATATAACACTTGAATGGTTCTAATTTAAGAAAGAAAAATAAACATTTGAACCGGGATTCATGGGCATAGCCAGCATTGGATTAAAGGGGTGCAATTTTTTTTTTGACTGTATACCTTCCAGGCACAAACGAACAAATCAAAAATACAAAATACTACCTTTATTTTTTAAACTAACCTCAATATATTTCAGAGGAAAACTACAGTGCTACTGAAGAGGAAATATGAAGAATAATAGTGAAATAATTGTAGAATTTTTAGGCTTTGGCAAATTGAATTTTTTGTCAACATTGTTTCTTAATTTTTATTCTTAATTGTATTGAAACTATTAGCTATATTTTAGTTACTAATAAAGTACAACTACACACACAATTCGACTCGCCTTTTCTTTTGAGAACATTCTTTGTTTGAATTTTTCAATATCATTTTTAATAAGTTTTTTGTGCAGACCGAGCATATACAGGAGGCAATATTCTGTCATTGTAGAAAGGCACCATGTCTTCACTCTTTATAGGGTGCTAAAAGTGCCTTCAATGGACGCCGTAGTGCATGGCAAAGACATGCGTATTACAATTGCTTTTTTAATGGATGGGAAATATTTGCACCTGTCCACGATGTTAACGAAATTGCCTTCCTTATCCTTGTCACTTCATTTCATCCACATACGGTGCCATAGTTCAATTTCAGTGGAAAAAGTCTTCGATTTTAGAATACTCTGAAATTTTGCTCGCTATTGCTTGGGAATCTTTCAGAGATTTTTTAGGTTCTTAGGGTGCAGCAATTTTAGTTCAAAAGCAGGACCCTGTTATTCTCCAAATCTGTCTGACAAAGCTGTGTGAAAGGAATCCAAGTAGGGATTTAAGATGGCCATCTTAAAGTAATCTTCAGGATTACATTGTGAATTAGCTCAATGTGTCTACTTATTGGATATTCTTGGTAGTGTAATTTCTACACCTAGCTCAGAAACAATAGTCTCCATCTCCTTCATGATGCCTTCGGAGATCTCATAACTTTTTTGCAATGATCTATTACCATGCTTTTAATGCTTTAAACATGGGCCGTGCATTTAATTAGATCTATAGCCATGGTTTGCAGCAAATTAACGATAGGTTCCAAATAACTAGAATGTTTTGCTATCAGGCACAAACAAAAGATGAAAATACTTCTACTTGCAGCAGCATGCAACTGATCAGCTTTTTTTCGGCTTGGTGTGTTTCTTTCTACAGCAATCAATTTCAGGCCGTTCATCAATTCCAAAAAAGGGTTTCTTAACTATCCCAATACTTTTATATTTTTGCGACCAACATGTTTCGCAGAGCATGGGGATGCTTGTGACGTGCTGTCTTCTCAACGGTGCAGCAACTCTCGAAACAAGTTTATCATCATCATCATCATCCATGCAAGTACTAGGACGTGTGGCCTGTTATGGTCTCAAAGAGGAGTTTTCCATCCAGCGCTTTTTTAGACGTTCCAACGATCATTTGCCTTGGGGGCAGTAATGAAGCATGGCTTTTGGAATTCTATGAGATGGCATTCGTTGAAGATGGGCTTTCCAGTTGTTCTGGTAGTTTTGTATATGGTGAAGAATTATATTTGCTCTAAACTCGACTTCATTATTATCCAGTGTAAGATATATATATTAATTGGTGTTTCCCGTATAATGTATCATATTTATATTATTATTATTATTATTATCGTATCATTATTGTTATTACCCTATAAAATGTTGTTTGTACATGACATTTACATTGCTACATTTATTGTATCTTTAACTGTTTATAATTAGTATAGTGTATATCTATATTTGTCGAATATTTATTTGTATTTGTGCTGGTTGAGTGGAAGAGAGGGCCTTATGGCCTTAACTCTGCCAGAATAAATAAAGTATTATTATTATTATAAGAATGGGTTTACATCCAACTCTTCCATAATTTCCTCATTTCTTTTATGGTCCCACTTTGTATAGCCTGCTGTACGGCGCATAAATCACATCTCATTTGTTGTTATTCGGCTTTCATCTCTTCTTTGTATTGTCCATGCTTCACTACCATATCTTAATACTGTTCTTGCGAGAACCTTATAAAGCCGTACTCTTGTGTTCTTCTGTACTAAAGATGGTTTTATTATACTGTTAATTATCCCCAATGTTTTTGTGAAATTTGTGATTTTCTTTTATATATCAGCTCCATCTTGAAATGTTAAATTATAACCAAATAATTAAACTCATTTACTCGTTCTGAGAAAAAAAGTTTATTATATCCTTAATTATAGCTATCGTGTTTCTCACCTCGGGTACATTATTTAAATCATTTACAAGAATGATTTTGTGGCTCGCACAGTGGAAGTAAATACCTTTGGGAAAAAACTCACACACACATTTCTGGACCCTGTTGTCTTTTCCTGTCATTGTTGAGCAGCTGTCATAGCCCTGGCCGACACATTTGTGCGGGTCAATGTCTATCTCTTTGAAAAAAAAACTCAATTTCTGCAGCAATTGATTGTGTGTCCATTCTTTTCAGTTCAACAAAGCCCAAAAGTTCTTCTTGAATTTTATTCAGTTTCTCATCAAAAAACCCTACACCAATGAGCAATTGCTCCTTTCCAGAAATGTCATCAGCTAAAACACTGTAAGGGCTGGCATTTTTTACATCATCCGCAATCATTTTCTTTACCTCAAGTCACATAATTCAATCAATTCATTTTAATTTGTGGATAAAGGTAGGTAGCATTCTTGGTGTTAAATGAGATTCAAGCTTATATCACCGGCATCAATTCTCCACTGAATCAAATCCCTGAAGATGCCTTCGTCCAGTGTTTTACCACTTAAATGCAAGTTATGCAAGCCACAGAAGATAATGGTATCCGAGATGGAAGACGAATATTTCAAGTTATCCGCCGCAACGTTCTTATAGACACTTACGAGTTTTTTGCTAACAGGGGCTTCACTTGAAAACAATGCTGACTGCGCAGCTTCCACATGTCAGCGGCTTTCACAAAGTTTTTTGGCGAATTCACAAATTTTGAAAAACTTCTGGAAGGGCCACTATGAATGATCCTTTAACGCTCCTCACAATATGTGGGGAGAATAGAACACAATATATACAGAGTGCACCTTTGAGTTTTGCAGAATACTGTAGCCAGGGTGAACACTATTGGATCCAATAATGCTTGAATTTCCGTTTTAAATGTTCAGCATCTTTGCTGAAATTGTAGCTTTCGAGTTTGTCAGAATTTTCACTTTACCTTCTTTACTCACTAGCTCTGTTATCCCAAACCACTTGCTAATATCATTAGGTGGGTAAATCTTTTTGATCAGATGTGATGAATTCTAAACTATTGGGGAAAAAATAATATTGCAATGATACAACTTGTGTAGGTACTTACCAAAGAATTTTCTTATATCCATTTTTACACATACACACACAAATACGTGTAGTTCAACGTTAAAGCATGAGTCTAGAACCTTCAAGTAAAGAATATGTCAATTGGATAATTATTTGAGCCTATCGAACGTACTAGAAAACACAAGGCATAGGCATGGCAAAACTTTGACCAATCATGGTAAGTGGGCATTGGCCAATATAAGGCTGTAAAAAAAAGGTACTCATGACAGCAGTGTGCGGCCGATGAAGACTCAAGGTCAGGCAAAGCTTCTACAAGTGTTGGTTGGTTGGTTGGTATCTAATGTCGAGCACTTGATAATGAAATCATTCGCTCTCTTGCACTCCAATATTTAGCAGAAAGGCTGGTCTCTTCTACAAAAGCTGGACAACGGAGGAGATGGTTTCTTTCCATATCTTCATTTAAATTGCAAAAAGGGCATTTAGGTGAATCTGTTATGCCAATTCTGTGTAGGTGTTTATTCAAGCAGTCATGTCCCGTTAGCAGTCTGAATGTTGCTACTGCAGATTTTCTTTGTAATGTAGTAATG
This sequence comes from Diploptera punctata, assembly GCA_030220185.1. Classification (NCBI taxonomy): domain Eukaryota; kingdom Metazoa; phylum Arthropoda; class Insecta; order Blattodea; family Blaberidae; genus Diploptera; species Diploptera punctata. Next base: position 55,196 of record JASPKZ010003071.1, on the reverse strand, counting down.
TCATAAGCTTGTAGATTTTCCCATTCCTTTCCAGATGTTTTGGTGGTGTATTCTTCTCTAAGTTTATTGATGTATTTATTTGAGATAATTCTTTTGATAGAGTGAAAGGAAACTGGAGCAGAAGTTGGGTTTGAAACAATTTTGCTACCCTTCTTGGCTAGAAAATCGGCTATTTCATTGCCTGTCACTCCACAATGGGCCGGAATCCATTGAAGTACAACTTTTTTATGTAGACGGGATAAATGTTTTATCATTTTGTGGACATTCGATAATTTTGATGCTTTGGGTGTTGTGTCTCGTGTTATAGCAAGAATGGCTGCTTTGGAGTCACATAGAATTACAACTTTTGTAAATTTTTGGATGTGATATAAAAGATTTTGTAAACTTAAGAAAATTGCTAGAATTTCGCCATCAAAGTTTGTTGAATTTGTGTTTAGTTTACGATATAAAGGAAAAAAGTGGACATACTGCACCAGCACCAGTGCCACCATCATTTGGTAGGCTGGAGCCATCTGTAAAAATATGTATCCATTCAGGAGCTGGGTATCTTAGATTTATCATTTCCAGTGACATTTGTTTTAAAATATATGGAGGAGTTTCAGATTTCTTGATGTCTTCTGTTAAATGAAGGTTATATTCGATTTCCAAAAATTCTAGAGGGTTGTTTCTCATCTGCATATTTTCTTTTGAATGTGGAAGTTGCAATTTCTGTTTGATTTCTTGTACAATGCTTAGGAAGCTTTGCTGAGATTTTAAACATACTTGTGGTTTTCTTTGGGTCCAGTTATTATGGGGTAGCCTTAAAAATTTTTCATACTGTGTGACTGCTGTTTTCTCAATTTCAGATGCTATGTTTGGGTTATTTGTTAAGATTTGCATGGCAGTGATTGGTGTTGTTTTAACGGCTCCTGTTATCAGACGGAGGATTTGGTTCTGCAATTTATTAAGTTTTTCCACTTTAGTAGTTACTAGGATTTCTTCACAATATTGAAGTACAGGTTTTATGTACATTTGGTAGAAGGTGTTTAGGGTTTGTGTGTTGCAACCCCACTTTTTTCCCTGCTAATCGTTTTAATAATGGTAACCTTGTTTCTATCTTTGTACATATATTCTCCATGTGTTTCTTCCATGTTAATTTTGTGTCCAGAGTTATTCCTAAATATTTTGCTTCATGTGTTTGAGTTAATAATTCACCCTCCAATTTCAGAGTGATGGGTAGTGGTTTCTTTCTTAATGTAAATAGTTGATAATTTGTTTTCTGTATATTTATCTTCATTAAGTTCTGGGATGTCCAATTCTCTAACTGTATTAGTGATTGTTGGGCTATGGTTATTAATTGTTGACTTTGGTTTTTCGGTTTGGAGACCCATATTACAACATCATCAGCAAAAAGTAGGGTTTTCGTTTCGAGCTTTTCTATATGCTTAGGTAGATCATTAATGTAGATATTGAAGAGAATGGTACTGAGTACAGAACCCTGTGGTAAACCTCGATGTGTTTGTTGGTATTTAGAGAGGTGATTATTTATACTTTGTAGCGATGAACCGTTGGATGAGAAAATTGCTGATCCAGAGTAGCATATTCCCTTGAATGCCTAAAGTCTGCATTTTTTCTAATAATTTATATCTCCAAATAGAGTCATATGCTCCTTGGAAATCAACGAAAATTGCCAGAGTGTCTTCTTTTCTGTTGAAACTGTCTTTAATAGCTTGACTTAGGTGTACAATTTGTTGATTTGTTGATTGTAATTCTCTAAATCCAGCTTGATTGGGTGTGAAAGTAAATTATTGGTTTCTAAATACCAATTTAATCGATTTGAAATCATTTTTTCCATAGTTTTAACAATTACACTAGTTAGTGCTATTGGGCGATAATTTGAAAAAGTATTTGTTGATTTTTTTGTTTTCGAAATAGGTACTATAATAGCTTTTTTCCAATCATCAGGAACTTTTGTGTTCCAAGAAAGATTATAAAGGGAGAGCAATTGAGTTTTGGCTTTATTGCCAAGGTGTTTGAGAAATTCTGCATGTATATTATCTGCTCCTGGAGATTTGTTTGATTTTAAACTATTAATGGCTATGTTTAACTCTTTAATGGCTGCGGAAAGGCTACTGTTTTTAACAGAGAGGAGACCCTTTAATTCCTTCCATCGAAGGCTTAAAGGAACCGACCTGGACAGTAACCTAGTGTCCAATCCCTCACCTTCTCGTGGTGCAGCTGTTAGTAATCATGCTTATGCATGATGAACGAAAGGGAAGGGCTACTCACCAACAAGCACTGGTCAGCTTGGTGAGTTTTTCTTTTTTGACCGAATTGGTATTACTTCTCCTCCCCATACCAATTCCCTCTTTCAACTTTTCTATCCAGTCTCCCTTGACTGACCTCTTGTTTCTTTCGACCCTGATGGTATTAGAGTACTCGAGGCCTAGGGGTTCATTTCTCCTTCCTTCCTATACCTGCTTTCTCTCAATGGGTGACGTAACCACCACATGTGGTGCCTACTACTAAACGGTTACAACTAGTTTATTGTACTCCAATACAAACATGAAGCCTTGGAAAAAGAAATACAAATCCGGAGGTAAAATAGTCCCCCATTCGATCTCCGGACGGGGACCTTTCTTCAAGGAAACAAATATACCAAACCAAACTTGATCAAAATCCTCCAGTGGAATACTGGAGGACTATCACAAGCTAAAAAGACTGAACTTACAAAAATGCTATCTGACCACCAAATTGATGTATTCACAATTCAAGAAGCAAATCTCACACAGGAACAGTTACAATATTACCACTTCAAGGATTTTACTGTACACATACTTCCTAAAGGACGACAAATAAGCAGTGGTATTTTAGTTGGAATTCGAACACATATGACTTCATCCGTTCAAATTATCAAAGAAATGGACAATGTAGACAAAATTGAAATAATTAAAATTAACATATGGATAAATAAATCTCAGTACAATATATATTCAATTTATAATCCACCAAATAACTCCCCTAATCTTGAACATATTACAATAAACCCAAACACAATTATAATGGGAGATTTTAATGCCCATTCACGACGATGGGGCTATACCAAATCTAATAATGCAGGGAAAATTGTAGAAGACTTATTAAATTCAACACCCATAGAAATAATACACAACAAAGAGGATCCTCCAACATATATACATTACTCTGGTTCAGGAACTAATCCTGACTTACTCTTTGTATCTTCTAATTTATACTCCAAAACCAAAAAACAAATTGTAGAAGATCCTGGCTCAGGACATAGAGCCATCATTGCTACTATTCAACTGGGGAATAACAACTTACTTCCAATGCATCTTAAACCCAGGTGGAACTTCAAAAAAGCCAATTGGAAACTGTACACAGACGAACTGGAAACCAAATTTGAAAATCCTTTAAACGTATCACTTCAGTCAGATCAAATTAACAAATCTATATGCAAAATAATATTAAAAACAGCAAAAAAATATATACCACGAGGAATAGTTAAAAACTACAAACCCTTCTGGAATTCAAAATTAGAAAGAATGAAAATAGACCGAGATCTCGCTAGAAATAAAGCAGAAAAAACAAAAGACCCAAAAGATGTACAAAATTGGAGAAAACTGTGCGCACAACTCAAAAAAGAAATTAACAGCAATAAAAGAGAAAATTTTAATAACTTCCTCCAAAAAATGGATTATAGGAAAGATGGCCAGAAAGCATATAGATTTGTACACAATATACAAAATAAAAAAGAACGGCAAAAAACACCATTTATCCACAACAACAAACAGATTACAAATGAAAGTGAAATAGCCAACAAATTCAACAAACACTACGCTAACACCTATACTTTGTCCTCAGAGAACAAAAAAGAACAAAAAACAATAAAAGAGAACCTAAAAAATTACATAAAATCAACAAGCAGTACAAAAGATAATATCTTTAATAAGAATTTCAACATTAAAGAGTTAAACATAGCCATTAATAGTTTAAAATCAAACAAATCTCCAGGAGCAGATAATATACATGCAGAATTTCTCAAACACCTTGGCAATAAAGCCAAAACTCAATTGCTCTCCCTTTATAATCTTTCTTGGAACACAAAAGTTCCTGATGATTGGAAAAAAGCTATTATAATACCTATTTCGAAAACAAAAAATCAACAAATACTTTTTCAAATTATCGCCCAATAGCACTAACTAGTGTAATTGTTAAAACTATGGAAAAAATGATTTCAAATCGATTAAATTGGTATTTAGAAACCAATAATTTACTTTCACCCAATCAAGCTGGATTTAGAGAATTACAATCAACAAATCAACAAATTGTACACCTAAGTCAAGCTATTAAAGACAGTTTCAACAGAAAAGAAGACACTCTGGCAATGTTCGTTGATTTCCAAGGAGCATATGACTCTATTTGGAGATATAAATTATTAGAAAAAATGCAGACTTTAGGCATTCAAGGGAATATGCTACTCTGGATCAGCAATTTTCTCATCCAACGGTTCATCGCTACAAAGTATAATAATCACCTCTCTAAATACCAACAAACACATCGAGGTTTACCACAGGGTTCTGTACTCAGTACCATTCTCTTCAATATCTACATTAATGATCTACCTAAGCATATAGAAAAGCTCGAAACGAAAACCCTACTTTTTGCTGATGATGTTGTAATATGGGTCTCCAAACCGAAAAACCAAAGTCAACAATTAATAACCATAGCCCAACAATCACTAATACAGTTAGAGAATTGGACATCCCAGAACTTAATGAAGATAAATATACAGAAAACAAATTATCAACTATTTACATTAAGAAAGAAACCACTACCCATCACTCTGAAATTGGAGGGTGAATTATTAACTCAAACACATGAAGCAAAATATTTAGGAATAACTCTGGACACAAAATTAACATGGAAGAAACACATGGAGAATATATGTACAAAGATAGAAACAAGGTTACCATTATTAAAACGATTAGCAGGGAAAAAGTGGGGTTGCAACACACAAACCCTAAACACCTTCTACCAAATGTACATAAAACCTGTACTTCAATATTGTGAAGAAATCCTAGTAACTACTAAAGTGGAAAAACTTAATAAATTGCAGAACCAAATCCTCCGTCTGATAACAGGAGCCGTTAAAACAACACCAATCACTGCCATGCAAATCTTAACAAATAACCCAAACATAGCATCTGAAATTGAGAAAACAGCAGTCACACAGTATGAAAAATTTTTAAGGCTACCCCATAATAACTGGACCCAAAGAAAACCACAAGTATGTTTAAAATCTCAGCAAAGCTTCCTAAGCATTGTACAAGAAATCAAACAGAAATTGCAACTTCCACATTCAAAAGAAAATATGCAGATGAGAAACAACCCTCTAGAATTTTTGGAAATCGAATATAACCTTCATTTAACAGAAGACATCAAGAAATCTGAAACTCCTCCATATATTTTAAAACAAATGTCACTGGAAATGATAAATCTAAGATACCCAGCTCCTGAATGGATACATATTTTTACAGATGGCTCCAGCCTACCAAATGATGGTGGCACTGGTGCTGGTGCAGTATGTCCACTTTTTTCCTTTTATCGTAAACTAAACACAAATTCAACAAACTTTGATGGCGAAATTCTAGCAATTTTCTTAAGTTTACAAAATCTCTTATATCACATCCAAAAATTTACAAAAGTTGTAATTCTATGTGACTCCAAAGCAGCCATTCTTGCTATAACACGAGACACAACACCCAAAAGCATCAAAATTATCGAATGTCACAAAATGATAAAACATTTATCCCGTCTACATAAAAAAGTTGTACTTCAATGGATTCCGGCCCATTGTGGAGTGACAGGCAATGAAATAGCCGATTTTCTAGCCAAGAAGGGTAGCAAAATTGTTTCAAACCCAACTTCTGCTCCAGTTTCCTTTCACTCTATCAAAAGAATTATCTCAAATAAATACATCAATAAACTTAGAGAAGAATACACCACCAAAACATCTGGAAAGGAATGGGAAAATCTACAAGCTTATGACATTACTACATTACAAAGAAAATCTGCAGTAGCAACATTCAGATTGCTAACGGGACATGACTGCTTGAATAAACACCTACACAGAATTGGCATAACAGATTCACCTAAATGCCCTTTTTGCAATTTAAATGAAGATATGGAAAGAAACCATCTCCTCCGTTGTCCAGCTTTTGTAGAAGAGACCAGCCTTTCTGCTAAATATTGGAGTGCAAGAGAGCGAATGATTTCATTATCAAGTGCTCGACATTAGATACCAACCAACCAACCAACTCTTTAATGTTGAAATTCTTATTAAAGATATTATCTTTTGTACTGCTTCTACAAGTGTATAGGCATCGAAAAACAAACTCAGGTACACAATTGAAATTCGAGAAGTGAGTGCTGCATTAGCTGTTCATAATAGATGTCTAAAATTTTTTGGCATACTGGCGATGCTTATGTCCACTGGGACAGGTACTTGATAAATTGATATATCACATCGTCAGAGCTTGGCGGACTTCATATGACTTTTTTTTACTATTTGACTACTCCATTTCCTTAACAATTTTACACCTAACTTCAGACTACTCTAGTGTTAACTTGTCGAAATATCAAGGGGCGTTGGGGGGGCCCAACCCGGTGCATCCACCCTGCACCCCACCCTCTGCTATGTCCATGCTGGGATTTGAACCCTGGACCTCTCATTCTCCATACAAGTGTGCCGTCCAATACACCATTTAAATGACAATACAAATGTTAACATTTCTTTCAACTTATACAATAGAATAGTTGACGGCCGAAGAATTTCATCAGTCGGAGTTATGGCTGACGATGAACATGATTATGTTTGAAATCGCGATATCATGGAAGCATGAATCCTATGAGGTGAGTTGTTTAAACAATATGTTCTCCGATGAATTTTATACAATTCTCGTTCATCCGAAGACTAATAGATGTCGCTACCATCACGCCAACTGATGTCTTCTATTCAGAAGTATTTTTATTGAGAATTTATACATTACTCTTTAGCGGTAAAACTTCATATTTTCGATGTTTTAATTTCAATTAACATTTTCCAATCCGGGATAAAATCTAATTTAAGAAAGAAAAATTCCAGGGTTCAAATGTTAATTTTTCTTTCTTAAATTGGATTCTATCCAGGATTGGATAGACCTGAGTTCAATCCCCTGCCATGACAAGTTTCCTGGGTGATGGTTTTTCTTTTTGGGATTTTTCCTCACCTGCAAGATAAATGTCAGGAAAATTTAAGTTCCCGAGCATCATCTGGCCATCATTATCAACATTAAGATATTCATTAAGTTTAGGATTAAGGCCTCTCCTGGCACATCATTATCAAATCACCTATCATATATCACTGGGGCAGCGTAACTCTGCCTTTCAGGTGCTCCAACCTCAGAAGTGGGTTACAATAACACTTTGCCAGGATAGAATACCAGAATGTCAAAATGACAATGTGGTGGCATTGAATAAAAAAACAAAATTTCAGCTCTGTAAGTTACAATAGGCCATATAAGAGTTTTGTAAAGTTTCAGCTTTGTTTTCTTTGATAAAATATTGAATTTAAATAACTGTAAATGCGAAAAATAGGATCTATTATCCATCATTATCCTTTTATTTATTTAATCCTTAATTTTATTTTCAGAATTCAATAATGAAATAAGATAAGTAATCCAAAACTTATTCTAAAATACAAATAGGTAGTAACATTAAGAGGTTTGTTTAATAATTAAAACATTTTGTCTGTTCATTCTTACCTCTTATAGTTGTTTTTGTCGAACATATGTTTCAAGACTTCTTAGCCACATCGTCAGCGATTACAGACTGAATTTTCTCATGTTGTCGGCCCTGATTCTTGATCTCTCTGCCTTGGCACACAACGGGCCGAGGATCAATTCCCAGTCGGGACAGGTTCCTGGGTGAGGTTTTTTCAGGGTTTTTCCTCACCTGTAAGATAAATGTCAGGAAGTTTAGGGCCCAACAGTCCCCAAAAATCATCCTGCCATCATTATCATTCTTATCATCATCACCATCATCTTTCACCGGGGTAACGGGAAGCTACCATATCTATAATTCCCTAGTAAAGCTGCAAAGCATAGCATGAAAATGCTATGATTGCAGTGAGAGACCTGCCCTCGGGCAGAATTACTATAGATGGATAGATCCAGTCTTCTAATTTTTTTTAGAGGAATTAAACCCAATGAGTACTACTTGGACACTACACACACCCAATCCCAAGGTTGAGATTTTAAAATCCCTTACCCCGCCGGGAATCGAACCCGGGTCGCCGGAGTGGAAGGTAGGGACTCTACCGACTACGCCACAGTGACGGATCAGTCTTCTAATTATACTGCAGTTTCAAAGCCTTCGCAGCATCATCTTCAGTAATATCTCGTCGACTGATGTTATGTCATAACTAGAGATCCGTGATATTCACGAGTCACGATAACACAAAATGCTCTAATTTTGTCATTTTCTTGTACCATTTATTAACTCCACTTCCCATAACCTCAAAAAAAAAAAATTTTGAATCGCAAAATCCTACGATAACGCGAAATAACACAAAAATTAAAAATTTTCAAAAAATTCCGGAGATTTTTTTGTTCTATTAGAGAAATTTTCATAGTGTATTTTTAAAAACTTTGGATTCCATCTTCTTTTTAACTGCCATATCTGCTTCCACCATGCATTCTTGCAAAGGGAAATGATTGCAACACAGTTCACAACATAGAGGTAATATTTTCTGTCCTTCTCATGCTGAAATATGGTCTTTCCATTTATTTTAAGTTCTAGGTCAATATGAATTCCAAGAAATACAAATTATATTAACGTGTAAGATACATTTTTTCCCCCTAAATTTTTACAGACATAATTATCAATTTTATATCAATCATTATTAAGTAATGGTATATTCAAATCTGAAGAAAACATTTCTTTAAGTACAAGCAATAACCTGACAATAATACAAGCACTGCCAAAGTTGAATAAGCCAACAATCGACCATGAGTAAATATATCATATTCATAAATAATATTATTCCCAATTTAATTAAAACAGAATTTAATTACATAAAAACATTTTTTCTATTGGATTACATATTTATAACCTGGATTTTTAACAAAATGTAACAAAGAAATATTGGCAGTTTAAACAACAATGATCACGAGCAATTTTAATTCCCCCTCTTTCCCCCTTCAAACTTTGTTTCAATCAACAGATTCATTCAGTGAATGTGAAATGTATACCTTGGTCAGTTTGTGTTTTACTTAAGTCTCAAGTAATTTTCATTATCAATTAAATAAAAATAAAACTTAGTTTTATGAAAATCAAATAAAACTAAGTTTTATTTTTATTTAATTAATAAATATGGATTTTCATCAAGTAAACACCAACTCAATTGATTATTTTCATTATCATTTGTTTTGTTTTATGTTTTTTTTAATTTTCTACCTATTGTCAGCCACTCTTAAGAATGAGAATGCAGAGATACTCACCATGGTTGCTTTTTCTTAAAAGGTAAATTTTACTTACGAATTAGTGACTACAATTAAAATTGTATGCATTTTGATGTATTAAAACCGATATCAATTGTACAAGCTAATAGTCGACCTTAACTACTGGATATATCATTCTTATAGTGTTTAATATACTAAACTAGGATTAAAAAAGACTAAAATTTACATTTTTTTTAGAATAACGCTACCAAATTCCCAATAACATTGAAATCTTGAAATTTTAAAATGAATTTTCCCTAAAAATAAAACCACTTTCATGGATCTCTAGTCATAACATAATGTGATGAGATATTACTGAAGATGAAGCTGCCAAGGCTTCGAAACTGTAGTATAATTAGAAGACTGGATATGTCATGTCATAACATACCATAAGTCCACTAGATATTACTGAAGATGAAGTTGCCAAGGCTTTGAAACTGCAGTATAATTAGAAGACTGGAGATAAGGTGAGGTATGAAGTATTTCGATTTAATCTTAATCTAAAACTTGTTCAAATGTGTACAGTATTCATTTCTTGCCAGATCTTGAACTATTGGTCATTTTCAGGTATTCTGTTTTGATCTCATTTATATTCAATCCCATTCCCTTACCTTCCTTTTCCTGTTCACAGTAATGATTATCATTTCATTGTAGAAATAAAGGTTATAAAATTAAGAATGTCTCAAATAAAAGAATAACACTTTAACAAGGATTCCATTAAAAATGTATATAATTCAGTAAATTATTAACTAGAAAGCTCTGAACAAACAATATTAAATTATTTTTTTTAAATTAAAAATAAAGTAAAAGAAATCTACCAGTGAAGTTCTAGTTAATAAAAAAAATATTTCCAAATTCTCCAACAAAAATAAAGTTAGCTAATTTTACACTAAGCAAAATTATTACTTTATATTTCATTCTTTCTTTATAAAAAATAAGGAATTGGGGCATGCCATAGTGTGGTTCGTTAAGGCAATAGTGAAGGTTGAGGGTGATCAGGATTTTTAAACTGCACTAAACTTTCTGGCAGCACCATGGCCCTTTAATTAACTCAGCCTCTAATAGAAATGAGTGCCAAGCTTTGATCTGGGGATAAAGGCGTTATCATACAGGGCTGACAATCCAGCTGACATATTGTGCAGAATATCTACAAAGGTGAAAGCCTTAACCTCCTACTATCCCAAGGGCTTCCAAAGGCCTATAGTAGAAACACTTTAGCCCTTTAAGGGTCAAATTTCAAATATACTGTCTAAACTCTTAGTCTTGGTGTAACAATTTACTACAACTCAGTAAATTGTCTTCTTAGAGACACAAAGATATAATTATATTTTTTTTTTTTGAGTTAGCTAAACTATGTGCATGGATTAAATTTTTTTCTCCATATCATTTTCAATCCTAACATTTATCCATGAAGAACTGTTATTAACTCCAAAAAATTATCTTATTTTTATTTAGTGACAAAATCTTATCACTAAGTAATTATCCAAAGAGCTAACCTTTTATATCGCTAAATAAAACGTGTAATCCAAGCACAGTACCTAATATTTTTAGTTTGAAAAGAAAAATTGACAGTGAACTTCTAGCTTTGTATGCTAGTGTGTCATTCATTACACTAACCAGGGCAAACAATTTTTCTTTGTTCATATGCAATTCTCTTATCATCTGAGGCTGCTTCTGGTTCAAGTCTCTATGAAGGAAAAAATTTTCTCGTGGAATTTCAGCTAATGTATTTAATGTTGACCATCAGTATTATGAGGAATTTGAGTAACTGTAGTAAGTGATAGCTCCAGATTGAGAAAATCAGCTATAAAAGCTTTACATACTAACCACATGTCGCTCACTTCAGTGATTAACATAGATATGTAATGTTACCAGCAGGTTGGTAAAGCCAAGACTCTACTAAACCTGTCATGCCAAAGAGTTGGAGTTTGACTAAAGATGGAAGTAAAATTATACTTTTGAAACAGGTGGAGCTGGAGTTTGAGTGAATATGGAAGTAAAATTATACTTTTGAAGCCTGTATCGTGAAGACACACAATTTTATGATGTGAGATGTTAAAGCATTTTCTCCAACTCATTCATAAAAGAATGATCCCTCTACAAACCTTGGGAGGCACTTGGGGTAATAAGAGGTTAAGGCTTCCACCTTTATAGATAATAGGCACAAGATGTCAGAGCCTGCATGATGGCTGCCTTTATCCCCAGAACAAAGGTCTGGTACTCATTTCCATTAGAGGCTAAGATGACTCGAAGACCATGGTACTACCTGCAAGTTTGGGTCAGTTTAAAAGTCTGGGACTCCAACTTCCAATATTTAAGCATTAACCAACTATGATATGACATGCCCTCAATAATAAATACGCAATTTTATATATGTATAGGATCTGCATTATAAGTTGTATCCACTCGAGCGGGGTTTTCAATCTACATCAGCTACAAAGCCCGCATTAGCCACAATCGACACACGCGCGGCTTCCCTGATTTATCTGTATATAAAGTATTACATATATATTGAAAGTATCGTCCTTGGGTTATACAGGCATTGTAACTAGAAACCACATTCAGACTGACACGAGTGAGTTCTTGAAGGTAGTTTCAGTAGAAAAGGTATGAATAAATTCATCACATACTTGTCGAGCAGACTCGTACTTAATGCTGCACCAGCAAAATTGATTTCATCATCTTGATAACTTAAAGCTGACTAACTGCTACTACATGTCGTGAAGGCAAAGTAAAGGCCAGAAGAGTCACATAGACCATTTTAAAAACCTTACACGAATGGTTACACTTAAAATGTAGACCCAGCATGAGTGTGTGTCTGTGTGTGTGTGTGTGTATATATATATATATATATATATATATAAAGTCATTTAATAAATTGGATACATATGAGGAGAAAAATTGATGTTTTTTTATTATGTTAAATATTGTAATTTTTAATTTAAAATCATAAACTTACCCAGCTGTGCTTTAATCATGTGATTTCCAAGAAATTTTAACATAAAATAAACTTTCTCTTTTTGGTCATTTAGCTGAGGGGACATGAAATTGTCTGAAAAAAAAAAAGAGAGATTATTGTAATATTTAAACATATTTAAAATCATTAGGAAGTTACATTATGAGGTTTAATTTAATATTTGAGTTTGTATTCTTTAACATCCTTACCTCATATATTTATCTTTAATAAAAATTGTGGTCAGTATAATTCTTACCTCATATTGTTGTTTCTGTTAGAAATATGTTTCAAGGCAAGCAAGGCGTGAAACATATTTCAAACAGAAACAACGACATGAGGTAAGAATTATACAGACTACACTTTTTATTAAGTAAAACCTCATATTGTTACTTACTATTGTATTTTCAGATTATCTTTGCCCAATTGAACAGGAAGATGATTAGACAATGTTGTTGGAATCAGTTCCTAAACATGCTTATTTTTATATATTAAATGTGGAAATTTTTAACATTATGAGGTTCAATTCATAAGAATTAAATAAATCGTGATTATTTCATACCTCATACTTCTATGTTCCTTTAAACACAGCACTGCAGTATCGGCGACTCCTTGTCACCATCGTCAGCTGTTTTCACGACTGTCATTTTTTTTTCTTTTTCTTTTGTTGATAATTATCCAAACTGCCATCTGATGTTCTTTTTAAGGAATTATTTTCTAAACTGCCATCTGGTGTTCTTTTCAATGAATCATTTTCTAAACTGCCATCTGTTGTATTTTTGAAGAACTTTGTAATCAAGCTCGGTTCGTCTGGAATTTCGAAGTTCATGGTTCTAGTATTGTTTTTTTGAACATATATTTTTTCCCAAAAATCTAAAGGTTTAGGTAGATGTTTAAAACATTTTGTTTCTTTTTCAATCCTATGATGCTCTAATAAACTATGTGCTGCTATAGCTGATTTTTCAATTTCTCCATTCTTTATGTTTCTGAAGTGTTCTTTTTTTTTCCCCCCTTCATTCAAAAGAACACCAGATGGCAGTTTGGATAATTACCGGCAAAAGAAAAAATTGATAGCCGTGAAAACAGCTGACGATGGTCGCCGATACTGCAGTGCTGTGTTTAAAAAAACATAGAAGTACGAGGTAAGAAGAAATCACGATTCATTTAATTCTTCCGACTTTTAGTGTGTTTTCATTGTCTTTAATTAATTTCTGAATATCCCTTAAAATTAAATTGATATTAAGAAGCTAAAGCAATTATTATGATTGAAATAAGTAAATTAATGTTTTATTTTAGGAAGTAATATTTTGAGGTTCTTTTAATTAAATTATTTTGAGTCTGTGATATCTTACCTCAATATTAATGTTGATTTGTTCTTGAGGTAAGATATCACAGACTCAAAATAATTTAATTAAGTAAATTAATGTACACATCTAAATTATTGTAATCAATGGTAAAGATAAAAATTTCTTCCTGAACTGGGAATCGAATCCCAAACCATCAACTTTCCATGCTGATGCTCAGACCACTGAGCTAATTCAGGCTACATTCCCATCCAAGCATAGATCCTCCCTTTACCTTACTCTCCTGGTCCCACATTCAATGCAATGAATTATCCTTCACAAATACACAATGAATGGCTTCTACATTAAGAAGACATGAAGGGACTCCACACAGCTACAGCATTATTTATTAAATTAATATTAAGAAGCTAAAGCTATTACTATGACTGAAATTAATTAATTAATGTACACTTTTCTTATTGACAAGTGGAAAAGTCTGCAGTGGCAGCCCATGTATGGTCAGAAAAAATCTTATTGAAAGAAAGGCTAAATTATTAAAATAAATAGAAAAATCTAAAGAACTGACTGTTTGGAAAAAAACTATATTAAAAAAACGAAAAGGAGAAATTAATGCACTTTGAAATTGCCATGGAAAATGACTTGATTTCAAGGTTTTTTCAGTCTACCAACAGAAAAAGGAAAAGATGGCACTTCAAGACGACAAAACAACGGTCGTGAAATACTGACGATGGAACAGAAGATAGTTCCGAAATTAGTTTAAGAAGAAGAAAAATATGAGGTGAGTGATAAAATTATACATAAAAAATTACATTACTTTAATAGCAATAATATTTTATATTAAATCAATGGTAAAGAGACCAGTAGAGTAAGGTAAAGGAAGGATTTCTGCTTGGATGGGAATGAAGCCTGGATTAGCTGTGGTCTGAGCATTAGCACAGAAAGCTAAAGGTTCGGGGTTCGATTCCCGGTTCAGGCAAAAAATGTTCTCTTTACCATTGATTTACAATAATTTAATTGTGTTTATTAATTTACTTATTTCTATCATAGTAATAGCTTTAGCTTCTCAATATTAATTTAATTAATATTTTATATAGTCTGGCAGAATTAAAGCAATGAAACCCTCTATTATATTAAACTATGATAAAAATACAAAATTTCAAATTACCAATGATGTAGAAATACAAAATGGTTAATAATATCAATATTATTTATTAACAATTTGCTTTTTAATAAACTGAAAACATATGACCTAGGCTAAAATGAACTATCATTAATAAAATGCAAATAAATGCCTAATAATATAAATCTTAATTACAATATGATTCAACAACTTCAAAAACTACAGAAAAGAATTCAATTGCAATGGATACCTGCACATTGTGGAATTGCTGGAAATGACACTGCTGATTTTCTTGCCAAAAAAGGCTCCATTTTAATTCAGAATACAACTAAATAGACTAATTAAAAACAAATATAAAATCAAACAAAACCAAGATCGATGTAATAAAGCCAAAGACAAAAAATTGAATATTTTACTAAAGAAGCCAGATATTATCCCAGAAATTAGACGTAAAACTGCAGTAGCAAAATTCAGACTGTTTACAGAACATGATTATTTGGCTAAACACTCATATAAAATAGGAATTTACATGAATCCAAATTATCCTCTATGCAACAAAGATGAAGAAATGATTGAAGAACATCTACAAACCTGTGAAATGTTACCTGTTGTATCCACCACAGAGAAATATTGGAGAGCAAGAACGCTAATGGCTTCATTGCCAAGGCACATATATTTGATAACAACATATAAATCTTATTAAATACATAATGACTTACCATCAAATTTTTTTTCCAAAGCATTTAGATATGACTGGATTCCATTTTCACTATACCAGAACTGACTCGAGAATGCAGAAAGTGTGAAATTAATAATAACCTGAAATTAAAAATTATTTTATATATATAGAGAGAGAGAGAGTGGTACCTCTATTGCTTGTTTTACCACAAGTTCAAAACAAACTATGTCCCATAGTGGTATGTTGCAGTTTTATGTAGTATATTGAAGAAAAAAAAAAGACATAATAAGATTAAAAGATAAATTTATTAGACTATATTTAAAGAGAAAATTATACGCTCAGACCGGGACCCTTGGTTTTCTAGTCCAAGTGCTCTACCATTTGAGCTACCTGAGCAAGTACCGATCTAAACGCAAATCTTTCTCTATATACGTTGTAATTCCCGCCCACCAAATGCTTTGAAGCCTTTGCTTCTATCTTTGCAAATGGCGGCTCCTATATTAAGAAGACATATTTGGGAATTATACATTACATTATAAATGCCAGTACGGCTATTTTCGATGTTTTTATTATTAATTTCATACATCTCAATGATGGATAAATCATATTTAAAGAGAAAAATTATACGCTCAGACCGGGACTTGAACCCGGGACCCTTGGTTTTCTAGTCCAAGTGCTCTACCATTTGAGCTACCTGAGCAAGTACCGATCTAAATGCAAATCTTTCTCTATATACGTTGTAATTCCCGCCCACCAAATGCTTTGAAGCCTTTGCTTCTATCTTTGCAAATGGCGGCTCCTATAATGCCCCAAATGGGAGTCAATGACCAATCACATTTCAATGATTTTTTATTTACAACCAATCACAGTCGTGTTTCGCCTAAAATTTACCAACTAAAGTTTATCATAATAAAGAAAGCACCTCCTTTTTAACATTCTGAATAGGTCATAAGCATTATTTTGCAGTGACTGACCCTCGAAGAAATACGGCTACCAGATTGTATATATAGTGCATGAATGTCAGCAGAAAACGCATGTGATAGATAATATAAAAACATTTGTAACAATTGATTACACCACAAAAAAAAAAGAAACCACTGTTTGCATTTTCTAAAACAAATTATTTTCCAGAAAATAATGTTGCAAAAAAATATAATTCACATATTTACATCATAGGACATCAAATTAATTAATACCTATAACGTTGGTTACAAATTTCTCCACTAGGGTGCATTCTTACAACATTGCGATCCTTTGGCAATAAATAATATAATGATCTGGTTGCAGTGATAAACATAAGAAGCAAATGAAGCGCACCAATCGTTTCTCATTTGTTTTCAAACATCGCCGTTTACATTAATATATAAATATTTTAAAATAACTATAGTTAAATAATGATTTGTGAGTAAACAGCTTAATTTTACTCGTTAAATAGTCCTAACAAATGCCACTCTTGATTTCCAAATTCTCTAGATAAATTGGAAATCACTCGTGGCATTACTTATGATAAAGTTGGAGTTTGAGAAGATGAAGGTAAAATAACCTTTGAAACCAGTATCATGAACTTTATGAGGTGAGATATAAAAACATATTAATTATTATGAGTTAAGATTAAATTAAACCTCATAGTGATATTTTCCTATACAAGTTCATTATGAGTTTGTTATTTTGACTCGCCTCAATATTGTTTTAATAATCTGCAGACTATAAAAAAGAAAAATATGAGATGAGTCAAAATAACTAATTCATAATAATTAAAAGGAACCTCATAGTGTTATTTCCTAAAAATATTAAATAAAAACATATTCTCCAACTCTTTTATAAACCCAAAAAATTACCCTGATTTTAATAATAATTTGGGATTTTATTTATTTAATTTCTAATTTAAAAAGTGACATAAATAATTCCAAGTTAATAATTATTTATTGGATAATGATAAAACATGATAAATATTTTTATAACATTGATGAGAAGAATAACAATCATTATGTCATAGCTATTATTATGATAAACAATAGATATTGATGTTTTCATTATTAATTTCATACATCTCAATGATGGATAAATCATATTTGAAGAGAAAAATTATACACTCAGACCGGGACTTGAACCCGGGACCCTTGGTTCTCTAGACCAAGTGCTCTACCATCTGAGCTACCTGAGCAAGTACCGATCTAAACGCAAATTTTTCTCTATATACTTTGTAATTCCCACCCACCAAATGCTATGAAGCCTTTGCTTCTATCTTTGCAAATGGCGGCTCCTTTATTAAGGAGACATATGTGGGAATTTTTACATTACATTATAAATGCCAGTACGGCTTTTTTCGATGTTTTCATTATTAATTTCATACATCTCAATGATGGATAAGTCATATTTGAAGAGAAAAATTATACGCTCAGACCGGGACTTGAACCCGGGACCCTTGGTTCTCTAGACCAAGTGCTCTACCATCTGAGCTACCTGAGCAAGTACCGATCTAAACGCACATTTTTCTCTATATACTTTGTAATTCCGGTCTGAGCGTATAATTTTTCTCTTCAAATATAATAGATATTGATATTTACTAACAAATGATTATGACAAGAGAATGTTTTTAAATAATGTAGGCTTGAATCGGCCAGACATACCAATATATGATTGGAGAATTGAGGAAGGAGGCGAGCAAATCGTGTTCTTTCTTAATTAGGTAGCCAATCAAAACTTGACAATAAATATCGTTGGATTTGATAATGTGATAATTCGCAACAACAAAAAAATGGCTAAAAGAAGGTGCTGAACGATTGACGCCATTAAGTGCTATCTACATAAAAGTTAATTTAACAGATATATTAAGTATAGCAAACTCCCGATTTTATTTGCGTTAATTGGGACCAAGATATGCACGGAAAATCGAAAAATATGGATACTCGAATTAAGTTATTCGGTGCTGTGGAAGATGACCAGAAATTTATTTACCCACTTTAACACTACTTAAATGCAACAAATATTCATAAAATGTTATATTAAAAGCAATTAGGTGCAAGTCATAATTATCATTAATTTATCTTCTTCTTTTCATGTGATAGACCTAGTGGTCTGTTACGGTCTTAATCCAATGTTTGAAGGGTCTGCCCAAAGATCTCTTGCCTGGTGGCTGGTAATTTAAGATCTGACGTGGTATTCTTGTTCTGCTCATTCTTCGTATGTGAGATTTCCAGTTGTTTCTGTATTTTTGTACATATTCCATGACTGATTCTGTTTGTAATTCTTTGAGAATGTCAGAATTCCTTTTATGGTCTGTCCTTGAATAGCCCGCAGTATGTCTCATAAATTTCATTTCTGCCGCAGTTAGTCTCTGTTCATCTACACTGCGAATTGTCCAGGCCTCACTGCCGTAACATAATATGGGTCTGGCCAGTGTTTTATAAATTCTAGTTCGTGTGTGTTGCTGTACTGTGTTTGGCTTGAAAATATTATTTATAATTCCTGTTACTCTGTTAAATTTTATAATTTTTTGACTAAAATCTTTTTCTTCTTCGTATGTAACTTGGTATCCGAGATAGTTAAATGTGTTGGTTTGTTCTAATATTTTATTATTAATAACAATTTTACTGCAAACTGGGTCTTTTCCTAGGAAAGCCATGACTAGATTTTTCTGTTGAGGTTTCCATGTTGTAGTTTATTGCAATTTGGTGAAAAGAGTGGACTGAATGTTGTAGTCATCTTCTGAATTTGCTATAAACACAATGTCATCTGCAAATAATAGGGTGTCTAAATTATATAATCTATTAAGTGGTATACTGCCATGTGGTTGTAGTCTCCATTCTTTAATAATTGAGTTCATGTATATTATGAAGAGCATTGGTGAAAGACCACATCCTTGTCTAACTCCTTGATTAATTGGTCTGCATTCCGAGATTTTATTTTCAATCTTAACTTGGATGTAATTATCCTTATAAATATCATATATAGCTTTTATCAGTTGGTCTGGGATTCTATCATATTTGAGGATTTCTAATAATTTGTTTCTATTTACTTTGTCAAATGCCTTCTTCAAGTCAATAAACGCCATGTGTGTTTCAATATTAAACTCTCTGTGTTTTTCTATTAGAATTTTAATAGTGAAGTAACCATCTGTACAGGATCTTCCTTTTCGGAATCCATTTTGCGCTTCATCTAATACCTTGTCATAATAACCAGCTAAATTTTGATTTGAGCAACTTGGTGTAGATTTTGTAGCCTGAGTCCAAAAGGCACATTCCTCTGAAGTTATCACAGTTATTTATATCTCCTTTTTTTGTGTAGTGGGATTACAACAGCTTGTTGCTAGCTTTTTGGTGGAGGGCCCTCATTATAAATTCTATTTAAAAAATTGAGAAATCTTTCATTAAAGGCAGAGCTGGCATACTTAAATAATTCCAGGTTAATACCATCTTCGCCTGGTGTTTTGTTATTTTTGCAGTGGACAAGTATTGTATTTAATTCATCTAAAGTGAAAGCATCTATGTAATTATTGTTAGAGGTTATGAGATTTAAATTTTCGTTCTTTTGCAGCTACAACTTTTTAAAATATTCTATCCAATTTTCTAAAGAAATTGTATTTAGTTTAACTCTTTCATGTAGCTCTCCATTTAATTGCCTTAGTATTTTATATGTTTTTTGGATTTGGTCTTATAATGTCCGTTTCCAATTGGGTAACAAAATTATTCCAATTTTCTCTGTTATATCTTCTAACTTCTCTTTTTGTTACTGCTCTTTTCTGTTTGTAATCTATTTCATCAGCAAGTGTTCTAGTTGATAGATATTTTCGATATGCTTCTCGTTTATCATTAATAATTCTGGCGAGGTTTTCATCCCACTTCCGTAGGCCATGTCTTCTTGTCCATCTCTTCTTTCTTCCTATACTTTCGTTGGCTGCTGTGTTTAACATATATTTTAGATTGGTCCATTCTTCTTCTATAGTGTTGCCAATTTCTATGTTGAGTAAGTTTGATAACCTCTTCTGGTAAAGCCAGCGGATACTAGGATCATTTAATAGTTACACCTTGTAGGTGTATGTGGGTTGTGTTATAGATGATTTCTTCTTATACCATCTTGGAGGAAATCGTGCTGGAGCAACTAGCAGATGGTGGTCTGATTCAATTTCAAAACCTCGGAACACTCTTATGTCTAGTATAATATCTGCTAATTTCTTATTTGCTATCACATAATCTATTATTGACCGTTGTCCTCTTGCTTCCCAGGTATATTTATGACTGTCAATGTGTTTGAAGTGACTATTCATAACTTTTAAATGATTATACATAGCAAAATCAGTTAATCTTTCTCCATTTTTATTTAGTGTGTTTTTTCCATGTGTGCCTATGTATGTTCCTCTTTTGATGTTGCCAATTCGTGCATTTAAATCACCCATAAGTAATAAATAATCTGATTTAGGTATTTTATCCATAATACGTTGTAATTTTTTTGTAGAATTTTATATTTTCATCGTCTGCTGGAGCATATAAACCAATAATAGTTAAATATTCTCTGAAAGTTTTGATTCTTAATTGAATAATTCTTTCATCCCAGTAGGTGTAACTATGAATTAATTGTTTGAGGGATTTTGTGAACCATAATCATTACGCCTGCTTTTGTTCTGATATCTCTGTCAACTCCACTATAGATTTGAATGTAATTGTTGGTTTCTTTTGTACCCTTTAATTTTCTCTTAGTTTCTGATATTACTGCTATATGAATTTTTTTCCGATTTAAGTTTTCATCTAATTGATCTTCTTTATGATTAATACTGCGGACGTTCCAGGTGGCAAAATTCATCATATTTATCTTTTTCCAATTCATCTCCTTTAACAAGCTTGGGTCATCATCATTTAGAGCAGTCCTTTTACATCTTCTTTGTTCATTAATTTATTTTACTCGTAAATATGAGAAAAAAAAGTGGGACCATTTCCTGTCATGACCACTCTGGTTACAACAGTTATTCAAAATGGTCGTTATAACCAGCGATGACTACACTAGTAACCACACAAATAATCAGCGATAACCATACTAGTAACCACCAATAACCACACTATTAACCAGCAATAAACCCACTGCCACAGCATATCTGTGGTTTCAATCTGTAACAACAAACTTTCAGTGACTCACAAAACGGAAATTTCCGAAATTGTATTGTATTCTCAGAACGTTGGTTGGTACCGTTAAACGTGTCAGGAGAGGGAGTTGTGAGTGAAGGTTACTCTATTGTGCTAGTTTCTAAGCGCAGTTCACAGTAGCACATTTAAAATAAAGATTTTTTTCATAACAATATAAAATACAGTACAGTATTTTCTTCATTTTTAAAAAAATACAGTAAAAAGAGTCATGCCCAGATAATCTGCAAACCAGATAATACACGCACGGATAATTGGGAGTTTGCTATATAATAGTTTGATTTATATGCAGTGAAAAAGAAAGTGTGAAGTATGTTAATAACATAAATGTAATATTTTTTTTTTATTTTGCTCATGAAGTTATAAGAAATTTCATTATAAATAAAATATATCGTTGATATATAAAAATAGAAATAACAGAATATAAAACGTAAATATTTTATTATTAAAGTGATAAATTTAATATTTAAAGAATAATCTTTTATAAATTTAATAATATAATTAAATATAAAATATTGATAACTTTATTGCTAATATACAATATTGATAGTCATTGTATTTAATGTTAATACAATAAATTTGGGAATTTTTACGTTATGAGGTTTTCTTAATAGGAATCAAATGAATCGTGAATTCATCTTACCTCATACATCTATGTTTTTTTAACACACAACTGCAGTATTGGGAAATACATCATTCCCATCTTCAGCTGTTTTCACAACTGTCAATTTTTTATTATGCTGGTAATCTTCTTGGGAAAAGATCAGCACTGGAGTAAGACAGGGATGTGGACTTTCACCGGTGCTTTTCATTATATATATATATATGAATAAATTGATAAACGAATGGAGGAAAACACAATGAGGATATATAACCATCAATAGGAACCTCAAACTCGATGCTATATTCTTTTTGCAGACGATTTAGCTCTTCTGGCACTTTCCGAAAATGATTTGCAACGATCAATTTATAATTTACAAAAAATAAGTGCCAAATTTAATATGGAAATATCAATTAACAAAACTAGAGTAAAATCTGTCTCCAGAATAAAATTTTAGAGAGATCTAATCAATTTAAATATCTTGGATATTATCTCTCTATCTGGGATGAAAAAGATATCCCTGAAAAAATTACTAGTTATAATAAAAGTTTAGGAATTATTAAGCAAGTTATGAAACCATCCCTTGTACAAAAAACACCAGATTACGTTTATATAACACTTTGGCTAGACCAGTGTTGACCTATGGTAGTGAAGCATGGACACTAAAAAGACAACATGAAAGTAGAATAACGGCTTATGAAATGAGATTCATGCGCAGAACAGCGGGTTACACCAGATGGGATCGGAAAAGGAACACCAATATCTTAAAAGAATTGAAGACTACGCCAATTTTGGAATATATTAAACAGTATCAACTAATAAATTAATGAGTCATTTTAACATCTTATTTCATGTTTTATCAAACACGGTAACTATAGTTTTCAAATGATCTTGTCATTCATTTTCAACCGCCATTAAGACTCAAACTATCAACTAAATTGGAAACACCATCTTGAAAGAATGAGTTCAAATCGTATCCCCAAAGCTGTTCACAATTAATTATATACCAAGAGGACGAAGATCTCTGGGCCGTCCTATGAAACGCTGGAGGGAAAATTTTCTATAGGATCTATAGATTTTACTAGTTATTGAACTCATTCTAACTTTTTTATAGTGCTATATGCTGAGTTTGGTCCCAAAAATCTGTGACAGCTAGAGAATTAACATATATATATATATATTATATATATATATATGACATAAGAAAAATAAATGCTTGGATGGGATTTGAACCCGGACCTCTGGGTTGGTACCCCAGCGTGCTATCCTTTACACCATTGAGGAAATCCAATACAAACATTTATCTTTCTTATATATATATATTATATTCTCTATTATTACGAGATGTAGTGAGAACTCAGTCTTCACTGCCATCTGGTAGCTAGCTACTATAACAAGTAAGCAAATTAAAGAGAATACTTTTACTTTATAGCAGCAACACTTTATCGATGTTATAATTAAATTTTTGACATTGAGCAATGTAAGCTTAATATGACATAAGAAAAATAAATGCCTGGACAGGATTTGAACCTGGACCTCGGGGTTAGTAGCCCCAGCATGCTATTCATTCACCACTGGACAAATCTAATACAAACATTTATCTTTCTTATATATATATATTCTCCATTATTACGAGATGTAGCAAGAACTCAGTCTTCACTGCCATCTAGCAGCTAGCTACTATAAGAAGTAAGCAGATTAAAGATTATATATATATATATTCATTGTTAAATATGGGAAATAACATTATGAGGTTCTTAATTCAATGAATGAATGAGTCATTTCTTATCTTACCTCATAGTTTATATTTTCTTAAACACTGGAACTGCAGTTTTCAAGAGAAACATCATAAGTCATAATGTCAGTTAAAAATGGGAGGGATGTTCCTCTTGAAAACTACAATTCCCGTGTTTAAGAAAACAAATTATGAAGTAAGATAAGAAATGACTCATTCATTCATTCATTCATTGATATATATATACACAATTATTTTCAGCATCTATTAAGTAGAATTGATAAAGACGCATAATTTTTTAAAAATCTTTTCATGAGAACAATAGAGTACCTGAGTGAGAGAGGGAGCTAAGCCAGTAAGAGAGAGAAATGAGATATTTTGACTTTTGTGTTTACGTTTATAATTCAAAATATAGAAGGTTAACATTCATTTTTTTCTTGTACATTTTAATGTTCATGTTTTTAAGTGTTTAAAAAAATTATTCCGAATAATTAATAGTTATATATGTATCCTCGGATAGGCATACAAAGAGCATCATCTGAAAATAAAAAAGAAAGTAGTATGAAGAAAATTCTTTACGGTAGTTTTCATGTGTACACATGATTAACTAAAATTCTGGAAATATTGAAAAAGTCACAAAACGCCTTCCTACACACTCTCATCAATAGTCCTTGTGAATTCTTTATATTATAAGAGAATGACAAGTTCCTTCTTCTTAAATCACTGTCACTTCTCTTTTTTCCATACATCTTGCTGCACGCTTGGCGACTTATGAGTCCGAATAAAAATGAATTTTGAGAATTATAGTCCCCTAACTAATTTATAGAAATCCATAAAAATATTGTCCTTTCCGTCAGAAGTGAGCACATACTATTTACACCATTTGAGATTAGCTGCATCAGTTCATACACTATAGTTACAACCACTTCCCTGCTGCTTTGCAGGAATCACTTTATTTGTTTTGTCATTCACATATTATAGCCCCAAAAATTTACAAACTTTAACCCTCTTTCTCTTCCAATTACTTTCATTTCTCACGCGTTTTTTCACTTTTTCACAGCTGCTTAGTAACAATTCACCTTCACCATCCACCATGATAGCAACACTGATCACGTGACTGAAGAGAGATATGGTATTGGTGAAAGTGGTCACAAGCGGCTAACAGAGCTTTCTGCTATGGATGAGATCTTGTTTTCCAGCCAGCATAGCTCCCTCTCTCACACAAAGAAATATGTGCTTTGAGAATTCCTCTAAACTTTGTTCTAAAAAATTATGATCAAAGAAGCTGCGGAAAATGTTAACATTATACACAATGAAAAGGAGGCATATTGAGAATATAAAAATGTTAATAACTCAATTTTGATAAAAATTCGGGTTAGCTCACTCTCTCGCTCAGGTACTGAATTTCAATAGCAACAATCCTTTAAAATTTGCTAACATACTATAAAATAGGACAAATACTTATAAGGAACATCTCTTGACAGCAGGTGGATAGGAACAAAATTCAAGATTCTACTGAGAATCAAAAGAAAAAATGGTGCAAGCCAAATAAAAGCCTCATCAGCATGGGACAACAATAACAAATATTTTCCTTAATTGTCACTATTTCTTTTGGAATACTGTATTGATAGCAAAAGAGTAAAAAAAAAAAACAGATAATTCACACATTTTGTGCTAGTCTGAAGTAAAAACATATAAAATACAAACCTGCGAGAATGGATGGAAAACAGTTGTTCTGTCTGTCATGTATAATCCTTGCAAGATAACTGCAACAAACACCAGAGCTGAGGGCTGACTGTGGAAAACAATGAACTTTCCTCGAGGAGATGTGTTTAAAAAATACCAATAAAGCATTCCATCATCCAGGATTTTTAATCCTATCGGCAATAGGAAGACGTATATCTTTACAAGTTTGCGTAATAAAATTGCCAAGTTCAGAGTTACGCTCATAAATTACACTTATTCTGTCACTCTGCAAAAATAAAAAAATTCATTATATGTATTACACAATCTTTTATTTATGGAAATCATGTATATAATCATTCAAAATTACAATAGGAAGTAATATTTTAAAATAAAAAAATAAAAATCAGGAATATATCAAATAAAATGTGCAGATTGTGATAAAGTATACATAGGGAAAACAAAGAGAAATTTAAACATTAAAACTAAAGAACACATAAGAAATGTAAAAAAAGGGAGAAGTAGAAAAATCTGCAGTAGCAGGTCATGTTTGGACAGAAAAACACAAAATAGGTCTAAATACAACATTATTAAATCAGTTAGAAAATACCAATGAACTCACAATATGGGAAAAAATCTATATACAGAAGAACAAAGAGAAAATTATGAACTTTGAAATTCCCGGAGAAAGGAGCCTCATTACCAAGTTCTTTGGAACACAGATCCAGGGCCGACAACTTGAAGAAAAGATAAAAACCAGTTTGTGACAAGCTGAAGATGGAGCAATAGCTTTGAAACGATCATCCAACAAAACAAACATATGGGGTAAGATTGTTAAAAAATACAAACTCAGTTATTAAATTAGGAAGTAATATTATGAAGTCCTTCATAATAACTAATGTGAGTCTGTCCATCTTACCTCATAAATTGGTTTGGACATGTTTCAATATTATATTTGAAGAGAAAAATATACGCTCAGACTGGGGTTTGAACCCAGGACCTTTCCCTTCTATGCAAATGCTCTACCGACTGAGCTACCTGGGCACTCCAATTGAAACACAATTTTTTCTCTTATATACTGCTAATTCACGAGTGCCAAATGCTTTGAACCGTTGCTCAATCATACAGATGGTGGCTTCTTTATTAAGATTTGGAAATTTTACATTACATTATAAAGCCAGTATGGCCTGGGTTCAAATCCCAGTCTGAGTGTATATTTTTCTCATCAAATATAATTTATTTTTCATTGAGATATATTATTAAATGAATAATAAAAACATTGATGTTTCAATATGCTTGCATATTATCGTCAGTTTGTACAGACTGTTGAATTATTGGATGTTGGTCCTGGATGTCGACTCCTTTTCAATCTTTTGGTTGACGGAAAAGCTTCCAAATCAAATCCTTTTCCCTAGATATTTCAAAATTCATGATCCTATCTCTGTTCTTCTGGATATAGATCGTCTCCCAAATGGACACTTCTTTTGTATTTTCCGTTTCAATAATTTTGTGTTCACATTGATTTTATGTTTTTTTTTGACCAAACGTAATAAGCTACTGCAGAATTATCTACTTCTCCATTTTTTTATATTTCTAATGTGTTCCTTCATTCTAATGATCAAGTTTCTCTATGTTTTTTTCCTTATTTTTACCTTATAACAATCAGCACATTTTATCTGGTATATTCCTGACTTTTTACTACCATCAATATTTTCATTTTTGTTAGTTTTGATTAATCCATCTGCTGCAATCATTTTTTGGTGCTAATTTGATACTAAATTTATAATTTTTTTTAATCTATCATATGCCTAGGATCATATATGAATTTCCTGTATGTTTTTTCAATTTGATTTTCTATCTGAAGAGTGCTTCCATTCACAATTTTTTTGTACTTGTCCTTTTTTTTTTTTTGTAAATCATTTTTACTTCAAAAAACAATTTCCTTCACTACTTTTATTGTGGGTTCCCCCCCCTCTATTTCAAAACTTTCTTTGGTCAAGAGATGTTTACCAGTCTATATGTTAATCTGTTAAAGACTGCCAATTTCTGTGTAAAGTGATTGAATCCTGTTGCTTTTTTTTAATGTATTTACAAAATGTATTTTTAATGTATTTACAAAGTGTATTTTTTAATGTATTTACAAAATGTATTTTTAAATGTATTTACAAAATGTATTTTTAATGTATTTACAAAATATATTTTTAATGTATTTACAAAATGTATTTTAATGTATTTACAAAATGTATTTTTAATGTATTTATAAAATGTATTTTTAATGTATTTACAAAATGTATTTTTTAATGTATTTCAACAATTTTGAAAATTATTGTCTCTATCACTTTGTCCTTGAGGCAATCCTCTAATGAGGAAAGTTGTATATAATAAAAAAAATTATCTGTGTGTGTTTATTTTGTGAATGAAGAAAAAAGGAAAATAGAATTTGGAATTCAAAGAAAAGAAACACATATGGATATTTATATTAGAGCAACAGGATTCAACAACATTGCACACAATTTGGCCGTCTTTAACGGCTTTTAACATAGAGACTGGTAAACATGCCCTTGACCAAAGAAATTTTTGAAAATTAAAGTAGTGATTGAAAATGGTTTTCAAAAAAATTCACAAAAAAATAGATAAGAACAAAAAACAAAAATTGATGAATGAAATCACTCTTCAGATAGAAAAACAAATTGAAAAGACATATAGGAAATTAACATATCATCTGTGGACATATGATAAATTTAAAAAAAAAGTTCACAAATTTAAGATCAAATTAGCACCAAAAAAATGTTACAGTCTAAATTAATTAATCAAAACTAACAAAAATGAAAATATTGCTGATGGCAATAAGTTAGGAATATATCAGATAAAATGTGAGGATTGTGATAAGGTATACAAAGGAAAAACAAAGAAAAAATTGAACATTAGAACGAAGGAACACATTACAAATATAAAAAAAAATGGAGAAGTAGATAAATCAGCAATAGCTGCTCACATTTGGCCAGAAAAACATAAAATTGATGTGAACACAAAATTATTATAATAGTGGTTAGAAAATATAAAAGAACTACTGTTTGGGAGACAATCTACATCCAGAAGAACGGAAAGAGTATCATGAATTTTGAAATTCCTGGGGAAAAGGGTTTGATTTGGAAGTTCTTCATTCAACCAAAAGATGGATGGGGAGTCAACATCCAGGACCAAGAACCAATAATTCAACAGTCTGTAATATGCAAGCATATTGAAACATGTCCATACGAATACAACAATTTATGAAGTAAGATGAACAGACTCAACAGTAGTTATTCAAAATAACATGTTGCATACGGGTCTTTGACTTCATGCATATCTTCTATTTGTAAATAAATTAGCACTTTTTCCTTATAAAAGTATTATTTAAACCAGCAAGTAATAAGATTTTGAAGCTACTCTGAATAGCTCATTCATAATGTATTTGATAGTGGATTCAAAGGCCATGAATCTCTAACCCAATCCAGATTGGTTGATTTCAATGTGGCCTCGAATCTAATGCCAATTGGTGGATGTGAATTTTCAAAATCCAGAAATGTACGAAAGATGTCCTTTAAATTTAAATTCACTTTACTAGTGGTTAAAAATATAACAATGAAGATGTATGACAACTAATAAATGACAAATAAAAGAAATCAAAAGAAAACTAGCAAATTTTTAAGAAAATTCATGCACCAAAGAATATAATAATTAAATGAATCGTGATTTTTTCTTACCTCATACATCTATGTTTCTTTAAACACAGCACTGCAGTATCGGCGACACTTTGTCGTCATCATCAGCTGTTTTCACGACTGTCAATTTTTTCTCCTTTTTGCCAGTAATTATCTAGACTGCCATCTGGTGTTCTTTTGAAGGAATTCCTTCAAATTACCGGCAAAATGGAGAAAAAATTGACAGTCGTGAAAACAGCTGACGATGACGACAAAGTGTCGCCGATACTGCAGTGCTGTGTTTAAAGAAACATAGATGTATGAGGTAAGAAAAAATCACGATTCATTTAATTATTATTAATTGAACCTCATAATGTTAAAAATTCCCAAATTTAATATATAAATAAACCAAAGAATATACTTTAAAGACTACTTATTTTAGGAATTCTCACTATGAGGTATATTCTACCTTAATACTTTAAAGAGTTTATGTTACTATGTTACTAGTGGTTAAAAGTACAACCATGAAGATACTTTACTGTAAGTGGACTAATTAAAAACTAAAGAAAAAGATGCAAATTTTAAAGAAAATTTGTTACCAATTTCATGAATAAGAGAATGTTTCTATGATATAGGTATTAATATTACAAAATTTATTAAGGTTCCAGTTGGTATCAGATTTATTGTAAAGTTTTAATTTTAAGGGGGGTAGAATTTAAGTTGGAATATATCTAGCTTGCATCATCAGATGACTGGAAGCTATAAAGTTTAGTCATTAATTTGTCATAATCATACATCAATTTTTTTATAATTATCCATCCATCCATAGTAATTCTGCCCAAGGGCAAGTCTTTCACTGCAAACAAAGCATTTTCATGCTATGCTTTGCAGCTTTACTAGGGAATTATAGGTGTGGTAGCTTCCCGTTTCTTTGCACACCAGTGAAGGATGATGATAAGGATGATGATGGCTGGATGATTTTTGGGGACCATTGGGCCCTAAGCTTCCTGACATTTGTCTTACAGGTGAGGAAAAACCCCAAAAAAAGACCTTACCCAGGAAGCTTGTCCCAACTGGGGATCGAACCTGGGCCTGCTGCGTGACAAGGCAGCACGCTACCACAAGACCACAGCGGTGGACTTTATAATTATAACTACTTCAAATAAAGTAATTTCCCAAAGCAAATCTCCAATATTAATACAATTTACAGTGTGCATCAAAACTATTAAGAACTTAATCCAAATTAATTCGGAAAAATTCAAATTAGTGTGTAGAGTTTTTGACATCATATTGTAATGTAATGATTATTGGAAAATCAGTAATGAAGTAAAATTATAATTTTATATGCAAATGATTTAAATATAAAATGTACCTGAGGAAGTGCATTCCACCAGCATATATCAGCAACGCGAACATCTACTAGTTCTAGGAATTTATCTCCCCAAAATTTTTTCAAAAAAACTTCAAAGTTGCTAGCTTTAAGTTGATTTCCATAGTGCCAACTTTCTGGAGGTGTCCACCATGTTTGTGACGAGTAATTCATATCATGTGCATTAGGCCAGCGTCGTAGAAGTTCCATCATACATCCTACAGCACGCAGATGTAGAGGAAGTACCATAAACATCTGCAAACAAACCATATATGCAGAAGATAGCAGTGCAGCATTCGTTGTGGCTATGAGCCATTCACCAGTTTTTACCATGTTTTCACATAAAAAATATATATGAACCGAAAGTGCATTTTTCGGTTCAGTATGGTATCTTTGTTCTCCTCCCTACACAGGAACATTTGTGAAATATGCCAATATCCATGTTCTCCTAGTGGCTACCCCTTCCTTCTTCATCCTTCCTGCCGCGCATGTCTACGGCGCATTCCCCCTCTACCTCGGAACCTTTATATACATGGTGCACTTACAGAACAGTATCATTCGATCATCCTAGCAATCGGCGTTTTGTTGTTTGAACGGATCCAAGAGTGGAATCCGGTTCCAGGTCACTATGCGACTGGAAGATTAAAATGGAACTTTACATAGACAAGTTGTCCTGAGGCCAAGAAGAGGCCTGTTTGAGTTGGTCCGACAGTCTAGGGAAGAGGTTATCCCCGAAACTCGGACACATGTGTGTGTGTTGTGTGATGTATGGTATGTTACTTATTTATTTTTTCTGTACGGCTACTTTGATCGTTTGATCAAATGCCATCATCTTTTGTTGTTAATTTACTTTTACTCAGCCAACTTGTTTATATTAAAAGTTATCTTTTAAACAACGCCCCTCTTGCATTGTTTAAGTATAAATAGTTGTTCACTATCCTGTAATGAAAATCACTCAAGTAAGAAACCATTCCAAGCTCCTCAACTATCATGCTGATTAGCATTCTTAAAACAGTTATTGTTTTGTTCACTCACTGTATGTATTTAACAATCAGTATCGTTATATATATATATCAGAGAAAGAAAGATGAATCAACGGCTACCTTCTATGGGCCCGAGGTAAGCCATTTTCCTGATAAGATATCCTCTTTGGAAATCAGATCCACATTAATAGAAACAGCAAATTACAAAACCCGATCCCGGATTAAAGGTAGCAGTCTGCGTGGTTTTCAAAAGAGCCACAAATGGTAGTCAGAGAACGTGGTTTATTTTTTTGTGGTCATGTGTCGCCCCGCGCGCACAAATGGTAAAAGAAGCGTGGTTTGGGTTTCGTAAACCCCCACATATATATACATATAAAACTTTACAGCATGTAAAAGTTTCAATTTTATAACATGTAAATGTGTAACATAATTTTACAACATGTAAAAGTATTGAATTTTTATAGGAATAAGTCACTATAAGGTTTAATTTATCTTATGTAAAAAGTAGTTTAAGCTTGGAATAAGAGGATTCTCAACAAAATTTGTAATTCCTTTCACATCCAACTTTATATTGTGACACAGATGACATGAGATGTTAAGCATTGATAATAATATACTACGTATCAGGATGATTCTTATAGTGTTTCATATAGTTTCCCCCCCCCCTAGACAACAGGCTTCATTTAAATGGTTTTAATTTTCAATTAATTAATATTTTATTTAATGGTTTTACTTCACTTCCAAAGTATGCCATGTTCAATTTTCTTTTTTTTTTTTTACAGCTTTAAAAATGTATCAATGTAGCTCTGCTTGAACCTGAAAATCTCAGGTCCAGAGGCAAGTGTAGTAACCATTAAAAAGAAAGTAGAAAGAAATTTGACGTTCCTATCGGAAGTTCAAATGGCATAATGATTACCACACTGATGTACAGAGTCAGAGGTCCAGGGTTCGACTCCCAGTTTGAACGTAATTTTTCTTTCTAAAATAAAACTATATCCAATTCTGTAACATGTTAATTTAAAATATAACATCAAAATAGTAGCTTTAATCGCTTAAAAATTAATGTTTAAATTCTCAATAAAAATACTTCGAAAAGAAGTCGTCAGATGGCATTGTTGACAGCGGTGGCTATCGGCCTTCGGATGGAAGGAGAATTAATTGCATAAGTAGAAAGAAATTTGACGTTCCTATCAAAAGTTTGAATGGCATAATGGTTATAGCACTGACATACAGAGTCAGAGATCCGGGGTTTGACTCCCGTTCAAACATAATTTTTCTTTCTAAAATAAAACTATATCCAATTCTGGAACATGTTAATTCAAAATATAACATCAAAACCACTAAAATTTTAAATTTAAAATAAATTCTTTTCACTTCACCTCATATCCTGTCTTCTAATTAGACTCATTTCAAAACCTTATCGGTATAATTTTCAGTAATTCCACGACCGTTGTTCTGTCATCTACAAGCACTGCTTCTTACTCTATCTGTTGGTGAACTGATGAACCTCCAAATCAAATAAATTTCCCCGGGAATTACAAAATTCAATAATTTTTCTTTTTCTTCACTTCACAGACTAGGCAAATTGCTGTTCTGCCTCACAGTTGATTATTTTTTTTGTTTTTTTTTATGTGGATTTTTTTTTCAAAAACCATAAGCTCTTTTAATTTGTCTACTTGTTTGATTAATTGGACGGCTTTTATATAAGAGGAACCAAGCACCATTTTTAACATTTGTGAGATATACCCATATGTGAACTCTTATAACACACAGAATGTTTTATTTAAATAGAACCAAGTGATATCTAGACTGCTGTGCTGGCATCTGTGAATGCTTGAACCAACTGCCAAGTAAAATATTCATAATCTGTTTATATTTATACAGAACCAAGTGATTTTTGGCAGTGGATCTGGTTACATAAAACATTACCCTTACCAAGAATCCCAATAAATATTATTTTTTACAAGAGGCAAATGTGAGTACATAATACAAGGATCCTCTCTGGAAAAGAAAATAAAAGTTTCTTTTATGTTGGGTAGAAGGCACTGCAGGACGAGGAGCTCAGGAAGTGGATACCTGCTTGCGAAAGCACATACTTTCTCATGTTGGAAGGAATGTGACATATCTGACTCACGTGAAGGGCACAACCAAAACATTAAAAATATAAATTTGAAGAGAAAAATTTTCGCCTAGACCGGGACTCGAACCCGGGACCCTTGGCTTTCCGGGCCAAGTGCTCTACCAACTGAGCTACCGAGGCGAGTTACGATCTAGACACAAATTTTTCTCTTATATACGTTGTAATTCCCTATCGCCAAATGCTTTTGAAACCATTGTTTCTATCTTTGCAAATGGCGGCTTCTTAGTTAAGAAGACATTTATTGGAAATTTAACATTACTTTAAAAGCCAGTAAGGCCTCTAATGATGTTTTTATTATTAATTTAACATTTCTCAATGAAAGATAAATTAAATTTGAAGAGAAAAATTTTCGCCTAGACCGGGACTCGAACCCGGGACCCTTGGCTTTCCGGGCCAAGTGCTCTACCAACTGAGCTACCGAGGCGAGTTACGATATAGACGTAAATTTTTCTCTTATATACGTTGTAATTCCCTATTGCCAAATGCTTTTGAAACCATTGTTTCTATCTTTGCAAATGGCGGCTTCTTAGTTAAGAAGACATTTATTGGAAATTTAACATTACTTTAAAAGCCGGGTTCGAGTCCCGGTCTAGGCGAAAATTTTTCTCTTCAAATTTAATTTATCTTTCATTGAGAAATGTTAAATTAATAATAAAAACATCATTAGAGGCCTTACTGGCTTTTAAAGTAATGTTAAATTTCCAATAAATGTCTTCTTAACTAAGAAGCCGCCATTTGCAAAGATAGAAACAATGGTTTCAAAAGCATTTGGCGATAGGGAATTACAACGTATATAAGAGAAAAATTTGCGTCTAGATCGTAACTCGCCTCGGTAGCTCAGTTGGTAGAGCACTTGGCCCAGAAAGCCAAGGGTCCCGGGTTCGAGTCCCGGTCTAGGCGAAAATTTTTCTCTTCAAATTTAATTTATCTTTCATTGAGAAATGTTAAATTAATAATAAAAACATCATTAAAAATATACTTACGATGAATACACTTTTTGATCTACAAATTCTGAATTCTGTGATTTTTAAGTACCTTATTTTACGACACAGTTATCTTCCAAAAAATTCCGATTTTTCAGATGTAAAATCTGCCCTCAAAAACCAACAACTATACATTGTTTATTTTTTATTTCACTCACCTCATACTTCATAACTCCTCGCAAACCCAGGGTTTCGTCACATCATTTGTGACATTCTCAATACTGTGTCATGTTCACAACTGACGTCCAAAGGCCTTCTATCCTGCAGACTGACCTCCACTCCATCTGATGGCTGACCGACGAACTTCCAAATCAGTCCTCTCTCCTTATAACCGGGTATTTCAGAATTCATATTTGTATTTTCATTCTTGCATATGTAAATTTTTTCCCAATATTAAAAAACCTCATAGTGTTATTTCCTATCTA
The DNA here is from genome assembly GCA_030220185.1 of Diploptera punctata. Lineage (NCBI taxonomy): Eukaryota > Metazoa > Arthropoda > Insecta > Blattodea > Blaberidae > Diploptera > Diploptera punctata. The sequence goes on along the minus strand of JASPKZ010003071.1, from coordinate 19,865 downwards.
CATAACTTTAAACAACTATACACTTTGGGGGATTACATTAATGGATGAAAGAAAGTCAAAAAAAGGAGAAAATTTATATGACATAAATGCAGAATGATTACTTCAAAGGGACTAAGGAAATTGAAAAAAGTTATAACCAATAGGAAGATGGACTCTGATGGAAATAAAATCAACTGGCCCACAGTTCGTGCTATTAAACTTGAGAGGAATAAACAACTTGTTATTCAAATGAAAACTAGCCATTTGCAAGAAATTTAATTCAAGTAGATATTAAAAGCAAACGATGAGGAAGAACATCAGACAGCCTTCGTTTGATTAAGTTGAATTTTCTATGGCCTAAAGGACTGTAATAAGCAAGAAAAAGCTTAAGGATCTCAAATCTGTTCATCACCTTATACCAAAAGATACCTGGATTTTCTATAAGGAACTAAATTCCAGTACTGACATTGAAGATGACATAGATGGTTTTAGAACGATTGCAGACTTCACAATAGAAAAAGATGAATGAATGGAATGCTAATCATGTTGTTGTATGTATTGCTTGAAAAGTTGTAATAATTCCTCACACATAACTATTCAATAAATTCTGTACCTATATATTTCATTTTTTTCCCCCCCAAATGCCCAGGTTGTCATTTCTGGTGTTCTATCCTGGCATGGCATACTTATATCCCACTTCTGAGGTTGGGGCGCCTGGAAGGCAAGTTTATGCTGCCCCGATGCTATGAGAGTTGATGATGTTGGTAATTGTGTGCCAGGAGAGGCCTTAAACTAAACTTAAGCTAATTAGGCGAATATGATATTGATGATAATGATGGCCAGATGGTGTTCGAGGACTGTTTGGGCCTTAAAGTTTCCTGACATTTATCTTTCAGGTGAGGAAAAACCCCAAAAGAAACCTCACCCATGAAACTTGTCCCAAGTGGAGATCAAACCCAGGCCCGCTGCGTGACAAGGCAGCATGGCTACCTCGAGACCATAGCGGTGGACTTATATATTTCATATTTAAGTAATAATTTATATTGTAATCAAATGGTAAAGAGAAAAATTTTTCTCTTTACCATTTGATTACAATAATTTAGTAGTGTACTTTAATATACTTATTTCAATCATAGTAACAGCTTTAGCTTCTTAATATTAATTTAATAAATAATTTATATGTTAATACCAATGATCTGTTGTAAAACTTCATTTGGTTCCTTTTAAATTAAATCAATTTGAATTAATTTAAAGAGAACCAACAGCCATTTTCAATTATGAGGGTACGAAGAGAGGGTAAAATTTAATGTAATGTGTAATAGTAAAACAGCTTAATATGTATCTAAGTTATCCTAAAGCATTTTCCCAAAAAAAATGAGATTTTACATTTTTTAAATCGGAATGACTTTAAAGAGCTTTTTCTCAGTTTTGAATGAATGGGGGTTGGTTCCTTTTATATAAAAGCCGTCCAATTTAGTCTTTCTTTCCATTTGAAATTTTTCTGACTAAGCATGAGCGGCTACTGCAGATTTTTCCACTTCTCCATTTTTTATGTTCCTATGAATGAAGGAACATCTCAGGAACATTAAAATACAGCTTATGGTTTGGGGGAAAAAAATCCATATTAATAAAAAAACAAGAAAGGAAATTTAATGAATTTTGAAATTCCTGAGGAATCTGATTTGATTTGGAGGTTCATTGGTTATTAATGAGTTGGTTATTTAGACTCACCTGATATTTCTTCATTTTTATGCAGACCTGGTTTTGTCGCTTTTGTGCAACATTGTCGATGCATTTCAACTGTTGTTTTGCAGTTGTCCATCCTATAAATTGATTTCTGCTCCCTCTGCTGGCTGACTGATGAACTTCCAAATCATTTTTTTTTATTTTTCTCCGGGAATTTCAAAATTCATGTTTTCTTTTTATTCTTGCAGATGTGAATTTTCTCCCAAATTGTGAATTACTTAGATTTTTCTAACTGTTTTAGTAATTTGGCCTTAGTTTCAATTCTGTTTTTCTGACCATGCAAGTGCAGCTATTGCAGATTTTTCTATTTCTCCATTTTTAACATTTCTAAGATGTTCTTTCAATCTTGTATTTAATTATATTATTTTTAGTCTGATCATCTTACCTCAATATTATTGTATTTAAGTTCCGTTTTGTTTTTCCTATGTATATTTTTTCACAATCTTTACAATCAATTTGATAAATCACTGATTTGTTGCCATCTTCAATCTTTTCCTTTTTTGTTGGTTTTGATTAATTTATTCAAACTGTACTAATTTAATGTTAAATTTGAATTTTTTTAAATTATTAGGTACTAAAAGATGGTATATAAATTTCTTGAATTTTTACCAGTTTCTTTATCTGTCTGAAGAGTACTTTCATTTATCACATTTTGTTTTTTGAATTTATTTATTTTCTTATGAATCATCTTTTCCTGGAAACCGTTCTCCTTTGCTATTTTTATAATGGTTCATTGGTTCATCAACAGATGGAGTAAGAAACAGTGTTCCTAGATGACAGAACAATAGTCATGGAATTACCGGTCTAATTAGAAGACAGGATATGAGGGAATGTGAAAAAAAAAAATTATTTTAAAATATACCTCATATGGTATCTTTACCTTGACATGGTGGAGTGGCTTATGTGCTTAAATGATCCTGAGAGCTATGCCGGCGGTAGCATTGCTGCAGATAGGGTTACCCATGCCGGACTGGTCGAAGGTGATAAGCCAGACGAAAGAAGTACCTTGGTCGAAAGAGTGACGATCTTTCACCGTAAAAACACAACTGTCAAGAAATGTGGACATGGGTTCAACTGGGGTAAAATTTTCGAGGTCAAATAGTCCCCCATTAGGTTCTCCGGGCGGGGACTACTTCAGGGAACCCATGCCAAAGACTCAAACACAGGGACATGTTCCTAGGAACATGGAATGTTAGGACTTTATACTATATCTTCTCTTCTTCTTCCTTCCAAGTATTAGGCCAAGGCCTGTTACGATCCTATAGAAAATTTTCCCTCCAGTGTTTTGATCCTTCTGGGAAATTCTCGTATAAGACTTGAAAGCATAATAATAGTCCCTTCGATTGGTTGCTGGCCAAAGGAAGGCAAGACCAGTGATGGGGCTGCCATCTTATAGCCTCTGGTCAGGCTTTTCTGGAGAAGAAAAGAAAATAAAGGAAAGAAGAAATGGAAGAAAGGAAAGACTCCCTAGCCCTCGGATGCCCTAATAGCGTCGGGATCGAAAAAACAAGAGTTAACCAAGAGAGGTTAGATAGTAAAGTTAAAAGAGTGCAAAACACAAGTAAGTGGAAGAAATGTTTTGCTCAGCTTGGGCACCTTGTGGTCGCCATCCACATATCCCCTAGATGAGGACCCCTGAGGGGCTTTATAAAACTATTATTCTACCCGTTATAATATATGGGTGCAAAACATGGACTCTTACTTTAAGGGAGGAAAGGAGATTACAAGTATTTGAGAATAAAGTACTTAGGAAAATGTTTGGACTAAAGAGAGAGGTGAATGGAGAAGACTACATAACAATGAACTACATGGTCTTTATGGGAAACCAGATATAATAAGAACAGTCAAGTCTCGTAGACTGCGATGGGCAGGACATGTTGCACGTATGGGGAATGAAAGACTTGCATGGAAGCTTCTTGTAGGAAAGCCAGAGGGAAAACACCCAGTTGGCAGATCAAGAATGAGGTGGGAGAATAACATTAACTATGATTTGAGGGAAGTAGAATATACAGGGAATGATTGGAAAGGATTAGCTCAGGATAGGGATGTATGGAGAGCTTATGTCCACGTGGCCATAAACTTACGGGTTCGATAGTGCCAGTGAGTAAGTAAGTAAATGGTATTTCCTATTTTAATTCAAAGTGGTAGCCACTAACCAACATATGGAATATAAGAGAAACTTAACAAAGACTATATTTAAATTAATATTGGGAAGTAAACATTATGAGGTTATATCATTAATAGTGAGTGGAGAATATATTTTAATCGACTCACCTCATACGTTTTCAAACTTCTTTGATACCGACGGTTTCAGACAAAATCATGTCCTTCTTCAGTCACGGCTTCCACTGATGAAATTCCATGATTGTTGATTTCTTTAGTGACATCACTTCTTGTGCTGCCATCTTTCGTTGGGATTATAAACTTTGTAATTAAATTTTTATCCACCGGAATATCGAAATTCATAGATCGATATTTATTCTTCTGAATGAATATCATTTCCCAAATTGTCAATTCCAACGGTTTATCCAATTATTTCAAAAGTTTCGCTTCTTTTTCAATTTTATGATGTTCTAGTAAACTATGATGATGCGTTGAAATTACTTAATCTACAAGATGTATCAATTAAATTTACCATAGAATCAGAAATTGAAAACAAAATTCCGTTTCTGGATTTATACATAAATGAAAAAACTCAAAAAATTGATTTTGATGTATATAGGAAGGGTACACATACACATAATTATATAAAATCAACGGGTTTCAATCCTCTGGCACATAAACATGCAATATTTAATAGCCTCTTATATAGATTGATAAAGGTCCCATTAAAAGGAGAAAATTTTAAGAAAGAATATGAGAATATCCTAAATATAGCCAGATTAAATGGTTTTAATAAGAGTATAATATCTAATAAATTAAAGAAATTCAGAAAGATAAAACAACTTAAAGAATGCTCTACCCTACAAATTGTTAGTAAAGAAAAGAAGAATTTCAAGAAAATTACTTACCATCCAATAGTACATGGGAAATTTCAAAAAAATATTTGACAAATACAACATTACTTTGGCACCAATAAATAAATTTAGTCTGGAAAAACTTCTAAATACCAATATAAAAATCAACATCCCAGACAGTAAGAAATCTGGAATTTATCAAATTAATTGTAATGATTGTAGCAAAGTATACATAGGAAAAACAAAAAGGAATTTGGAAACACGCACTAAAGAACATTTTAGAAATATTAAAAATTGAGATTTTGAAAAATCAGCAATTGCTGCACATAGTTTACTAGAGCATCATAAAATTGAAAAAGAAGCAAAACTTTTGAAACAATTGGATAAACCGTTGGAATTGACAATTTGGGAAATGATATTCATTCAGAAGAATAAATATCGATCTATGAATTTCGATATTCCAGTGGATAAAAATTTAATTACAAAGTTTATAATCCCAACGAAAGATGGCAGCACAAGAAGTGATGTCACTAAAGAAATCAACAATCATGGAATTTCATCAGTGGAAGCCATGACTGAAGAAGGACACGATTTTGTCTGAAACCGTCGGTATCAAAGAAGTTTGAAAATGTATGAGGTGAGTCGATTAAAATATGTTCTCCACTCACTATTAAGGATAATATTATTACTTATTTTAGGAATTCACACTATGAGGTATATTCATTTATGTAAAATTTTATCACTCACCTAAAATTTTATCACTCACCTCATATTTTTCTTCTTTTTTAAACTATATATATTTTTTGTTTGTTGATATAGTCATGTTAAATTCTTTTACTGTTCTGTCGTTTTTCTTATTTATAGGTCGGCAACCCAAAAATTCAGTAAATTGAACTTTCAATCAGGGTTGCCATTCCTGTAAGTACGACAGAATGCACTATCGTGAAAAAAATCATTTAACGAGTCTAAATTTCTAACTATATTAACAAAAGGAATGAAATATGATATTATATACTTACCTTAATCATATTTCCTGTTTCATCAGGTGATCCAAAGAGTCTTGTAAATGAAGGTGACAAATGTGAGTCTCTCGAAGCTGTGTACAAATAACAAAATACATATACATATATAGAGATACAATGAAACCTTAAAAACCTTCTTCAACAACTGATTCTTTCTAGAAATGAACATTAAACCTAATAAAATCAATATAATTCATATCAACAAAAAAATTATGACTCTTTAACTCATGCCCCAAATGGGAGTCAATGACCAATCACGTTTCAATGATTTCTGTTTTACAACCAATCAGGGTTGTGTTTCACGAAATATTTATCAGTGTTATATTTACCATATTAAAGAAAGCTCCTCCTTTTTAATATTCTGAACAGGTCTAACCATTATTTTGCAGTGACTGAGCCTGTGAGAAATACGGCTACAGATTGTATATATAGTGCATAGATGTCAACACATAGCGCTTGCAGGAGTTAATATAAAAAAACATTTGTAGCAATTTATTATACCACCAAAAAAAGAAGCCACTGTTTGCACTTTCTTAAATGCATTTTTTCCCAGGTAATAATCCAGAAAAATATAATTGTCATATTTACATCATACGACATCAGAAATGAATTAATATACAGTTTGATGTGTTTCATTTTTTCTCCACTAGAGAGCATTCTTACAATATTGCGTTCCTTTGGCAATAAATAGTATGATCTGGTTGCAGAGATAAACAAAAGAAGCAGATGAAGCGTACCTATCGTTTCTCATTTGTTTTCAAACATCGCCGTTTACATTAAAATATATAAATATTTTAAAATAAATATAGTTAAATAACGATTTGTGAGTAAACAGCTTAATTTTATTCGTTAAATAGTCCTAACAAATGCCACTCTTGATTTCCAAATTCTCTAGATAAATTCACTCCTCACTTCGTGAGTTGTGAATTTATCGATAATTTGGAAATCACTCGTGGCATTACTTATGAAAATTAAATCACATCTTTTTTATAGTGAAATGTTTTCATGTAGGCTACTGAATATCTAATATAAATTAAATATGATATTATGCTCTATCGCATGAAAATTAGTACTCTGATATGTTTTTTCTATCTACAATGGTGTAACAGCCCAATGTTGAACCTTAGCTTCTCCTTTGTTAGGAATAACTTGACCAAGTTAATTTAGTTACACTTATTTTGAACTTTTATAGGAATAAATGACTATGAGGTTTAATTTATGATAAAATCAAATGTTTCCTACCTCCCCTCATATTAATCTCTAAGGCTCCAATCTATGAATGCATTAGACCGTAAAAGTCATTCTCTGCCTGTACTCTGCTGAGAAAGTTGCATCCAAATACGTTTTTGCATACTCAAAAATCTGTTCATGCAATAATACTTACTTACTCATACTTACTCACTGGCACTATCGAACCCGTAGGTTCATGACCGCATGGACAAAAGCTCTCCATACATCCCTATCCTGAGCTAATGCTTTCCAATCATTACCCGTATAATCTACTTCCCTCAAATCATAGTTAATATTATTCTCCCACCTCATTCTTGGTCTACCAACTGGGCGTTTTCCCTCTGCTTTCTTACGTTCATGCGATAATAATTGTTGAAATTCCTAAGCTACCTGGCGAGGTGACTTAGCAGAGAAACGAATCGTGAACAACCCAATGGGAACCGATGTAGTTTTGAAACCGTGCCGCGTTACCTGGCTCGCTTTCATCATCCCAGACCTTGTCCCCGACCTTGAAGCACCCCCTTCACTCATATTTTCGGTATATTTTACCGCGGAGTAGAGGAATTTGATAGTCAGTCTAACTCATCAGAACTCAACTGGTTAGATCAGGAAAATTGGCATAACATAGTGCACTATGCATATATAGTCATAAAACGGTACTTTGTGTGACGCAACGTCGTAAATGCGTTCCTCTAGCAGATGAAAATAACGGAAGTGGTTTTATCGCTGAGACTGCTGGGTAATTTCTCTTTGGCCATATTACAAAGGCGACTTCATTCATGCATGACCAGTTGGTGGGTTGCGCCTAATTCCCGTTTTTTGATGCTTGCACTTGCTCACGGTAAGTCAGCTCACCAGTGATTTTGGAATTACGTTGAGTAGGAGACTAATGTAATTTGCAATGCTGCCCTAAAGTCCACCAACAGAGGGAAGAAGAAGAAGTTGGTTCTTTCCGATCGCCATAACAATCAGCCAAACGGTACTGAAAGGGTGGGTTTGCCATGCACCCGAAATCGCGATCTTTCTTTAGTAAGATATTTACAATTAATGAGTGAGAGGTAGGAAAAACATTTGATTTTATCATTAGTTACACTTATTTGTCCACAGATGTCATGAATGGTATGCAGTCAACATACCGACCCAATGAGACATCTAGCAGGCAATTAAAGTATTACTAGGATGACGAGGTAAGTAAATTTTATTTAGTGGCCTCATTATTCAGGCTTGAGGATCTTTTATGAGCCTGAAAATCTTCAGACACGGGACCCATGGTTTAATTTTCCCACATTTAGATCTTCCATGATTATTCTAAGCATTCAAATCAAATTAAAATTGTTAGAATCACATGAAAAAGTGGGTTGATGTGTTGAATTGCATTCTTGCTTTTTGCATGTACATGTCCTATAAGGATTACTGTTTGTAATTATCATGAAGAGCAAGTATGGAAAGTCTATTAAATGTACGGATAGAAAATTTGGTTATTACGTATGGTGATAAGAAAAATATATAAACAAAAGAAGGAAGGGTACATCCCTACTATATGATTAGGAGAGATTATTTAGAAGAGATATTAGGAATTTTTAATACAGGTTTAAAATTAAAAAACTCAGAATCATTCAAATATGTCACTTAACCTACTTTACCTCTAAGCCTCTCTCTCTGCGTGTGCTGTGCTGTGTGTGTGCGTGCGTAGCTCAAACAATTTCTTATGAAGGAAGATCAGCATTAATTTTATTATCTTTCATTTTTTAATGTGTGACATTCCATGCAAATGTATCTAATTTCAATTGTTGTAAAATGTTAAAAAAAAATGCAGCGAAACAAATTTTGTCTGAAAGGAAAACTCGAGATATTTTAAAATTATATTATCACATTTCTATGTGTGCTTAACCCTTTGTATGCCATGCCTGGCATGCGCCGGTGAAAACGAGAATACAGCAGTATGCAACGCCCAGCAAACTCCAATTTTCAATCTTATTATTAATTATTTCCCCCCCGAAGTTTTTACTTCAATTTACTGAAAATATTTTTCAGCCTGTGTTTGTACATCCTTCATTAGCAATATTTTGCACATCCCTTACAGAATAATGCTACAGGCTGGTGGTAAAAGAGTTTTCTATAGAAGGGTGAACATTCATGTTTCAAGGCTTTTTTTGGCTATGGAATGTTGCATTTTTCAGGATTCTCTCTTCATTTATTTTATTTTTAGTTGAAAAGATGTCTGGCCAAGGGATAGGTCGTTTGGTGAAATGCTGTGTTTCATGTCTCGAAGATGACAAAAATACAATATGCGAGTTTACTGTGTTAGTTTTATAAGAAGATGAGAGTGACAGTTCATCAAGTGATTATTTAAGTTATTTTGAGTCTTAAGAATTAAATGAATTGTGAATTCTTCTTACCTCATACTTCTATGTTTTTTTAAATACGGCAATGCAGTATCAGCGACCAACGTCACCATCCTCAGCTGTTTCAAGACTGTCAATTTTTTCTTTTGCCGGTAATTATCCAAACTGTCATCTGGTGTTCTTTTGAAAGAATTATTTTCTAAACTGCCATCTGGTGTTCTTTTGAAGGAATCATTTTCTAAACTGCCATCTGTTGTATTTTGAAGATGGCAGTCTAGAAAATGATCCCTTCAAAAGAACACCAGATGGCAGTTTAGAAAATAGTTATTTCAAAAGAACACCAGATGGCAGTTTGGATAATTACCGGCAAAAGAAAAAAATTGACAGTCGTGAAAACAGCTGGTGACGATGGTCGCTGATACTGCAGTGCTGTGTTTAAAAAAACATAGAAGTATGAGGTAAGAAGAATTCACGATTCATTTAATTCTTATTCTTTTATCATGTTTAACTACATATGTAGCATGAACACGTGGCAACCATATTGATTTTAACAAATATTCTATGCAACAACAAAGACATGTTCCAGTGCAATCTACATAGAGTATGTACTAATTAACTGTACACACATACTTCGGAATATCAGAACTTATTATTTATTTTTGGGCATTGCATTCTTTCACAGGTTAAAGTGTTTAAATTACATTAGGTTAATTAAATATCGTGTATATGTTGGCTGCATCCGATGATTTCACACCGTAAACCACTTTGCGTTTGTTGGAGCATGGTGTATGATTGGATCTTAGAAAAATTTTTCGTGTCACATGTTTAAAGTATTTCCAAAGTTTCAAATTTTTCCTGTCATCCTAGCGATAGCTCTAATTAGATTCTCATTTTCTTTTTTTTTTTTTGGGATGGTGTTAACCTTATCCTTAACATAACATAAAAATAAGAAATCCAAGAGGATGATCAAGTTTTCTCCATGAAGAAGAAAGGCCCAGTTATTTCATTTTCAGTGCACTTTGTAAGAATGCACACCAAATATTGATTTTAAGACTATAACATCTTCACGAAAACATTAAAAAATTAACTAGTTTTTGTTTCAGATGACACTGTATGTTTTATTATATCTTTAATATTCAGTTTTTTTTAATGGACAATTGGAATTAGGTACATTTGAGCAGAAAACAATCCATATACATAAATGTACTTGTTTATCGGCTATGAAAGCCTATTGGGGCATGAATGCATGAACTAACCAACAAATGTAATGAAGAAGTTGGCTGAAGCATATCACCCTATCTGTTAACTGAAAATATATGGATCTTCATAACACACCCCCTCACTTTTCTTAATGATCTGTTTACCACTATAACCATGGTAATACTGTAACTTCATTTCAGTAAAATGTGGGGGATTTATTTTTATATTTCTAAGAATCGGATTAAAATTTTAAAAAACTTACCAAACATATTTGGTATGTTATTAAGCAACTGGTGGAATCTGGACACGCTCACAACATCTTTTACGTACGTATGCAACGCTTCACTGCTAAAACAAACAAAATTTTTAATATTGTTTATTTTTTATTTCACTCACCTCATACTTCATAACTCCTAGTATACCCAGGGTTTCGTCACATCCTTTGTGACATTCTCAATGCTGTGTCACGATTGTGACGAAACCCTGGGTATGCTAGGAGTTATGAAGTATGAGGTGAGTGAAATAAAAAATAAACAATATTAAAAAACCTCATTGTGTTATTTCCTATCTACATAACTTAAAATTTTTAATATTCATAATACAACAATCAAATTTACCATGGAAGTAGAAAATAATCAAGAAATACCATTTTTAGACCTTAAATTGATCAGGAATGAGGAAAGAAGGAAAAAAGAATTTGGAATCTACAGAAAAGAAACTCACATTGATAATTATATAAAAGCAACAGGATTTAACCATATTTCGCACAAACAAGCAGTATTCAATAGTTTAACACACAGACTTGTGAACATTCCAACGAGCAAAGAAAATTTCAATAAAGAGAGAAAACATTATAAAAATTGCAAAGGATAATGGATTTCAAGAAAAGATGATTCACAAGAAAATAAATAAATTCAAGGAAAAAAAAAATAAATGAAAGTACTCTTCAGACAGATAAAGAAATTTTCGACAAATTCAACATTAAATTAGCACCAAAAAATGACTACAGTTTGGGTAATTTAATAAAACCAACAAAAATGAAAAGATTGAAGACTGCAACAAATCAGGAATTTATCAAATTGATTATAAAAATTGTGAAAGGATATACATAGGAAAAACAAAAAGGAATTTAAATATGAGATTAAAAGAACACCTTAGAAATGTTAAAAATGGAGAAACAGAAAAATCTGCAGTAGCTGCACACTGGTCAGAAAACACAGAATAGAAACCAAAGCAAAATCACTGAAACAGTTGGAAAAACCAAAGGAACTCACAATTTGGGAGAAAATGTACATATGCAAGAATAAAAACATATCTGGGACAATCCATATCAAATCGGACAGCAAAAAATCTTGCAATTTATTTTTTTAATTTTATGTATCCCTAAATATAGTGAATACATTTATAAACGTATTAATACAGAAATTTAATTTGTATCATTTATAGGTTCGTAGTTATGATGATCTAAAATTATCGTAAATATGATAAACTAAAACGTTTACTAACTAATATTTCTGAAACAGTAAACAGCAAAAATTTGTTTCAAACATATTTATATAGTTGATATCATGTAGTTTAAGGGTGTAATTTTTGTAATTAGGATATTTTTATTTTCGGTGTCAATTTTCTGTTTTATGGCGGTTTACTGCAGTACATATCAAAAAATGAAAACGGAAAAAATACAGGATACTACTCACGTAATAAGGATTAATTTCCAACAATTACCTTTTTGGAGAGTTGAATAGTTCAGACAATATAAATGTTTTTTATTCTATTTTCGTAAAAAAACTAGCTGGTCCACGGTGCAGCAGATTCATTTCACGACAAAGGTCGCGCGCGTACTTCATTGAAAGAGCTTCATCAGTGACTTTTTCAACTGCCATTAAATCGAATACGGTAGATTATTATATGTTCTGCTTAATGGAACAGTACCGTAAATTTATAAAAGTGGCGATATTTTAATTCTTACACAGTAGATATTTATCAAATTTTATTGCTGAAGTGAGAAGTAAAGAGCTCTGTTACTTACGTTTACTGTGAATTATTAAACAAATTATTTATAACTAACTCACTCACTGGCTCTGTAGAACCTGTAGGTTCATTGCAGCGCGGACATAAGCTCTCCATACATCCCATCTCAAGGTAACGTTTTCCAACTATCCCCTGTATAATCTACTTCCCTCAAATCATGTATAATGTTATTCTCCCACCTCATTCTTAGTCTTCCAACTGGGCGTTTTCCCTCCGGTTTTCCTACCAGAAATTTCCAAGCACCTCTTTCATCCCCCATACGTGCCACATTTCCTGCCCACCGCAGCCTACGAGACTTAACTGTTTTTATTATATCTGGCTTCCTACAGAGATCATGTAGCTCACTATTATGTAGTTTTCTCCATTCACCTGTCTGTTCATCTCTTTTTGATTCCAAAAATTTTCCTAAGAACTTTATTCTCAAATACTCGTAATCTTCTGTCCTTTCTTAAAACAAATTATTTATTTTGTTACAAATTTTTCATTACAGTTTAAATGTAATATTATATAACTATTTCGTCATTAATTGAATAAACTGGTATACATTTTTATTATGTTATAATTACTAATTTCAGTCTTAAAATAACTTTTTATTCGGTGTATTGTATTGTACCCTGATAACATTGACGAAATAGTATTGTTATAAGATATCACTTCCAAATAAAACCGAATGTTTTAATACTCGCACCACTTCCTACCAAACGATAATAATGCAATGTCAGCAAGTCTTCCTTAAACATCTGTTTTTACATCAACAATTCTCAAGTTCAGATTACATACTAGACAGTTGATTTATATCAGTGTGTTTGTTTAATGCATCTCGTCATTTTAAGTGTCACAGTGAAATTAAAAATAATATCTTATTGTTTTTAACTAACAAGTTTGCAGATCTACAAAGACTGAATGGTGAGTTAGAAGTTAAATATGATTTTAATTATGCATATATTAGTATACAATAGTTATTAACAGTATTATGTGTTAATATATAATTTTACAATTTCGTAAATGTTTCTGGAATGAGAGAATAATCGTAGAGATATGCATTTTGTGTTATAAAAGGAGAATAATGGGAAGTTTAGACACTAAATTAAAATACTATAATTTAGCTTATAATAAAAGCTAATATTATCGGCATTTTAATATCATCTTAGATATGTCATGAGTAGGGGATGCAAGATCAAGTGATACCAAGCCAATAAAATGCTGTATATTTCATCATCATCATCATGAACAAATTCGTTTTAGGCCATGTGGCCTGTACGGTAAACCTAGCGAATATGGTCTTCATCTTTCCACCGGCTGTATATTTATACCTCTTAAACATTACTTGTAACAGCATGAAAATTGTTATAAATTATTATCGATAGCTTAACATTACTTACAATATTCAACATCAAACATTGGTGTAGGGTACAAGTACAAAACATTACAACACATTACAAAACTACTCTCTAGAAAATATTTTTAATAGGCCTACCAGCTTGAATGCATAGGTGCTTAGTAATTTAAATTAAACTATACATTAGCCAAACTCAGCACAAAATTAACCGCCTACTGAATATATCAATAAAGATTGTTATATTTAATGACGTTTATTATGTAGCAATTTATTTCACACGCGAGGTTCTCCTACGTACCATAAATTTACGACACGGGACTCATGGATTTCCTTCCTTCTGGAGAAAGCTACATTCAGAATTGTTACTTACTTACTCACTGGCACTATCGAACCCGTAGGTTCATGGCCGCACAGACATAAGTTCTCCATACATCCCTATCCTGAGCTAATGCTTTCCAATCATTCCCTGTATAATCTACTTCCCTCAAATCATAGTTAATGTTGTTCTCCCACCTCATTCTTGGTCTACCAACTGGGCGTTTTCCTTCTGGCTTTCCTACAAGAACCTTCCATGCACGTCTTTCATTCCCCATACGCGCAACATGTCCTGCCCATCGCAGTCTACGGGACTTAACTGTTATTCAGAATTGTTACGCCTTTAAAATGTCATTGATTCCTATCGAGTTTGAACCCGCGACCTCGGAATCGGAGGCGTGCAGAGTAACCACTAGTCCACGATGATGATGATGATGTAATAATTGTAATAATGATAATAAAAATAATGTAATGATGATAATAACAATAAAAATATTTGTAAGTGTGCAAAGGACTATTACCAAGTAGCTCTGTCATTGTTTGTACGAGCGAGCGATGTCCACTCACGCGAAAGGTATTGCGGGCAGTCTACACATAGGGGATATAAGGAAAAATAATTATTTTTGGTAGTTTCCTTTCAAGACTCCACTTTAATACTAATTACAAAAAATTAACTGGTGTTCAGGTAATAATGTGGCATTTTTTGATTTTATAAAATTTTTGGTGAGGAAAGTCAATTGCATATTAATTGCATTTACGCCCTTCAGAAAAACGTAAATATTCAGGTACTAATTTTCAAGCGATAGAGCATAAAATCATCTATAATGTGACTATCTTTTCAAGTTGAGGGAGTAGTTATACTCCGAGAAATGTATTTTATAAAAGAGATTATTTAAAACAATACGATAAATTGACAGCTCTATTACTCTTTAATTACACCAAGCGAAGACTTGAAATTCGGTTCAGATATTCAGTATATCATAAAGTTTCACTATAAAAAAAAATAGTAAACTTTTAAAGATGTGAGTTCAATTTTCACAATTTTTTTGCCGATTTCGTATGGAATGTCCCATCTATGAATTTTGAAACACCCAGTGAAAAGAAGAGAGGATTGATTTGGAAGTTCATCGGTCAGCCATCAGAGGGCGCAAAAATCGATCTACAGGAGAGGAAACCGTTGGACATCAGTTGTGATCGTGAAGTAGCATTGAGAATGTCACAAATGCAGTGACGAAACTCAAGTCTGCGAGGGAGTCAAGAAGTATGAGGTGAGTCAAAAACAACTCAACACAAAATACAAAATTTACCTTAGTAATGAAACTATATTACCTATTCTTGACATAAAAACTGATAAAATGTTTTGAGACATACTGTAAAACCTGTTTTGAGGATTGTAAACTACCTTCTTCGGGGACCAAAGGGATAGTATGTGGCCTCGAGAGTGAATATCTTGCTGATGAATGTGTACCATTTAAAAACTAGAAAAATGCCATTTAATCCAATAAAGTCCTACCAGGGTTTACTACCCACCCACCTACCCAAAAAAACCCAAGCGGGGTTTTTTTAAGAAGCCCACTTAAAAAAACCCACCCAACTACCCAGAATAAACCCACTTCTGAACTTACTTCATTTTTAACACTGTTTGTAAAAAATAATTATTAGTCAAGATACTAAAAAGAGGAATAAATAGTCTAATCAAATAATAAAGATAAATTATTATTTCAAACAGTACATTTAATTTATGATATACAACTGTTATTAAAAGTAGTAACTAAATCACTGGCACTATGGAACCCATAGGTTCATGGCCATGCAGACATAAGCTCTCCATATATACCTATCTTGAGCCAATGTTTTCCAATCATCCCCTGTATAATCTACTTCCCTCAAATCATAGTTAATGTTATTCTCCCACCTCATTCTTGGTCTACCAACTGAGCGTTTTCCCTCTGGTTTTCCTACGAGAAGCTTCCATGCACGTCTTTCATTCCCCATTCGTGCCACATGTCCTGCCCATCGCAGTCTACGAGACTTAACTGATCTTATTATATTTGGCTTCCTATAAAGACTATGTAATTCACTGTTATGCAGTCTTCCATTCACCTGTCTGTTCATCTCTCTTTGGTCCAAAAATTTTCCTAAGAACTTTATTCTCAAATACTTGTAATCTTCTTTCCTCCCTTAAAGTAAGAGTTCATGTTTCACACCCATATAATATAACTGGTAGAATAATAGTTTTATATATTTTCAGTTTAACGTTTTTTGAAAGGAGTTGGGAAGTCAAGAGTCTCTGTAATGCATAATACACATTTCCAGAATTGAGCCTATGTTTAATTTCCTTGTGCATCTCATTCCTGTTTGTGATTATTGTTCCTAGGTATTTGAATTCAGCCACTTCCTCAAAATTTCCCTCATTTGTCATCAGCTGTCCATTTCCATTATATAATGTATTTTTATGTGTGAGCATATATTTAGTTTTATTGATATTTACTTCCAGTCCCAATTTCTTAGTGTTACCCAGTAGTGTGTGCATGTTGGCCTTTAGTATCTCCTCGCTATCGGTCAATAGTACATCATCAGCATAAACCAACAGCTTATTAATACCATTGAGTTGTAGGCCTTCTTCATCCTCTAAAGATATGATGGTATGCTCATTATGAATTAAATAGTGGAGGAGATAATGCATCTCCTTGCTTCAACTCATTGTGGATTTCATAAGTATCCGATAACTGTTAGCCTACACGCACCCTACTCTTTGTGCCATTTAGACATATTCATATAAGTCTAACTAACTTTTTATGAATTCCGAACTCTAGCAGGATACTATTTAACTTCTCCCTCTTCATTGAATCATATGCCTTTTTGAAGTTACGTATAGTTGATGTACAGTGCCAGTATATTCCCATTTCTTTTCTAAAATCTGCCTTAAGCTAAAAATCTGATCTGTTATAGATCTGTTTCTTCGAAATCCACATTGATGATCTCCTAGAATCTGATCAATATAAGGAGTAAGTCTGCTTACTAATAGGCTATATTTGTTAGAAATTTGTATGAAGTTGAAAGTAATGAGATGTCCCTATAGTTGTTGCAATCACTTTTATCTCCTTCTGATAAACTGGTATGATAATCGATTCTTTCCATTCATCTGGCAGAGCTTCTTTATCCCAAATCATATTAAGCAACTGGCATATCTTGTCCATCAATTTTTTCCCCCCTGATTTTATCAGTTCTGTTGGGATCTCATCTGAACCTGATGCTTTATACAGCTTCAATTTTTCTATTGCCATTTCAACTATAATGCACTTGGTTCTATGATTAGCATTTCTGCTGTCTGTAAATTATCCTCTTCAATATCCTGTTCTGTATGTACATTTAATAATTGATTAAAGTAACTTTTCCATCTATTTAATATACTCCTACAATCTGCAATCATATCCCCATTTTCATTCCTAATTATGTTTGTTCCAGCCTTTAACCCTTTCTTCTCTATCCTGATTCCCTGATATAATTTTCTAATGTTCCTATTTTTGGCATTCATTTCAAGATCATTAATCTTCTCTCTCAGATATTCCCTCTTTTTACTCTTTAGTAACCTCGTGGTTTCCCATCTAACACTACCCAATTGCACACAATTTACCTCATTTGGCTCGTGTAACCATTTCATTTTTGCTTGCTTTCTTTTCTTTACAATGTCGGCACATTTCTCATCAAACCATTTCTTGTTTTGCCTCTTTTTTTAAGTAACCAATGATTTCTGAAGCTGACAATTTAATAGTATCTCTTATAGCCTCCCATTCTTTATTTATATCAGTTTCTTCTTTGTTTACCACATTGTCATCTGAAGATATCAGTACTTCAAATCTATTAATTTTAATTCAGTATTCCTGCTGCATTTCATCATTTTTCAAGTTTTTTAAATCAATTTTTTTAGAATCATCTGTAGCCTATGTTCCTCTCATAAGCGATAGCCATGTCTGATTTTCACCCTGACCAGATGATGATCCGAATTGCAGTCTGTCCCTCTAACTGATCTAACATCGATGATACTACTGTGCCAGCATTTGTCCACTAATATGTGATCTATCTGGTTTCGAGTTTTGTCATCTGGAGACGTCCAGGTGTATTTATGAATATCCTTATGCTGAAATATTGTGCTCTTAACAATGAGATTCTTTGATGTAGCAAAGGTGACTAATCTAACCTCATTGTCATTACTATCTTCATGAAGATTGAATTTGCCTATTGTTGGTTGGAATATATCTTCCCACCCCACTTTTGCATTAAAATCTCGTAAGACAATTTTCATATGATATCGTGAAAGGCTATCAAATATGCATTCTAATTCTTCATCCTTGATCTTGTCATCTTTATCTTCTGTGGAAGCATGTACATTTATGATTACAAAATCATGCCGTTTACCCTTTAGGATTATGTACGATATCCTATCACTGACAAACTTAATATCTCGGATAGCGGATAGGATCCTCCTTTGGACTAAAAAACCCGTTCCAAATTCAGGTCTTTCTGCACCCCCGTAGTATAATGCAAAGCTTCCTGATTCCTGATCACCTTCTCCTGGCCATCTAACTTCCTGTAAAGCTACTATATCCAAGGGAGATTTATCTAATTCATGGGTTAATACCTCTAGTGCCCCGCTATTATATAAAGTCCTAACATTCCATGTTCTTAGGAACATGTCTCTATGTTTGAGCCTTTGGCATGGGTTCCCTGAAGTAGTCCCCGCCTGGAGAACCAAATGGGGAACTGTTTGACCTCCAGAAAATGTTACCCCAGTTGAACCCATGTCCGCATTTCTTGACGGTTGAATTTTTACGGTGAAAGATCATCACTCTTTCGACCAAAGTACTTTTTTCGTCTGGTTTATCACCTTCGACTAGTCCGGCATGGGTAACCCTATTGGCAGCAATTAAAAGGAGTAACAAATACTTAAATTTCTAAATCAGAATCACACTCTTCAATATCATATTCTTTTAATTCATCATTAAGATATCTGTGCACTTTTACTTTTTCACAACCTAACCTGTTACGTATTTTCAACCATATTAGTCCAAAGATTGAAAACACTCACTGAATGAGCTGGGCAACTAATCAGTCCATTCAAAAAGTTCAGAAAGCTTTAATGTTCTCATTTGTAGAACATTTCTCCAAAATACTCCACCATTGAGCAGAACTAAAGCTCTTTATTACATAATCCGCAAACATTGATGGTAGATATAATTGTTTATTTTTAATTTTAAAGGCTGAAAATAGTACAAGCCATTCAGGGTGTTTGCTTGTCATCCAAGACTCAGCCTGATTTTCTTGATCAGAAGATAAGAGTTTTCCTACAAATTTTGGATTCATCATATTTGTAAGATAGTGTATTGGCAAAACAGCTTCACTCATCCTATGTTGAATACTGTCTTTAAGCGTTTGAATATCAGCACATTCTATTAAGTCTATTCAAAGTTCCACAGAATCAGAAATATCAGTTTCTTCGGCTTGCATACAATCAAATATTTTCCAATAATTATCAGCTGTTCCTGCATAAGCAAAACATTTTTGCACACAAGTACATTTCCCAAAATTCGGGTAATGTTTTCTGGAATTTCAGAATGTTTCTCTTTATGTATTTCTACATATTTAGGAGAGAGAGCGAGAGATAGCAAGAGAGAGAGTGTAAGCAAAAGAGAAGAGAGAG